>CM040396.1:104595584-105002999 GCA_022702515.1 Ilyophis sp. 1 JC-2022 | reverse complement strand
AAAGCCTATTAAACAAAATAGGACAAGACGAGTAGCAGGAAAATAGCTCACACCAAAACAGCACCAGAAAAAGCCAATTGAATTACAATTTCTCATGAACCGCCAATTCAAAGGCACACAGTACCAAAAACGTGTGAGACAGCTCCAACCTCAGCCAGAAGCAAAAAATCGCAATCGCAAAACAAAGCGAATACAATTAAATATCCCTACAGGGATCAACCGCTACTTTTGAACAGGTAAGGAATTCAATTTAAATAGTCCGTATTCCAATAATACTGAGTAAAACGAGGCAAGATCTAAAACCAGGACAAAACGATCGCCTCTAAAACGCGCAACTTACCGATTGCCACGTCAAACATGGAAACGCGCACCCAGCGCCACGTCACCACAAAAGTTGTATACCAACTTTAGCACTGAAAACTAAACACAGTGCATATAAAATAACCATGTATACCTACAAGTCGTTATAGAACAGGATATGTACCTTTTTAAACGACGTCTTCCCCGAGAAAAGAGAAAAACGCGCCCCAAGGCCAATCCTAGAAAACGGCGTCTCAGCGGTGACAGCACGCAGCTCCACAGCAAACCACTAAAATGGTTATTCAAAATGGCTCGAAAAAACGTCCAAATCCCGGACGAAAGCCCCCAATTTATGTTACGGTCAGGGCCCTGACCCAACCGGAACATAAATGGACAGACACAAAAATGGTTGCATAAATAAATATTTATTAAATAAATAATAGACAAACCTTGCGTAGGTATGGATGCGTGCCTGCATGAGATGTGTATGGTAAGTGTATGGATGCGTGTAACGTGGATATAAGAATTGACCGACAAACACCATGTAATAGAGAGACCACAGGGAAGCAACCTCTCGTGAAAAAGAGACGCCGGTAAAGCAACCCCCTTATCCGGTCTCAACCTCCTTTTAAATACCGGTGATTGCCGTGGGAGCCAATTAAGCCCCGGGAGGCGGACCTAAAAAGGGGAAGGAGAAAATATAATGGAAAGGAAAACAGGGGTGACAAATAACAATCAGCGACCGTAACATATGTATTTGACAAACACAGTACTGTTAGTTTATATTAATGTGCTGTAAGGTGTGTAACACACTGTGTTTGACACACACAGCCCTGTTAGTTTATATTAATGTGCTGTAAGGTGTGTAACACACTGCTATGTATTTGACAAACACAGTACTGTTAGTTTATATTAATGTGCTGTAAGGTGTGTAACACACTGTGTTTGACACACACAGCTCTGGTAGTTTATATTAATGTGCTGTAAGGTGTGTAACACACTGCTATGTGTTTGACACACACAGCTCTGGTAGTTTATATTAATGTGCTGTAAGGTGTGTAACACACTGTGTTTGACACACACAGCTCTGGTAGTTTATATTAATGTGCTGTAAGGTGTGTGTGTCCTTCTCTCTGCAGGTTGTCAGGCTGTAGAGTCACACAGACAGGCTGTGATTCTCTGGCTTCAGCTCTGTGTTCAAACCCCTCACACCTGAGAGAGCTGGACCTGAGATACAATCACCCAGGAGACTCAGGAGTGAGAGCGCTGTCTGCTGCTAAACTGGACACACTCACACTGCTGTAAGTACAGAGAGTTTCTACACTGCACCTCACACACACACACACACTCTCACACACACACACACACACACTCACACTGCTGTAAGTACAGAGAGTTTCTACACTGCACCTCACACACACACACACACTCTCTCACACACACACACACACACACACACACACACACTCACACTGCTGTAAGTACAGAGAGTTTCTATACTGCACCTCACACACACACACACACACACACACACACACACACACTCACACTGCTGTAAGTACAGAGAGTTTCTACACTGCACCTCACACACACACACACACACACACACTGCAGTAAGTACAGATAGAAGCCACACACCTCACACACACACACACACACACACACACACACTGCTTTAAGTACAGAGAGTTTCTACACTGCACCTCACACACACACACACACACACACACACTGCTTTAAGTACAGAGAGTTTATACACTGCACCTCACACACACACACACACACACACTGCTTTAAGTACAGAGAGTTTCTACACTGCAACACACACATACACACACACACACACACACACACTGCCGTAAGTACAGAGAGTTTCTACACTGCACCACACACACACACACACACACACACTGCTGTAAGTACAGAGAGTTTCCACACAAACCCATGCACGCACGCACACACACACAGTTTCTCTCCCTCTCTCACATACGCTTGATCTCTCTCTCTGTTCTGCTGTTCTGCTGTTCCTACAGTGTGGACCATGGAGCAGAGAACAGGACCAAACCAGGACCCAGGAAATGTGAGTGTGTATCAACACAGAACACTTTCCATCGATACACACTCTGCTGTGTATGTGTGTGTTCATGTGAGTGTGTGTGTGTGTGTGTGTGTGTGCGTGTGTGTGTGTGTCATAGAGACTTTACAAAAAAGTAACATAACGCACATAAACACACACAAACAGAAACACACATGTACACAAACACACACAGGTACTATCACAGCTCTTTCTCTGTCACACACATAAACACACAGAGAAACACACATGTACACACACACACAGGTACTATCACAGCTCTTTCTCTGTCACACACATAAACACACACACAGAGAAACACACATGTACACAAACACACACAGGTACTATCACAGCTCTTTCTCTGTCACACACATAAACACACACACAGAGAAACACACATGTACACAAACACACACAGGTACTATCACAGCTCTTTCTCTGTCACACACATAAACACACACACAGAGAAACACACATGTACACAAACACACACAGGTACTATCACAGCTCTTTCTCTGTCACACACATAAACACACACAAACAGAAACACACATGTACACAAACACACACAGGTACTATCACAGCTCTTTCTCTGTCACACACATAAACACACACACAGAGAAACACACATGTACACAAACACACACAGGTACTATCACAGCTCTTTTTCTGTCACACACATAAACACACACAAACAGAAACACACATGTACACAAACACACACAGGTACTATCACAGCTCTTTCTCTGTCACACACATAATGAGGTGAATATTAATAATGATAATTAATCTAATGTCTCTGGTGTGCAGACGGCTGTGAGTTCACACTGGATCCAAACACAGTGCACATATGGCTGTCTCTGTCTGAGGGGAACAGGAAGGTGACAAACACACGAGAGAGAGTGGAGTCATATCCTGATCATCCACAGAGATTTGAGTCTGTGCGCCAGGTTGTGTGCAGAGAGAGTGTGTGTGAGCGCTGTTACTGGGAGGCTGAGTTCAGTGAGTCTCAGGGGGGAGAGGTTCATATAGCAGTGACATATAAAGGAGGGAATAAAGCAGGTGAGTTGTTTGGATGGAATAAAACCTCCTGGATTCTGAGGTGTGATGGTCGCAGTTACTCTGTCTGGCACAATAATAACCGCACACTCATACCTGCCCCCCCCTCCCCCTACCGCAGAGCAGGAGCATGTGCTGATGGTGAAGGAGTGTGTGTGTACAGGGTAGGAGTGTGTGTGGACCGTCCGGCCGGCACTCTGTCCTTCTACAGCGTCTCTGACTCTGACACACTGACCCTCCTGCACACGTTCCACACACACTTCACTGAACACACCCCCCTCTGTGCTGGATTTTATGTGTTACACTCCTCAGTGTCCCTCTGCCAACTGGAGTAGAGTCACACACACACTCACATGCACAAACATACATAGTCTCACACTCATACACACAAATACAGGTTCACACTCACATACATACACTCACACACAAACACACACACACAGATTCTGTCATACTCTGTCTGGCACAATATGAACCAAACACTCATACCCCCCCCCCCACCACCACCACAGAGCAGGAGCACGTGCTGATGGTAGAAGAGTGTGTGTGTTCAGGGTAGGAGTGTGTGTGTGTGTACAGGGTAGGAGTGTGTGTGTACAGGGTAGGAGTGTGTGTGTGTACAGGGTAGGAGTGTGTGTGTACAGGGTAGGAGTGTGTGTGTGTACAGGGTAGGAGTGTGTTTGTGTACAGGGTAGGAGTGTGTGTGTGTACAGGGTAGGAGTGTGTGTGTACAAGGTAGGAGTGTGTGTGTGTACAGGGTAGGAGTGTGTGTGTGTACAGGGTAGGAATGTGTGTGTGTACAGGGTAGGAGTGTGTGTGTACAAGGTAGGAGTGTGTGTGTGTACAGGGTAGGAGTGTGTGTGTGTACAGGGTAGGAGTGTGTGTGTACAGGGTAGGAGTGTGTGTGTACAGGGTAGGAGTGTGTGTGTGTACAGGGTAGGAGTGTGTGTGTGTACAGGGTAGGAGTGTGTGTGTGTACAGGGTAGGAGTGTGTGTGTACAAGGTAGGAGTGTGTGTGTGTACAGGGTAGGAGTGTGTGTGTGTACAGGGTAGGTGTGTGTGTGTACAGTGTAGGAGTGTGTGTGTACAAGGTAGGAGTGTGTGTGTGTACAGGGTAGGAGTGTGTGTGTGTACAGGGTAGGAGTGTGTGTGTACAGGGTAGGAGTGTGTGTGTACAGGGTAGGAGTGTGTGTGTGTACAGGGTAGGAGTGTGTGTGTGTACAGGGTAGGAGTGTGTGTGTACAGGGTAGGAGTGTGTGTGTGTACAGGGTAGGAGTGTGTGTGTGTACAGGGTCGGAGTGTGTGTGTACAGGGTAGGAGTGTGTGTACAGGGTAGGAGTGTGTGTGTGTACAGGGTAGGAGTGTGTGTGTACAAGGTAGGAGTGTGTGTGTGTACAGGGTAGGAGTGTGTGTGTGTACAGGGTAGGAGTGTGTGTGTACAGGGTAGGAGTGTGTGTGTGTACAGGGTAGGAGTGTGTGTACAGGGTAGGAGTGTGTGTGTACAGGGTAGGAGTGTGTGTGTGTACAGGGTAGGAGTGTGTGTACAGGGTAGGAGTGTGTGTGTACAAGGTAGGAGTGTGTGTGTGTGTACAGGGTAGGAGTGTGTGTGCAATCCAGTGTCTCCACACACTCAGACCTACAAACACACTCTTGTACCCACCCCCACACACACACATTCTCTCAAACAACCACACACACACAGAACCTCACGTCCACACACACACACACACAAGCACGCACACTCTTACACACACTCAGACCTACAAACACACACGGTCTCATGCACACACATTTAGACACATAAACCTCCTTGGCCAATACCTTACCAAGACCAAAATATTAAAATATAACCCAGCCTTTATACAACTGCAATTTCAGCTGTACCCAATATTAACCTCAGTACAGCTTAAACCCTGTATATACGAATACAATATTTTAGCAGGTTCAGGTTCTAATTACTAATTATGATTTAATGATTTATGTTTTTAAATATTAATAAAATGATATTGTAAATGTCTAAGGTGCTTTTGTGTACATATGATGATTAACACATGAATATAACATATTTAGAGTGTGATACTGGTATTAACACATGAATATAACATATTTAGAGTGTGATACTGGTCATAGATTGCAGGGTAAAATGCTTTTGATGTAATTATTCTCTCTTCTTGATGCATCTTTGTATAAAAGAAACCAGTGAAACATTTTTCACAAGAGTTCCAAAGTGTTAAATTCTGTGTGTAAATGCAGCTGATGGGGAGAATTCAGACTGATCACTGCAGTGCACTTATTTCCTTTCATTACTCTAAACATTAATGGACTCAGGTTCTTTATTTATTGTGTCATGTTTATTTAGTTTGAACCTGTTGCTGTAATTTTCTGTATTTACACACAATGATCTTCACTGATTAAACCTGAATATAAAAATATTGAATGTTTTGCTGTTATGATTTTCTATTGTGTGATGTATTGAACTCCTGTGACATAGTAGCACTTATTTCATATTCTGTATGGGATTATGTTTGGGCTCAATATGAGTAGATCAGGATGGAGCTAGAATCTGCACAGTTGAAGCAATGATGTTCATCTACAGTCATGTAAATTAAATCCAGTATAAGAAACAGAACAAGTTATGCAGTACTGCTTCTGTAACTGGACTGTAACCACATTCCATACATTTAGAAAAGTCACTACTTGTCTATTGAGAAGGTATGTTTGGTTTCTCTCAAAGAAATGGTTTTTCTGTAGGTTTGAACCTGGATCTGCTGCACATCAGGGGAATGGATTTGAACACTCAGCCAAAATCAAGCAGAAGTTTGGTTTGCATGACATTCAGTGTAGCGAGCGAGCGAGCTTTGGAGATATAATACTTAAAATAATATGGTGAGTAGAATACGCGGTATTAAAATCATATCTCTCACTGAATCTTGGCTGGTTCGTGTGACTTGTGTGAAAGGGGTGTGGTCTCTCCTGCTAGGAAGAGGCAGGTGATTAAATGAAGTGATTACACACACCTGGGCTAGAACACTGGAGAGAGTGCCATGCCTGTGAGGATAGCGTGCTGGGCTAGAACACATTTTCACATGATGGTGGAGCTCAATACATTCCTCTTTTCCTTATTTTTGTTATTGTTTCCTCCAAAAAATTTAACAAAACATTTCAAGGAGTTGAGCCAAATGCTCCGGTGATGTTTGTCCTTGTCTGGGACAGTGTCAGTTTCCACCATGTGTTGGTTGTACAAGACTGGTTTACAGCACATCCAGAGTAGAGGGTGGATACCCGATCCGAATCCGACGGGTCGGGCCGGGCTCGGACTAAACTTTTAAAATGATGTTCGGTCTCGGGTCGGGCTCGGTCACGGCGGCCGAACAACTAGCGAACATTTTACTTTTTAACTACTAATTAGGATGGGTTAGCTTACTTCACATGGTGCTTCAAGTTGTTTTTGGTGAAAATATAGTGTGAAATAAATAAAAATGATACCGAATGTCTGTTATCTACCAATAAAACAATGCCTTTTGACGGTCATTTAGGTGCCCAGTGTCCACTAAACAGGGAAGCTGTAACCATGGTCACAACAACTGCGTGACAGGGAAACACAATGTCAGCGCTTCAGTGCCTTACATTAACTGCGTCGGGCTCGGGTCGGGTTCGGACATAAAAAACAGAATTCCTGTCGGGTTCGGGTCGGGCTCGGTTACTACTATCTCGGACTCGGTCGGGTTCGGACAGAAATACGCGGCCCGATCCGCACTCTAATCCAGAGTCAACCACTTTCTGCTTTTTATAAGTTTGTGGCGCCCCCTAAATGGCAGTACCGCTGTTTTACCACTAGAGGGCAGAAAGCCACAGATACGGGGATGCAGCAGAGTGATCGGCAGTCTGCTTCGCTTGTCCATGTTCAAATGTGAGGGAGGATCTTCAGTGAGAAACATGCTGTCCCCACAGTCTTTTATGTTGAAATGAGCTTGTTCCCAGGAGCATTATGGGACTTTTAAAAAGTGCTCGATTAATTAATGTGAAGGATGTAAAAGTGTTGCTTTGTCCTCCTCAAATCCTCCTTGCTGTGCCTTGATCACAAACCTTCCCTGGATTAAAGTGGGGAGATGAACACGTCTCCTCTTTCAACTCAGCTAAAGCCAGAGTCAGTCAATTCCAAAATTTCGGGAGTCGTACACCCCTAGTCTTCACTTCACAAGAAGCCCCAACCCTCATGAATATTCATATGAGTAATTGGCATAATCAGAAAACAAATGATTTTGACCTCAATTTAAAGCTAGTGAAAGCAAATTTTTTCCATTAAACAGACCACCCGAACAGAAAACTGATTTACACCTAATTTAATTTGCCACTTGTGGGAATTTGACATTAATTCTATGAAAGTACATGGTGTAATAGAATGTATAAACTTGTCTGTGGTAGTTAAGTTTCGAATGAGTGACCTTAAGCCTGTATTCTGAAAAACAAGGCCACAAGAAAAATGCCCTGAGAAGCATTCTTCAGAAAAAGGATTTGCCACAAAAGATAGATAAGGTTCTATCCTAACAACTTCATGGAAAAGTACTAGACATGCACTGGACATGTGTAATTCTAAACGCTTGATTGGTTTAAATCATACGCCCAGTGATGTACAAACCCCTTTTTACTTTACAGTATATAAGCAGGAACCGTAGCAGAGATGAAGCGAGCGTGCGCGCGAGAGTGCGCTTCGAGCGCGCGCTACCAGAGGACCACAGATGTACTAACCCATTGTGTTCTTCTGTAAAGACTTCGAGCTGACAAATAAATACAAAGTGATTTAATCTTTCGAATTGAATTGAAGAGTATCCTTGATCTACCTCCTTGACCACGAAAAGCAATACATTTAAATTGCTAACACACTACAAATTAATCTGAAAATATACAGTAAATCCTCCCATAAATACATAAGAATAACATGCATTAAAATAAGTCCATCTTGCCTAACCATCAAACAAGTGCATCTTGCCAACGGTTGTTATTAGTTGTGCAATATTCTAGAGATTTTGTGAGAATCACACACAATTCAGGCTACTGTTGAACAAATTCACTTTCAAATTTGTGTCATATTAATAGTCAATAAATCAGAATACACACCCTCTAATCAGTATACAGCAAATAAAACTTGTGTTATAATTAAAGTTACTGTGTTCCAGTGATCACAGACCATAAGACTGTGGGGCGGCTCAGGAGGTAGAGCGGGTCATCCGCAGATCGCAGGGTTGGCGGTTCGATCCCCGGCTCCTCCGGTCCACATGTCGAAGTGTCCTTGGGCAAGACACTGAACCCCAAATTGCTCCCAATGAGCAGGCTAGCGCCTTGCATGGTGGCTGCCGCCATTGGTGTGTGAATATGTGAGTGAGAGGCCGTTGTAAAGCGCTTTGGATAAAGGTGCTATATAAGTGCAGTCCATTTAAACAGGCATTAAAATGTATATGAAATGTAGACCATATTTAATTTTTCAATATTTTAAGTAATCTCAAACTCGGGCCTGGGACTGTGTACTTTTTGGGGGCAGCCAGTCTACTCGTAAATTAACTTTATATTCTCCCACATTTTCCAATTAACTTTAACACAATACAGCTTTGGCTTGTTGCACTTTTTTCCTGCTTTTAACTCTTTAGGTCATTTTCAGGTGTACATACTTTCAGCAATTATGACCCCACTAATGTCACCTGTCAGAGCACAATTCACCAAATAATGTAACGAATCATTTGCTACAGGACACTGCAGAAAATTTAATCATTAGTTGATGGACTAACATGTGAATAGAATATTAATTAATGGCATGTGCTGAGCTATTTTGGACAAATAGGGGTTTAATTATCCCTCTGGACATCAGGAAAAATTTACGGCTTGTTACAATTGGAACAAAAATCAGAAAACATGGGGGTCCCAGGATGCGTTTTTAAAACGCTGTCTAATATCATTCCTCAGAGTTTTATCCTTCTCTCCCCTACCACTATATATTGGGAGCCTTCTTCATATAATACGGAACATTTAAAATGAAAGCTCTGAAAATATGTGGTTGCAGGTGTCCTATTGTGCTGACTGCCATGGGACTGTGGATATCAGAAAATAGTATTCTAGTCACTGTACCAGTGTGATAATGACCATGAGTAACTCCATATGAATCAGACACAGAAAGGTGGACTTCGACACTCACCATCACATATCGTTCAGAAAAGTGCTTTAGGAGTAAGAAAGGAATAAGATTAGCATCCCTGAAGCCTTATTTTGTTGAAAACTTATTTGGTTTAAGAGAAATGTTGTGAATAGATTACATCCAAATGCAACCATTTAATGCCATATGAATCATATAATATTTATTCAATTTAGTTCTCAAAATCCAATTTGCACAAAGATCCTCCCTGATAATGTTTCAGACATGAGGAATCCATCTAAATTGTCAAAATACAACCATGGACCCCCCCAAACCAAACTACAATCCCACACTTTTAGACAGCATAGAATGCAAGTTCTTTATGTGGGACACATGAGAAGCTGTGGGGGTTATTATTCCTTCATAGTTTTATAAATAGTGAAAATGGTGACTGTTAAATCTACCCATGAAGTTTAATTAGTGTTTGAAGATGGCCATCTAATATTCTTGCATATCACATAGTACTACCACATTTTGACCACAAGATGGGGCCATTTCAACTATCCGTTATTCAGTATTGATTGAAATTCCAACCAGAACCATCAGGAGCACAAATTGAAAAGTTCATTGACCTCAGCGTTCTAATTGGATGCATAGCCAGTTCATTGAAAAGTGGATCATTTTGAGTTGAACAAGCAGACCAGAAGACGACACTGTTGTATCTACTGTTCCAGTGTTTCCCCACGGTAAACCTATCTAAACTTACCATCTTTTTTGCCAGTGCTTTAATAGTTTATTTAATTCAATATTGTGTTTACTGGTAGCTAAATACAGTACATTAAAATATATTTTCCTATTGTTTTGTCTTAATAAGAGTTGTGCACACATGTCTGTGGATAAATGTACCATAGGCATAGCCCTATAATAAGAGCTGTGCACACATGTCTGTGTATAAATGTACCATAGGCATCGCCCTATAATAAGAGCTGTGCACACATGTCTGTGTATAAATGTACCATAGGCATAGCCCTATAATAAGAGCTGTGCACACATGTCTGTGGATAAATGTACCATAGGCATAGCCCCATAATAAGAGCTGTGCACACATGTCTGTGTATAAATGTACCATAGGCATAGCCCTATAATAAGAGCTGTGCACACATGTCTGTGTATAAATGTACCATAGGCATAGCCCTATAATAAGAGCTGTGCACACATGTCTGTGTATAAATGTACCATAGGCATCGCCCTATAATAAGAGCTGTGCACACATGTCTGTGTATAAATGTACCATAGGCATAGCCCTAAAATAAGAGTTGTACACACATGTCTGTGGATAAATGTACCATAGGCATAGCCCTATAATAAGAGCTGTACACACGACTGTGTATAAATGTACCATAGGCATAGCCCTATAATAAGAGCTGTGCACACATGTCTGTGTATAAATGTACCATAGGCATAGCCCTATAATAAGAGCTGTGCACACATGTCTGTGTATAAATGTACCATAGGCATAGCCCTATAATAAGAGTTGTGCACACATGTCTGTGGATAAATGTACCATAGGCATAGCCCTATAATAAGAGCTGTGCACACATGTCTGTGTATAAATGTACCATAGGCATCGCCCTATAATAAGAGCTGTGCACACATGTCTGTGTATAAATGTACCATAGGCATAGCCCTATAATAAGAGCTGTACACACGACTGTGTATAAATGTACCATAGGCATAGCCCTATAATAAGAGCTGTGCACACATGACTGTGTATAAATGTACCATAGGCATAGCCCTATAATAAGAGCTGTGCACACATGACTGTGTATAAATGTGCCATAGGCATAGCCCTATAATAAGAGCTGTGCACAATCTGCACACATGACTGTGTATAAATGTACCATAGGCATAGCCCTATAATAAGAGTTGTGCACACATGTCTGTGTATAAATGTACCATAGTCATAGCCCTATAATAAGAGCTGTGCACACATGTCTGTGGATAAATGTACCATAGGCATAGCCCTATAATAAGAGCTGTACACACATGTCTGTGTATAAATGTACCATAGGCATCGCCCTATAATAAGAGCTGTACACACATGTCTGTGTATAAATGTACCATAGGCATAGCCCTATAATAAGAGCTGTACACACATGTATGTGTATAAATGTACCATAGGCATCGCCCTATAATAAGAGCTGTACACACATGTCTGTGTATAAATGTACCATAGGCATAGCCCTATAATAAGAGCTGTACACACATGTCTGTGTATAAATGTACCATAGGCATAGCCCTATAATAAGAGCTGTGCACACATGTCTGTGTATAAATGTACCATAGGCATAGCCCTATAATAAGAGCTGTGCACACATGTCTGTGTATAAATGTACCATAGGCATAGCCCTATAATAAGAGCTGTGCACACATGTCTGTGTATAAATGTACCATAGGCATAGCCCTATAATAAGAGTTGTGTACACATGTCTGTGGATAAATGTACCATAGGCATAGCCCTATAATAAGAGCTGTACACATGTATGTGTATAAATGTACCATAGGCATCGCCCTATAATAAAAGCTGTGCACACATATCTGTGGATAAATGTACCATAGGCATAGCCCTATAATAAGAGCTGTGCGCACATGTATGTGGATATATGTACCATAGGCATAGCCCTATAATAAGAGCTGTGCACACATGTCTGTGGATAAATGTACCATAGACATCGCCCTATCAGAGACTTGCAATTTAAAGCATGTAAAATCACAAGAAGAGAAAGAAATCAAATTACTTTCATGGAGGACTGGTTTAACCTGGGGGGGGGGGGGGGGGGGGTCTGCCGGTGCGTGTCTGCTGTCTGCACTACACCCTGTGCGTGTCTGCACTACACCCTGTGCGTGTCTGCACTACACTCTGTGCGTGTCTGCACTACACTCTGTGCGTGTCTGCTGTCTGCACTACACTCTGTGCGTGTCTGCACTACACCCTGTGCGTGTCTGCTCTACACCCTGTGCGTGTCTGCACTACACCCTGTGCGTGTCTGCTCTACACCCTGTGCGTGTCTGCACTACACCCTGTGCGTGTCTGCACTACACCCTGTGCGTGTCTGCACTACACCCTGTGCGTGTCTGCTCTAGTCACCAAAATGTGAATTTGATGCTTCATGCAATGACAATAGAAAAGACCTGCCATGAACTTATGGACCTGATGGTGTGTGACCAGGCAAAAAAAATGTGCACGGTGCATAGATGGCAGAAATGCCCTGGTACATAACCCTAACCCTCTGGTACCTACAGGAGCAACTTCAGCTTTCTGAAGACCCTGATGATGAAGGAGATGAAAGGGGGGATCTTTAGAGCAAACTTCATACATTTGTGCCATTATGGAACAGATTATGGAGTGAAGGTACAATGGCCGTTTCTTTGCCACCAGACATGGCAAATCTCTTTGTGATGGTATTGGAGGGACCATCAAATGTCTCACTGCAAGAGCAAGCCTGCAAAGACCACTCGAAAATCGAATTCTCACAGCCAGAGATGTCTACAGTCTCTGCAAGAAAAAAAGCAAAGTTCTCTTCATTGACCACCACACCATAACAGTTTTGGGACAACAACTCCACGAGAGGTATACAGCAACAAAAACACTACCCGGAACCAGAAGCTTCCATTACTTTGAGCCATTTCTGGACTGGACAATAGGAGCAAAGAGAAATGACGCCTTGCTGAGGCTGTAGATCCAGAAAACATGGATGTCAAGATCAAGTTCATGCATCCCAGGTACCCAGCAAGGTCATTTTCATGGTCATTTTTTGTTATGTCCCAACAACAAATATACTGCAATATACTGTGCTCCATCAAGCCACCAACCACTGCCACTGGTTGCCAGTACTGTCTTGAAAGTACAGACATTGCTGTCAGAGAGGATGCCCTGAGGAAGACCTATAGGATGCCCTGAGGAAGACCTTTAGGATGCCCTGAGGAAGACCTTTAGGATGCCCTGAGGAAGACCTTTAGGATGCGATGAGGAAGACCTTTAGGATGCCCTGAGGAAGACCTTTAGGATGCCCTGAGGAAGACCTTTAGGATGCCCTGAGGAAGACCTTTAGGATGCGATGAGGAAGACCTTTAGGATGCCCTGAGGAAGACCTTTAGGATGCCCTGAGGAAGACCTTTAGGATGCGATGAGGAAGACCTTTAGGATGCCCTGAGGAAGACCTTTAGGATGCGATGAGGAAGACCTTTAGGATGCCCTGAGGAATACCTTTAGGATGCCCTGAGGAAGACCTTTAGGATGCCCTGAGGAAGACCTTTAGGATGCCCTGAGGAAGACCTATAGGTCCTTAGTAGGTTTGTCAAATTAGTTTTTCACTTCTTTATCTGCAGAACAGATGTTTTGTTTAGATTTTGTACTTTTTGAAGATAAGCATGTTGGTGTGGTTTTGTTTTGCTATGACTTTTACATTCCAATGGTATATTGACCATAACAAATACATTTGTTTGAACCATTACTCTAAAGCCCATGTCTACATTATTATCATAACAAAGAAGAAACTATTTTTTCTATTACTGGTACCTTTTTATCTAATAATAGGAATGGCACCGTCATGTGGCAGTACTATGTGATATGCAAGGATATTATCACTAATTTAACTTCATGGAGGGATTTAACCATCACCATTTTCACTGTGCATATTTATAAATATATGAAGAAACAATAATCCAAGCCACAGCTTCTCATGTGTTGTCCCACATAAAGAACTTGCATTCTATGCTGTCTAAAAGGGTGGGATCGCAGTAGGGTTTGGGGGGTCCTTGGGTGTATTTTAACAATTTATATGGGTTCCTCATGTCTGAAACATTATCAGGGATGATTTTGGTGCAAATTGGATATTGAGAACTATATTAAATCAATATTATATGATTCATATGGCATTAAAAGGTTGTATCTGGTTGTATCTTGCAACATTTCTCTTAAACCAATGAATTTTTCAACAAAATAAGCCTTCAGGGATGCTAATCTTATTCCTTTCTTACACCTAAAGCTCTTCTCAGGACGATCTGTGATCGTGGCTGTCATGCTCATTCAACTTTGAGATGGAATTACCCCCATGTCATTCTATCACCCTATGAAAATGTCTGCCTTTACCATTGCAGTGGCTATCAGAACTAGGTATAATAATTATTTGCAAAACTTTAGAAATTGAAAAAATTCTGTAAGATTGCTTGCGATTTTAAAACGTGGCCTTTTCACTAAAATGCGGAACAAAATGATTTAATCCCATAAAACTGTACATTTTGGTTTTCTAGTATAAAGAAAATGTCAGGGATCTGCAGAGTGAATCAAATTTAACCAGCAGATGAACAGTTAATATGAGGCCTATTTGACCCAAGTCTGCCAATTGATGAGGTGAACTTACATTCATGTAACTGATAAATGGCCACAATGTGAAAATGACTGTTTTTCTTTAATTAATGGATTGTAGTTCAGCTCATTTCCTAAATCAAATGAAAGTTAAATTAGTTGACCCCGCAACCCCTTGCTGACCCCGTTTCCCACCTCGGTTCTGGTGCTGGTTCACAGCCGGACACGGTCCAGGCTGGCAGAGAGCTGGGCCTCCAGGTCCATCTGGTTAAAAGCACGGCTCTGCGTGTGCTCCCTCACCCTCTCCCGCATGTGAAAGGAGGCGCGGGCCACCCTGTGAGCCTCCTCCAGCGCAGCCTCTTTCTCCCGCCGAAGCTGCTCCCTGCGGCTCTCTTTGCAGGCGATGCCGCTCTGCCTCTGGAGGAGCAGCCTCTCCTCCTTTTGCCGCAGCCTCTCCAACAGGAGCTGGTGTGAGCGCTCCTTCTCCTCATTAGTCCGCTGCGCCTGCCTGGCCCGCGCCTCCTGCTGCTCCCGGGCCAGCTTGGAGGCCCGATCCCGCCGCAGCTCGTTCAGCTGGACCAGCGCCTCCTTCTGTCGCTGCTCCTGAAGTTCCTGCCAGCTGGCGTGGACGCGGGCCTCCTGGAGCTGCGCCTCCTCGCGTGCCGACCGCTCCTTCAGCTCCCGCTGCTGGACCGCCGCCTGCTTGCGGTTATCGCAGGAGCTCCGCAGCCTCTGCTCCATGGCGCTCCTCTTCACCAGCTCCTCGGCTAGGGCCTGGTCGTTTGCCACCTGCTTGAGCAGGAGGTGGCGGACCTGCTGCCTCTGGTTCTCCTGCTGTACCAGTTTCCGGTCCTTCCTCTCTTGAAGGAGCCGGCTCCTGCTCGCCCTCCCCTCCTTCTCTACGGCCACCCGGTTCTCCCTCTCCTGGCTATCCTGTGCCTCTCTCTCCCGCTCCCTACGCAGCCGCACCTGGCACAGTTTGCGTTCCTGCGCCTCCCTCCGCGCCTCCTCCTGCTTCTCCCGCCGTTGTGCGCTCTGCTCTTCCGCCTGCCGCCTCCAGCGCTCCTCCTGCAAGGCCGCCTCCCGCTTGCACAGCCCTGCCCGGAGCGCCTCCTCCAGCTCCCGCTGCCTGCGCCGCGCCTCCAGCCCTGCTTTCCACGTCCTCCGGCTGTTATCCAGCTCATTCCTCCTCTCACGCTCTCCCCGCAACCTACGCAACTGCTCCCTCCTCTGAAACTCCTTGCGCCGCTCGTCCACGTGCTGGCTCTGGCACAGGCGCACCTGCTCTTTCTCGTGCTTCACCAGCATCAGCGCAGCGATCTTGCGGTCTTTCTCTGGCACCGTTACGCTCATCTCCTTTCTAATCTCCCGGTCAAGCTGCTCCAGTGTTCTCTCGGCCGCTGGCGTGTGTTTGAGATCCCCCAGGCTGGTTAAGGTGAGCTCTCTTGGGCTAATGTTCCTACCATCTGCTGAATCGCTGCTGGTCTTTCTGCGGCACCAGGTGTTTTTTGTTCGAGAGCTGGTACCGGCATAGTTTTTTCTGAACTTTTTGTGTTCAGAGTTCCGGCTCTCTGTAGCTTGCTCAAGGACAGTCTCGAAAGCTGCCTGTTTTTTAATTGATGACCCCCTTTCCTTACCCTCTACAACGATTTTATCTCTCTCCTCACGACACTTACGCAAAAGAATCCTGCGCTCTTTTTCGTGCACTTCATAAAGTAAAGTCACTTCCCCCAATGAAACGTTCCGGTGATCATCGACGAAACTGGCCAACGATTTATGCAAAAGTTGTGCCGGTTTGACCCCCAGTCTTGCACATGCTTCCAAAGATCGCGGGCTCGTCAAAACATATCTGCTGCCTTCGGCGTCGCCAGTGTCAAAGTTGTTGAGGTCCAGATGAAGCATCGGAGAGGAAGGTCTTTCCTCCATTTTCTGCCACTAAATTATATAATCTTAATCTCTCAAGATCTGTAACGCTCAGCTCTGCCTTTCAGCCTGTATAAAAGTTAACGTTAAACTTAGACTTTTGTACAGCCTACTCACGAATTTCCTTTTTATAAAAGCTATAGCAATTAAATCACGAAGAATTAACTAAAACACAAACGACTAGCATTTTGCTCTAAACTTTCGGTGCCCGAAATCTGATCAACAGGTGCGGTTAATGTTTACACTGCGAGTCGGCAAAAGGACGCTTGTTTCGTGACCATGGCAAACTAAATGTCGCAAGAGGGTCTCCTTCTCCTGCGTTGACATGTTTCAGCCCCCTCTAGCGGCTGGGAGGATTGGTTGAAACTACAGTGAAATGTATCGTAGCCTACAGTCAGTAACTATGCGAATAACGGACGCGAAGAGCTGCCCTGCTGCCTTGATAAGTAAACGCTGATGTTCCCGTTTCAACCTTCAACAAAAACGTCAAAAGCACATGTGTGCACAACGAAAATTGTAAACTATTTGCAAATGAAAGAGAGAAGTAAGAATGAGTTGATGTCCATATTTCGACAGTAGGTGGAAGTAAACGCCCGCATTTTGGACCTTGGCTCACAGTTTCGTGCTCAGATTGCAGGGATCCTCAGCCCTGGTCCTGCAGCCACTGAATATGCTGGTTAACTGACTAATTAAAGCTGTTGACCAGACGATTAGCTTTCCTCACTTGGATACTTGGATCTAAAATTGCCTAAAAGTTTCACAAAAATATTTCAAGGTGAAAACAAAAACGAGCAGATCCTGTGGCCAGTGTTTCAAGCACAATTCTAGCACAATTGGACAACTTTTTAACCGCATTGTGTGGGAATGGCCTTGGGCGGGTGTAGATATTTCGGGCTAGCCTACTTTTACACGTCATGTGCGGTTTATTTTTCAAAATAATCGAAAAACATAAAATGCCAGAAAATAAGAAAAATAATTATCGTAACCCTTCAGTATCTAAGTTTCCCATAACCACTGGCATACGACCTGCTGCAGCCCATACTACACAAATACCGACCTCAACGATTAGATGCCAGGCTTAGCACTAGCAATTCCATCCACGATCATCTGTCATTTCAATGACTGACATGTGTTATGATTAAACGTTAAGGGGAGGGAGTTAAACAAATAGGTAATTGACGTTGATTCATCGTATCACCGTTATGTGCTTTACTGACAACCCTTTTAGACGTGTGGTAGGTTACACACGCTAACATGATAACGTTTTGTTGCTCAAGACCAATTTAGATTTTTTAAAGAATGTCTGAAATTGCATCTTGATCTCATCCATGGATTTATTAGCCTATAACATTTGGTCTTCCGCTATCAAGCGTCCAAGTAAACGTAAGTTAACACATCGGCTCTTTACAATCTCGGAGGACTCACAAACTGCCTTCTTAGACGCATTTTTTTGCACGTTTACAGATCGCGTTTCAGTTCAACATTTCAGTGAAATTAAGTGTATATCTCAAGTGTTGCGATTATGTAAGAAATCGATTTTTATAGCTATATTGGCCGGTTTTCTGTGTATTTTTTTAATCTAATGAGTAGTCGGATAGCGAGACATCCGCTTTAGCTCGTGATCGCGGCTCACGTGTATCTCTCCAAATATCTGCCCGTGTTGTTTTGCATATAAACATACAGTAGCTGAAATTAAATTATATTTTCTCGCAAATTTTTGTTGGAATAATTTTTAGCTACATTTTAACTCTGATTAGCCTGGAAAGTCCGAATTAAATCTGACAACCCGTCCATCCATGGTTACATGGAACCGAATCTTCTGCTCCTATCAATAAGCAACCTGTTTATTTAAGTGAGCCTAAGGAGACACACCTCTCTGACACAGAGGTGCAATCACAATCCACCCTCCGTAAAACCGCCATTAAAAACTGCGTACAGCTAACCGTCACAATTTAGAGAGCTTACTTTTGGTACGTTGTTTTGTTGTTTTTCAGGTATGCAAGCTGATCCAAGGTGTGCATCTGCCAAGATGGGGAGTGCAGGGAACGGCTGCCAAAAATGAACGAATCAGGGCGGAGGTGAGATTATGGAGGGAAAAGGAGAGATTGGCAAGAGATTTATTTCTTATGTTCATGCTCACATGTACCGTGAACTAAAGAGGATATGCTCTCTCCTTCACATCATGTCAACGAAAGACCCGAAACCAATCTCACCATTTTCTGTAGCCTATCTGTGCCATTTTAGTCATCACAGCAGTGTTCTGACGTAGACTGAAGGCCTCAGGGTGAATCTTGGTTCCTCTCCCATCTCCAAGCACCCGCCTATTTTGGGTTATAGTATTTGTATGGGTTTAGCTTATATTTTTATGGATTTATTTATGACTTTTATTTTTAGGGTTAGGCCTACGGTATGGATGTAATATGCATATTTATTTTTCATCACTGACTTCTCTAAATCGCCAAGTTATTTTTGGTCCAGAGAGAAACGCAACGATTGAGCCAAATCAGTGAGTTTAGCGATAGCATATTGTGGCCCCGCCCATATTCGGTTTAACGGACCCAAATGCTCGCACCCTGGTCCCGGTGTTTGCGAAGCGGTCTCACACCGCACATCATGTAATTCATTAATTTATAGCCATTCCACAACACGTTCATCCCAACGCAAAGGACTGAGTGCACCTTGCGCTTCAGTTGGTCACAAATTACGCAAGAACTGCCAGTTTAGGACAGACAGCTGCGTCACCGTCAGGTCCGGCCTCCTATGGAGAGAGGATGCAGCTGCAACAGCGGTCAGATTGCAGTTACAGCTCGAGCTCGTTACTCGGACACTCCAGGGGTTCATTCCAATCGCTTATTTTTACTCCTGGCATCTTTTTCTTGCGTCCTTTCCTCGCTCATTTGCTCCGCCCAACGGAGGACGCGAGGAAAGGATGCCAGGATCAGATACGAGGATGGAGGAAACGAGGCAACATGCATTAGGCAAATGGATGTCCTTGCTCAATCGTCAGCGTCATATTATGCTCATGTGCTTTACTGTAATGCTTTTTAGCTTATTTTTTTCATGAATAAATGGTGCTTTTGTTAGTTATAAAGAATGACTGTCATTATGGATTATAATAAATGGAAAGGAATGGTAAACTTGCATTTGTGTAGGGGTGGCTTCCGCAAAGGCTACACTTGTGTTTCCTTATTGAAGCACGCTCCGGGAGCCAGCTCGTTCCCAACTTAGCATTTAGCGGTTTGGAATGATCTTAAAGGGGACCCATTATGAAAAACTCAATTTTCCAGGGCTTGTGCACATACATTTGGGTCTCTGATGGGCCTACTAACACACAAACTGTGAACTAATACAACCCAGTCAGTTTTTTGTGGGCTGCTTATTTGTGTAAGCATGTGATTCTACAAGCATGTTAAATTTTGCGTGGTTTAACACGTCACAAAACGGGTCATTAGACTAATAGCGCCCCCATCTGAGTATCTCCGCCCAAGGCTTGAGAACTGTTTAACTGTGGTGCGTCATTTTTTATTATCGCAAACGCCGGAGTCAAACCCGCAGCACTTGCGTTATGTCGAAGCCAAGAGATAGCAATGTGAAGTGCTGTGTTGTTGGCCGCGCACTCACAGAGCAGCACAGATCGCTACATAGAATCCCAGCCTCAGAGGACCTAAGAGCGGAGTGGATCTGGTTTATTTTTGATGACAACGTCCCAGTTACAGTTGGCAAAAAACTGTTAGTGTGTGCGAATCACTTCAGGTCTGACTGCTTCACCAACCTGGGTCAGTACAACGCAGGGCTGAGCAAGACTGCTCATGAAAGTTGATTCAATTCCAACTCTCCGCGGAAAAACTGCAGAAGATGGAAATATAAGTATTTTCTAAATAATTGTGCCGAGTGTTTATTTTGCCGTATAGCACTAGCTAACGCTAACAGCTGAGCGAGGTAACGGTAGCTAACGTTAGTGGGCGGCTGGGCAGTGTGTAAAGGCAGTGTGTCCGTGTGTCTGATGGTAGGTGAGGAGGAGTGAGGGAGAGAGGATAATGAAATTGTCACAGTAGCATCGAGTGGGGCTTGTCCGGGCTAGGCAGCTGTATTTTGGATGTTGAGAATTGTCATAGAATCGAGCTGGAAAAGGGGCGAAAATTTGCATAGAAGCTCATTTGCATTTAAAGCTACAGACACCAGAAACAGCCCGTTTTGAAAAGAACTGAAACGGGTATAGATCATGCTATGCTTAATCTCAATGGTATTTCGAATTCGAATTGGGTTAAGATTTGACTATTGGAGCACAGTTGGGGTAGAATTGTACTCTTTAGACATGGGCAAATTGAAATTGGATTTGTGTGTAGTTATGATTTCCATTTCTATTCATTGGCACTTACAGCAGAGTCAATAATTTCTGGCTGTATGCTGTGCACAGTAATGTTCACTAACAGCTTTTTTTCTGGGTACATCTTCAGAAAAAAATATCAACGGACTTGCATGTTAGCTATGAACGCCAAAGAATTTTAAGATCCTTCCCTGAAAAAAATATAATCTTGTTATCGTTCCAATTGAAAGAACTTCCATAAGCATTTGATAACATCCCAGCCTCTGTATGGACATGGGTTTGGATCCCACTTACTGACATACTTGATCATTGATTTCATACTGTGATGCATCATTTATTGCCTCAGAAGGAAATTCTCTTTGTACATTGAAGTAGCGAGCACGACACTCATAAAACACAATCTGAGATGAACAGATTGTACTTCATTTGAGTGGTCAAGGAGCACAGTACACTTTGGGTTAAATATCAATAAAGGCCCCAATACAGGCTTTTACTTGGCTCTTCCTTAGCTGGCTATACAAAACCTTTACAAAATAATTCAAGTTTTTTTGTTTACTTTTTACAAATGCAATGTTTATTTTTTTGTAAACCATAACATTACAAATGTGAAGTTTGCCACTTGGTTTACTCAGCAGTCAACTAGTGATGATGTCATTGCACATCTGCACCGCTTGGTAAACTGAGGGCACATAGGAAACGGGTCTGAGTGGACAGGGGAGAGGGCACATAGTAAACAGGGGTCTGAGTGGACAAGGGGAGAGGGCACATAGTAAACAGGGGTCTGAGTGGACAAGGGGAGAGGGCACATAGTAAACGGGTCTGAGTGGACAGGGGAGAGGGCACATAGTAAACAGGGGTCTGAGTGGACAGGGGAGAGGGCACATAGTAAACAGGGGTCTGAGTGGACAGGGGAGAGGGCACATATTAAACAGGGGTCTGAGTGGACAAGGGGAGAGGGCACATAGTAAACAGGGGTCTGAGTGGACAGGGGAGAGGGCACATATTAAACAGGGGTCTGAGTGGACAAGGGGAGAGGGCACATAGTAAACGGGTCTGAGTGGACAAGGGGAGAGGGCACATAGTAAACAGGGGTCTGAGTGGACAAGAGGAGAGGGCACATAGTAAACAGGGGTCTGAGTGGACAGGGGAGAGGGCACATAGTAAACAGGGGTCTGAGTGGACAAGGGGAGAGGGCACATAGTAAACAGGGGTCTGAGTGGACAGGGGAGAGGGCACATAGTAAACAGGGGTCTGAGTGGACAGGGGAGAGGGCACATATTAAACAGGGGTCTGAGTGGACAAGGGGAGAGGGCACATAGTAAACAGGGGTCTGAGTGGACAAGGGGAGAGGGCACATAGTAAACAGGGGTCTGAGTGGACAAGGGGAGAGGGCACATAGTAAACAGGGGTCTGAGTGGACAGGGGAGAGGGCACATAGTAAACAGGGGTCTGAGTGGACAGGGGGAGAGGGCACATAGTAAACAGGGGTCTGAGTGGACAGGGGAGAGGGCACATAGTAAACAGGGGTCTGAGTGGACAAGGGGAGAGGGCACATAGTAAACAGGGGTCTGAGTGGACAAGGGGAGAGGGCACATAGTAAACAGGGGTCTGAGTGGACAGGGGAGAGGGCACATAGTAAACAGGGGTCTGAGTGGACAAGGGGAGAGGGCACATAGTAAACAGGGGTCTGAGTGGACAGGGGAGAGGGCACATAGTAAACAGGGGTCTGAGTGGACAGGGGGAGAGGGGACATAGTAAACAGGGGTCTGAGTGGACAGGGGGCAGGGAACAGGGATCATATTCGGTCATGGCCCCAGTATGTGACTCTGAGGAAGAACTAAAAACCATCACAGATTTGGGTTCCAGAAGATTCCAATAAAGATTTCCCAGCAGTTAAGCCAAGTTCA
This sequence comes from Ilyophis sp. 1 JC-2022, assembly GCA_022702515.1. NCBI lineage: Eukaryota > Metazoa > Chordata > Actinopteri > Anguilliformes > Synaphobranchidae > Ilyophis > Ilyophis sp. 1 JC-2022. The sequence continues at coordinate 104,979,914 of CM040396.1, read as the reverse complement.
TACAAATGCAATCATTATATGGTTTATTATACGGTTTACCAATGATTATACTATTGACCAATACATTTGCCTGAGCAAACCATGCAGGTGAACGAAGAGTAAAAATGGAGAAATAGATTCTGTTGCGTTCATGAAAGTTAGTCAAACCCCCAAACCCCCCATCCCCCGGTCCGTGATCTTGCCTAGGGCAGCACTAAGGCTAGAGCCCTGCCATGACCCCAGTCCAGGAGGGCTGATCTGTACACCAGTTTTTAGGTCAACTGATTATTTTGCATTCATTTTCTAAACAGCTTTATCCCCTAATTTTGGTAACATTGGACCACAGTAAAAGGTTTTCGTGAAGGATACACGTGACAAAAATGTCCGATCAAAGGAATGATTGGGCGAACTAAGAGAAGATGGCTGGAATCTTCTACAATCTTCACACCTACTATAGAGGGTTCCATAAAGCACTACAAAGGGTCAAGGAACAAGTCAAGGAACCCTTTGTGAAGAGTGCAAATCAGAACGGTTAAACCTAAAAAATTTCAAACTCCGACACGTTTTAATTGTCCACACTTGAATTTAAAGAGAGCACCTGCAGGGGTAGGAACAGACTGTACCCACTTTCACAATCCCAGCATCATCCCGTTTCTCATGGCATCCCCTGCGTGCGCTCCATGATCCCACAAAAATCCCAAAGTGTAGAATTCCCAGACGAGATGAGGCAGCAGCTGTATTTTTCCAGGTGAGGCTTTTTTACCTTTTTTTTTTTTTTTGATCGCACCTGTCCACCTGTAGCTCCTCCCTGTCCATGTTCCTGCCTCCCTGGACCTCCTCTGTCAGGTATAAAGCAGGCAGAACCAGGCCAACATGCTCACCAAACCCTCCACAGAGTCTCTCAGTCCAGCAGAACCCAGCAGTGCTCCAGTCCAGTCAGCAGTATGACGTCCATGGCAGATACCATCGCTCGCAACAAAGAACGGGCCCAAGGAATCGGCACCAAAAAGAACGCGGTCAAATTTGGTGGGCAGGACTACAGCACCCTGAAGAACCAGTGTCTGGAAAGGGGGTGCCTGTTCGAGGATGATCTTTTCCCCGCCGGTCCCAAGTCCCTGGGGTACGACAAGCTGGGACCGTACTCCTCCGAATCCCGCGGACTGGTCTGGAAAAGGCCAACGGTCAGTTGAAAAACTCACTTTATATTGACTTCTACCAGATGCATAGAATATCAGTAAAGGGACCACTTTTGTGTCTGGCTAATCATAGACTCTAATATGGTTTTGCAGGTTCAAAAAACATTCCCTGATACGGCTCGATTCTTTGCATAAGCCATATCGCATTTGGATGATTAAACAATCATTGTGTTTACGCTGTACATCCTGGTCTCGATACAAGGGTGTGGCATCCAAAATATCCTCCTCTCTGTCATCTTGAATGAGTCAGTTCTATTCACACAGAATCACTACTTGTGGTACTTTGTTTGAGATGAGCGGTTGCTGTGCTATAATCAGCACAGGGAATTAATTTTGAAGACTGCGCTTCCTCATCCATAGTGACTGTAGACTGACTGCTTTGTTCCAGCAGACAAGCTCATTACAGCAGGAATGTGTTCAGTTTACTCTATGGCCCCTATCTGACATGTAAAGACAGATTATTTAAATATTAATATTTAAAATATTCTCATACTACTACTAATAGTAATAATGATAATAATAATACAGAAGTATAGATAAAATAAATAAAACAGAATTTAAATCAGAAACATGGAATAATACAGTAATACTTATTCAATTGTTACATAATACATAAGGTCGAAAGCACATTTTAAAATATTATCCTTAAGAAGGTTGAATATTGGATAATAATAATAACGTGATTTGAAAGATATTTTGACAGAAATAAAGTTATTGATTTGTGCTGACACAATGAGGAATGTTATCAATGGCATTTTTTAAGTTTATTAAACCAGAAAAGTTCTAATCTTCAAATAAAATTTTCCAGTGATGACCAGGGGGGTATTCCACCAAGCAGGATTACCGATTTAGCTGGATAACTGCTCTGAGTAAAACCCGGAACCTTCCCAAATCTGGAACATGGACTGAAGCTAAACAGCCGATCCGGGTTTTACTCAGCTCTTTAGTGCAGTTATCCAGCGAACTCAGTATTCCTGCTTTGTGCAAGATGCCCAACCACTGCTGTAACCCTCTATTCTTCTGCTACGGGAACTTGGGTCGAGTTGGGAGGGGAGCCTGAACATTTAACTCTGTAAATTGTCTCCGTTTCCCTATAATTAAGTTATGCTGGAATTAAGCCCAAAAATTAAATTAAATCTTAAGAGCACCTAACATATTGTATGAGTCGACTGCTGCAGAGTTGGGGCAAGTTGTGAAATTGCCTTCTAGGTGTGAAAAAGAAACAGATCTAATTATTTAATTCAGTTCAGCACTCTGACATGTACTGCGTATCTTTCCTTTAATTTATTTTCCCTTTAACCTTTTTTCTCTCTGCAGGAGCTGTGTAGAGACCCCCGATTCATCGACCACGGAGCCACTAGAACCGACATCTGCCAAGGAATTCTGGGTGAGCTGATTCCACATTTTAATTTAAGTAAAAAAGTGTAGAAATTATTTTTTGAACTTCTGACAAACAGAAATCAGCTGGTCTGTTCGTTCAGGTCTGACGGCTCAATATTTAAGTTTTGGTGGGTCCTCAGACCAACGGGACTGTTTTAGTTCCCCTCACTATAATTATTTGATACCGTCTAGATTCCTAATTTTTAAGCTATATAAGAGACCCGTTACAGTTCATTAAAAAGGCCTTTATGGACTGAGCCACGTGGAAACCAAATTCAGAAAACCTTTTAGCTGAAGTTAGATTTAAAAAATAAATCTTGTCTTACTTTCACAATATCTTTCACATGATATTAAAGTGGTCACACTGCATTATCCTACAGTACTCATGTCCAACACTGTTGATTTGCAAACCAAAGAGCAGTTAAAAATGAAAATGAAAATACATATCGTGCAAATAGAACCACAGGTAATATTTACTCAGGGAACCACCTACCAGGAGTAGTATGGCGTGTGTACAATCGTTTGTGTTGCAGTGACTCTAAAAAGAAGATCATTTTTAATAAAAACAATGGTAACGGGGATATCACACGCCTACGTCCTGTATGATTGTATGAGTGTAAATGCTTGTCAGTCACACAAACAGAACACACATGAATATGACAATAGAAACGTCCCCCCGTGAGAATGAGCTATTCTCACAATACGAGAATGGACCATTTGCTCTCAGGGCACACCAAATGATTATAGCATCCAATAACAATGATCAAATCCCATTTTTAAATTCAAATGACTTTTGAAAAAATTAGCTATCTAACAAAAAATTTCTCTGGGAATCACCAATAACATCTGCACCACATCTGGCTGCAGTAGTGATTTAGCCAGAGCATAACCATCTTCAGCTCCCAGGTCAATGGGCCAACAGCACCCTCCGCTGGAAACATTATGAATTACTGTGGTAAAACAGATCTCAGTTACTTTCTGGAGTTTCTTCATATAATTTTAGTTTCAGTGTATGTTTTTGATTGGCTGAGGCAGTTCTTATATGCAAAGAAGGATACTTTAAATACTTCGTGTTTCTGATGACCTGCAGGCTTTATAATGGCTGGTATGGGGTATTCACCAATCTGAGGTTTAAAGCAAGAAAATACACTTCAATTAACTCTGAAATAGCTTATTGAGAGTGACAGAGACAGAAAGAGAGGGAGAGAGTGACCGAGACAGAGAGGGAGAGAAAGAGAGAAGACACTTGTCCAAATAGCAAACGCCAATAATTAATGTTATTAAAAAGATTTTTCTCTCTCTCTGGATTCCCCTATATAGTGAAACACTTATTAACTCAGGTGCAATAAGGTAGCAGTGCATACAAATATCATTATAAAGCAAATAATACTCAAATTCTCAATCTCATATTCAAAATAAACATAACGGAAGACATTACACAAAACAATCTATATGCACAGTACATAGGAACACTCAGATTAAATTCATTCACAAAGTAAGAATATAAAAATCCTTCAGTGATATCAGCTTATCCAGTCATTATCAGTGCTGTGTAGTACTAACCCTCCAGGTGTGTGTATCTGTGTGTACCTGTGCAGGTGACTGCTGGCTGCTAGCCGCCATCGCCTCTCTCACTCTGGATGAGGAGATATTGGTCCGCGTGGTTCCTACGGGACAGTCCTTCGACGAGGACTACGCTGGGATCTTTCACTTCCAGGTGAGGTCTGGGTCCAGATGGCCTTGAGACTAAGTTTCTTAAATTAGCTGCTCATGTTTTGATATATCCACTAGCTGACCTATTTAATTTATCCTGATCTACTTGTGTACTCCCGTCTACATGGAAATGCGCCAGAGTTACTCCACTTCATAAAGGAGGTGATCCCTATGATCTCAATAATTATCAACCAATTTCTATTATCAGCTCTGTAGTTAAGATTTTTGAAAAGCTTATTTTTAATCAATTATCTTGCTATGTTGTAGATTTCAATATTCTATCTCCATGTCAATCTGGTTTTAGACATAATATTTCCACAACTTACGCTCTATTAAAGCTATTTGTTGTAGTTTTATAGTGGCTGTTATTATTTATTTATTATTAATTTTTTTGTGGTGTGTGCTTTTCATCATTATTAGTTAATTATCATTTATTTATCTATTTTTATGGTTTGTAGGGCCTTTAGTTATTTACTTATTTGTATTTATTTAGCCATTTATTAAGTATTTATTTTGTATGGGTGATGTGGACTGGTCGGATGGGATGTGTGGCTGGGTGGGTAATTGGGTTGTTTGTTGTATGTGTTGTATGTGCTTGTGTTTGATGTTCTTATGTGTATTTGTGTCCCTGGACCCCCAAGATGATTCATCTCAAGGCGCTATCCTTCAATAAATTTCATATACCACTTCCTGTGGTGGGGGGGACTGGCCAGTTTACCCACCAGCTTGTGGTATCTGCCATATTTAGTATTTAGTCCCTGTTCATGTTTAAATTAGATTTCCCTGTATCTATCCAGACATGGAATTTGTCAAATATTGACAATTTGGGTACTAATATGTACCTTTTACAAGCAAAAAAGGAACAAATTAACTATGTATTGCTGGCTTGGTGTACATAGTAAAATCTCCAGTGTTAATTCAATAGGGACCATATGTACTCTGTAAGAGTTGATTTGACACATTTGAACATTTTACTGTGTACAATTTTATGTACCTCTAGGGTGGCACCCCAGTGACAAGCGTTTGTACCTTTTCAGCCATTTTTTCACACCTGGAATTAATAGAATGTTAACTTGGATGAAAGTCCTTCAGATCTCATAAGTCTCAAACAGAGTTAATTAAAATGCAATGAACTGTATGGCACATGCTAACATAGTTGGCCATCATACTTCTTATAATCCAGAACCTGGTGTGCAGAGAGTACAGAGCTGCTAGCCTGCTAAAATATCAATAATAAATATTAGTCAACAATAAATAAATACGAAAAGTAAAAAAGTGTAAACTGAACTTCTCTCTGTACCTCCAGTTCTGGCAGTATGGAGAGTGGGTGGACGTGGTGATTGACGACAGGCTGCCCACCAAATACGGGCAGCTGGTGTTCGTCCGCTCGGCTGAGGGGTCCGAGTTCTGGAGCGCCTTGCTGGAGAAAGCCTACGCCAAGTGAGTAGGCCTCCACACAGCCAGAAAAGGTCACACACAGGAAAGCTTACAGATCAGCTCTGTCCTGACAAACGGTAAATACGCTGCTGCTCACAGAGGACAGTGTAAGTGACATAATGTACATAGTTGTACTCCAACGGTATCGAATAAGTTCCGTACAGATGTGAATGTGAACATCTTCAAAAGTACCAAGGGATGTTCGCTTTGCGATTATTAGCATTTAACATCACGGTGCCTCATCATTTAACATTTCATAATGAATCCAGGGAACTCATGCCAGTGTATTTACAGCAAACAAACTCCAGGTTAGATGGATCCCAAGATTATAGACATATTCCACCTCCTAAAGAAATACTATAAATCAGTAAGTAAAAATGCAGCCAACACATTTGGGAAAAAGATTTATGGCACTAAAACTGATCCTGGAAGAGCTAGAGGTCATTATGTGCTCCAAGTTTAACTATTTATGTTATGTGGAACTGAGGAATGGACCCACTTGCAGAGAAACAAGACAGGAACCAGAATACACAGTGAAGAATGATTAAAAAAAACTAGAATAAACACAGACAGAAGGGCAATACACAGGAATCAAAATAAACATGGGCAAACCCAAAAACTACAAAAATAGAATTACAAGGACCAAGGCAACTCAAAGGACCAAAGCAACTCAAAGGACCAAGGCAACTAACCACAGGGCAGAAATCGCTAAGACTGACCACCACGAAAAGGAACGGGGGGAAATTAAATACATAAGACAACGAGACACAGGTGCAAACAATGATTTCAACATTGATTCAATAATAGCAACAAGCAAACACAAATTCAGTCCTTTGCTGCTCCCTGGTGGTGAGAGGTAATCTTGACAATTTCACCCCCGAGCTGCGTACAATGTGCAAATTCAGAGCTTGGGGCCTGGCTAGTCCTGGATTAACTCATTATTTAAACTGCATTTAAAACTACACCAGTAAAAACCTGCAATAAAAACATTTATTTTCATATGTACATTTTAATTAATAAGATGTAAGCAAGATGGTCAGCAAGATCTAAAGACTTTTTTACTTCAATATGTATTTGAACCAGGTATGGGACTGGATTCAATGAAAATATTAACTTCAAATATTTTACTTACAAATAAATGCTGGTGTTATTACCTTTCTTCTCAATAGTCCTGGTGATTGAGTTCTGGCAAACCCACATACTACGTTTTTTGAAGAAAACAAATATGTATTTGTTTTTAAAGTCAAAGTTAAGGTTAACGTTTATAGAACTGAACGCTTTCATTCATTTTTTTCATTTGACCTTTATTTTGACTCGAAAAATCAGCTGAGGTGAAGGCCTCATTTACAGTGATGTCGAGTAAACAGTGCATTTAGAAACAACAAACAGGCAAAAATAAAACTAAATAAAAACATGACAAAAAATCATACAATAAAACCGGTACTAGAAAATAAGAAACAGGATAAATCAGTCAATTAAAACAAGTACAATCGGAAATAAAATGAACTAGCAGTAAAGTTTTAAAGTGACTGAGGGAAACTAAAGAGTCCAACTTAAAAGTGCTTTGCAATAAATTCCAGGCAGCAGGAGCGTGATGAGAAAAGGCGCGTTTGCCCAGCTCAGTTCGAGCCCTAGGAACGAGTAGTGTGAGTCAATCACAGGACCTAGTAAAATGAGTTCTAGTAGGCTGGACAAGCAAAGAATTAATATAAGCGGGAAGTTTGCCAAGAAGGGCCTTGTAGATAAAAATGTACATGTGCTTGTCGCGTCTCTGAGAGAGAGAAGTCCATCCGACATGAGCGTACAGAGCACAATGATGAGTTCTATAGGGATCACCAGTGATAAACCTAATGGCGGAATGGTAAACGGCATCCAGAGGCTTAAGAACAGAGTCAGAGGCATGCCTGTAGATCACATCACCATAATCAAGTACAGACATGAAAACAGCATCAATAACCCTCTTTCTACAGAGCAATGGAAAATTTGATTTATTTCTATAAAGAAAACCTATTTTTTGCCTTAGTTTAGTTACAAGCTTATCTATATGAGTTCTAAACGTAAGATGCTCATCAATCCATATGCCTAGATATTTATAGACAGAGACTCTCTCAATGGTGGATCCGTGTATAGTGGAAATACTAAGATCAGAGCAGCTGTCGACTCTAGCACTGGAGAATATCATGAAATTAGTTTTCTGAGTATTAAGAACAAGTTTAAGATCAGCAAATGCAGCTTGGAGAATATTAAAAGATGATTGCAAATCTTTCACGGCTAAATCAACAGTCAGCAAAACAATACAATATTGTATCGTCCGCGTACAAATGGGTGTGACAGTTTGTTAAAGACATGAAAATATGATTAATATAAATTGTAAAGAGAATGGGGCCCAAAATTGATCCTTGAGGGACACCCTTAGTAATCGGCATATAATCAGACTTAGCTGAACCCAGGATCACAGACTGCTGCCGCTCAAACAGATAATTCTGGACCCAGGACAAGGCACCAGGGTTAAAACTAATCAAAGCTAAAATATCTAAAAGCAGGGGGTGGTCCACAGTGTCGAATGCCTTGGAGAGATCCACAAAGGTGGCTGCACAGTGTTTTTTCTCATCCAAGGCATTGACAATATCATTTAAAACCAAGGTGACAGCAGACACAGTACTAGGCTGAGACCTGAACCCCGACTGAAACGGATTTAAAACAGAGTTAGCTGCAAGGAAATCCTTGAGCTGTTGGTTAACTAAGGATTCTAAAATTTTAGCCAGCACAGACAATTTTGAGATCGGTCTATAATTATTTGGGTCACATCTATCACCGCCTTTGTGCAGGGGGACGACATGAGCCGTTTTCCAGGCTGCGGGGATAACTCCTGATAGTAGAGAGAGATTAAAAATATGAGCTATCTGCTCAGCGATCAGAGGAGCAGAGAGACGAAGAAAAAAAGGATCTAGTCTATCTTCTCCGATAGGTTTTTTGGGGTCACTTGCAAGGAGAGATTCCAAGACTATGTTTGGAGAAACAGGGACAAGCTCAAATTTTGAGATATTTGGGCCTATAGTATTAAAATTAACAAGAGGCTCAGTAAATTCAGCCGGGGAAGGATGGCAGGCTTTGGTTTTGGGTTCAAAAAGGTGACCAGCAGAAGCAAAATGACTATTAAAAGCAGTGCAAATCTCACTTGGGACATGTAATAAACAATCCCCGAACATGACCTGCGTAGGAATAGAGGCAGCAGGATTAGAATTACCTTTCACAGCTTTCCAGAATTTTTTCGGATCAGAAGAGGAGCTAGCAACCAAATTAACATAGTAGTCAGTCTTAGCCTTCCGGACAAGGGCAGAGCATTTATTGCGAACTTTTCTAAAAGTAGCCCAGTTGGATGGATCGTTAGTACGTTTGGCAAGGGACCAAGCTTTATTACGTTCTAAGAATAGAGCTGACAAGTCAGAGGAAAACCAGGGACTAGATCTGTTTTTAACTCTGAGCTTTTTGAATGGAGCATGTTTATCAATAACTGAAAGAAAAGTTTTTGTGAAGAATTCTAAGGATTGTTCAGCATCAGAAATATCAGAAGTGCCTTGAATGTCGCTATTAAATAGATCATAAAGGAAAGCCTGCTCGTTGAAATTTCTCAAATTGAAAGTGGAATTTAAGAGTGAGTGTTTATTGAATTGAAAGACGGGGTCTTCTCGCTCGCCCAGGGTGAACGGCAGCTACGAGGCTCTGATTGGCGGCATCCTCACAGAGGGCTTTGAGGACTTCACCGGCGGCATCTCAAAAATGTACGGGTTGGACAAACCGCCCCCACAGCTCTTCAAAATCATCCGGAAAGCTCTGGAGCTGGGGTCCCTCTTAGGCTGTTCCACCGGAGTAAGCTTTTGAGGGGTGGTTGGGGTGTAGTGTGCTTGGCGCTCACATATTCAGAATAATAATATTTTTATCAGTCTTATTGTTACTTTGTTCTTTTGGTTAGAATATAATGTGTGAAAAGTGGCTCATAACTGGTTAATAATAATAATAACATTAAATATCAATAATAGGCAGTGCTTTATAAATAAGGTTAATTGTAATAATGGTAGCCTTAAATGGTATTAGGAATAACACAACAATAACAATAATACTAACTATTAGTGTCATTATTTTCCTCCACATGTGGTTGTGTTCCTCTCTCTGATTGGTTGTGTTCTTGGTTTAGGCAACCAGTACCAATGATAATAAGGCGATGAATCTGGTGCAAGGCCACGCCTACTCTCTCACTGGGGCCCAGGAGGTAGGTAGTGCAGCCAATTAAACAATCAAGGTAGTGTGGGCCGCTGCGGTAGTACAACGGTAAGAGTTGTACTCCGAGGATCGGGGTTCGCGCCCCGGACCTGCCATTTTCCGAGCATGGCCGGCGCCCTGTGGGAGCAGCAATTGGCGGCTGCTTCCGGGTGGGGGGAGGGGCTCGGAGAGAATCGCTGCGCATATAGCAGCCACGGACGGTTTGGAATCACGGTCAGGCTCGGAAGGAGTCGCGCTCTGGTAGCATGGCTACCTTCGCTCTATGGCCGGCTGACGGAGGTTGTGCAGCAGTGATTCTCTAGCGGTTGCTACATGGGGGGAATTGAATTAGAATAGGGGTTCAATTGGCTACTAAATTGGGATAAAAATCGGGGAAAAAATCTGAAACAAATTTTAAAAAAATAAAATAAATCAAGGTAGTGTGAAGCGCACATATATTTGAATGCCAAAGAATAAAATCGTATTTTTTTATATTTGTTATTCTGTTAATCGCTTGATTGATAATCAAGAAATGTAAATCCATCCATTTAAAGGGAAGGTTACTGGAGGCCTGATTCTACATCCCATGGTGCATAGGCGGTGAACAAGAAAGGAAAAATGTAATAGAAAACTGGTTAAACTATTGTGGTTAAGCTAGTGTGGCTGTACCTGAGGTGTGATAAAGACAGACTGTACCTCAGCTGAGATTAGTTTCAGGGTGTGGCAGTCTGTGCAATAGGTGGTGTGTGTGTGTGTGTGTCTCAGGTACACGTGCGTGGCCAGACTGAGCAGCTGGTGAGGATCAGGAACCCCTGGGGCGAAAAGGAGTGGACAGGGGCCTGGTGCGATGGGTACGTGTACGAGAAACACCATAAGCTCATCATTTTAGGTTTTCTGCGGCCCCTGGAAATGAAGCTGATTCAAATCTTATGTTCTCCCTCCCTCAGATCACCGGAATGGGACGACGTCCCGGCTGAAGAGAAGGACAAACTGCGTCACGCTGCCATTGACGGAGAATTCTGGTGAGCCCCGGTTCTGTTCTTGTTGACGCGTCGAGCGTGTGACTTGGTGATAATGTAGTTGGACTTCTGAAATGGTACCGGCACCATGGCTATGGCAGGTGACCCCAGTCCTCTTTGATCCCTGGCAGGATGTCCTTCTCAGACTTTATGAGTCACTACAGCAGTCTGGAGATCTGCAACCTGACCCCAGACACGCTGACCAGCGATGAGGTCGGCCGCTGGAACAGCTACCAGTTTGAGGGAGAGTGGAGAGTGGGCTCCACTGCTGGGGGCTGCTTAAACAACATAGGTAAAGCTTCAGAACCACACACATAAACCACACAGGTACAGCTTCAGAACCACACAGGTACAGCTTCAGAACCACACAGGTAAAGCTTCAGAACCACAAAGGTAAACCACACAGGTACACCTTCAGAACCACACAGGTAAACCACACAGGTACAGCTTCAGAACCAGAAAAGTAAACCACACAGGTACAGCTTCAAAACCCACACAGGTACAGCTTCAGAACCACACAGGTAAACCACACAGGTACAGCTTCAGAACCAGACAAGTAAACCACACAGGTACAGCTTCAAAACCCACACAGGTACAGCTTCAGAAACACACAGGTAAACCGCACAGGTAAAGCTTAAGAACACACACAGGTAAACCACACAGGTACAGCTTCAGAACCACACAGGTAAACCACATAGGTACAGCTTCAGTATCACACAGGTAAACCACACAGGTACAGCTTCAGAACCACACAGGTAAAGCTTCAGAACCACACAGGTAAACCACACACGTACAGTTTCAGAACCACACAGGTAAAACTTCAGAACCACACAGGTAATGCTTCAGAACCCACACAGGTAAACCATACAGGTACAGCTTCAGAACCACACAGGTAAACCACACAGGTACAGTTTCAGAACCACACAGGTAAACCACACAGGTACAGCTTCAGAACCACACAGGTAAACCACACAGGTACAGCTTCAGAACCCACACAGTTAAACCACACAGGTACAGCTTCAGAACCACACAGGTACAATTTAAAACCTTTAAAACCTCTGTTTCTCTGCCCCCCTCCACAGAAAGTTTTAGCTCCAACCCCCAGTTCTCAGTCAAGCTGCAGGACGTGGATGACGACCCCCTGCATGAGGGCACCTGCAGCATCCTGGTGGGCCTGATGCAGAAGGACGGCCGCAAACAGAGGAACATCGGCCGCAAGCTCTTCTACATCGGATTCGCCATCTACAAGGTGGGAGGGGCACAGAGATTTTCTCATTTCGTTTCATTCATTTGATTGGCGGATGGCCATGCAGATGGCCGCTAATCCAGCCTCCATTTTTACACACTAACCCAAATACAGCCGGTTATGTACTGAGTTATTTACAATGTTAGGTACATTAGCCCACTTGAGCTTGTAATTAAGGTTAGGAGTTAAAATCTGGGATTTAAACCTGCACGATTGGTTAGAAAGCTCAGCTCCTGACTGAGTGTTCTCCAGCCGCATTGAACTCAATAGCAGTTTGGGGTCAATTCAATCGATTCACAAAATGTATTAAAATTTGATTAATCAACAGAAAAATAATCAAAGAACATTGATTCCTGAATTTAATTTCAAATGGAATTCCTAAACTGGCTGAATTAAAATGCCATTGATCTCAACCTTGCTGATTGTACAAACAAAAGTTAATTGGTGATTGTTTTGACACTCTCCTGTTTTTTTGTTTTCCAGGTGCCTGATGAGGTATGTAATGATCGCAGCGCTACGCACATAAACACAACCCCCAATTTATACTCTCTGAAGCCTCTGTACCACTGTATTCAGCTAAGAACATTCAAAGCACATGTTAAATGACAGGGTTAAATGACAGCGAGCGAGTCATTGGTCAGTGATAAGTGCTGTCTCTGCTTAACTTAAGTACAAAGGCCGCGCCAACATCCACCTGGGCTCAGAGGTGCTGCGGAGACAGCCTGTGGTGGCCATGTCTACATACCGTGACAGACGTGAGGTGTGTGAACGCTTCTACCTGCCCCCTGGCGAGTACATCATCATCCCGACCACCTTCGGAGCAGACCAGAAGAGTAGCTCGGATGTTCTCCGAGAAGCAGGCCACAACCAGGTGGGTGGGGTTCGGCAGGAGGCATGATGTCAAAAGGTGAGAGTGGCTTACAGCGCAGGCTTTCACCAGGGCTGTCCCCGAATCAGAGCCCTAGCTACTGCGTCCTGTGTACTCTGTAGTAGCATGCTATATACTACTTGCTGCATACTGTTGACATGCAGTATGCGAAAAATATCCTCCATACTATTATCAGCAAAAACCCAGAAATAAGTATTTGATCTGGAGAGTTCAAGAACACTGAATTTTCAGAATTATCGCATACTTAAAAAAAAAGTATACTCACATGATTTGTTCCAGCGTCCATTGTCCGTTGTGCTTTGTTACACATGATGATTTTTGTCTTTTCGAGCCGTCTTTGCCGAGAGTTCAGACAGGCACAAGCGGCATGTGCCCTTTTTAAATGGAGTGGGAACCACGGCCAATCGCCATGAATTCGGCATGTGCCAGTCAGGTTTCGGAGTGCGCCCACTGTTACCAAGTGGGTGGAGCTTGAGAGGGAGCCACTGTTACCAAGTGGGCGGAGCTTGAGAGGGAGCCACTGTTACCAAGTGGGCGGAGCTTGAGAGGGAGCCGCTGTTACCAAGTGGGCGGAGCTTGAGAGGCAGACACTGTTACCAAGTGGGCGGAGCTTGAGAGAAAGCCACTGTTACTAAGTGGGCGGAGCTTGAGAGGGAGCCGCTGTTACCAAGTGGGCGGAGCTTAAGGAGTTTTGGCAAGCTTCACAAGGCCAAATTTATATGTAATAAAATGAACTATGGATACTGTATGTAGTAATCCCATTTAATCGATCGTACATTTAGAGGTTAGTGAGCAAGTGTTCTTGTTCCCTATCACAGCTGGTCTTACAAAAAGAGTTAAAAGTAAATAAATACTATTTTGGGACCAAGAAAATGCATATAATAAGAAAACAGTTTTGGAGCACATTCTAGGCGGTTTTTTGTCCACAACATTGTACCAGGGCATGTAATGTGCAAGTAAACACAGTTTAGTGTGTTACACACAGTTTACTCATCCCAAAGCGTGTTTATTAACTGCACCACAAAGACAGGCCCATTTATTTCCATATACCTGGTAAAAATGTTGCCTTTGAGGTGCAGTTAATCAACTCACTATGGGAACATTGGAATTAGTGAACGGTTTTCTTCCTTTTCAACATTATGTGAGGAGGTCCATTGTAGCAAATCCTCTTGTCTCCCATGAGGATGGACAAGGTGCACTCCTGTTACCACTTCAGTCATCACACCTTGTGACTATAATATAGTATTTATTTAGTATAGTCAAAGATTCTCTAGTTATGTCTCAATACCCTCTCTGGTATAGTAACATATTATGCAGATACACTGAATATCACTCCACTCTAAATCTCTGGACAGAGCTCTTGCTTGTTCGGCCTTTGAAGCGGAAACCGAAGACAGTGCATACGTACGCACTACATTGTTTTGGATAATGGAAAACCTTTCGGGTGCAGTTAATTTACTTAAATTAAACTGGTATATTTTTACCTTGTTTTACAGTTTGCTTTACATAAAACCACGAGCATCATTTACATCAGCAATCATGGAACTGCTAAATCTGTACTGTGGCCATCAGGATGTAATGCTGTTCTGTGCGTGTGTTTCTCATTTGTACAGGATGTTTCCATTCTCATATGTGTGTTATTTTCTGTTGCAGCAACATGGTAGAGGCCATCGGTGCACAAGTAGAGGAGGTAAGGTATCCCAGAATCCTCCAGAGCTTAGGGCAAAAGAGCATTCATCTTTATAATGGGTTTAAAGAGCCAATCTTCCTGGATCAGCCAACACAGATTCAGTTACCTGTTATCAGGGTGCGATTTGTGAAAAAACCAGAGGGGGGGATAATTTGAGGAACGCTTTTATTCAACAACAAAAATACCACACAACGGCGGGAACAACAACAAAAGTAGGCTATATGAAAAGTTGTTTTTTGTTTTTAAAATTTATTTCTGATTTTTAAGGTAATTACTTCGGTTTGCGTCTGTTCGCGCTTTGGTGAATTTAATTAAATAAGTCCGTATTAGCGTTCCTGTTAGTGCTGGGTGATAAAAAGAGTAACTTCGTTTAAACTTTGTTTGCGGTTTAAAGGGGAGATGCGTACATTCGCTCTTCATTTGACAGTTGTTACAGCATATGAAAATACAATTGGAGAATGGGAGTAGGGGGGCACCTTATGTTTTACTTTTATTATTTTTGAGAAAATATTGAGTTAAATGCGCATTTCATTATTATGTTTCCTTCTCTCTCCTCGAGCTGACTTGGTGCGGTGCCCCTACGCGCAGCGCGTGTTCTGCGTTTAGGGAGGGGCGCCCCTGATCAAAATCACAGCACAACCAGAATGCACACGGACCCTTTGTATTTTGGCTGTTAATAATTACGATGTAATGGTGAAAATACTTTGGGTGGGGGGGATAAATTTCGTCCCCACTGAGGATAAAAATAATTCAGCAGAGGGTAGGACGTGTAAACCAGAGGGGGGGGGGAAATCCCCACCATCCCCACCGGCAAATCGCACCCTGCCTGTTATAAACGTGTTCTATAGTAGATACAACTTCACCCTACAACTTTAAGAGTCAAAGCAGGAGATGCCACATGCTACATACCAACAAAAGATTGATGGGAATATCTGTGGTAGGCAATGCCTGAAAAAATATGCTCTCTTCCAAACTGAATACATAGATTCAGATACCCTGACTTCAATGTTCTTTCAGTAAACTCTGTCAAGTTGGTCCCATTATTTTAAATAAATATGAAACCTATTTTGCAGTCTGAAATCTCAGAGACAGATGTGGATCCCCATTTCAAAATCCTGTTCAAGGAGATTGCTGGAAATGTAAGTTGAAGGTTAAAATCAAAACGTTATAAATGGATTTGTGTTTGGACAATCAAAAAAATAAAAACAATACCATGATGTGTACAGATATATCCAACTTGAAATTAATGATTTTCTCAAATATATATTTTAAAAAGGTTACTTAATTAAGGCAATATCTTAAATTGTATGTGCAGACCCAAAGCTGAATCTTTCAAAGTTCTAAATACTGGAGACTAACTGCTTAGTAGGAGTATGCTACAATCTTTTTTTAAAAAAAAGCCGGTTTGCCTGACAAAGAACCCTTGAGCTGGACAGGGTTCCTCTATGGAGACACAGAGGAGCCTTTTGGAACCCTTTCTTCTGAGTGTGTATACATTGTGTTCCATACCACCCTTTATCCTGCTGTAAGGAAAATGCCTGGCATTGTGAGGTCCGTAGTTCTACGGGAGACCTGCCAAGGTGGGAATGTGCCAGTAGGGGGCACTTTTCCCTTTGCGGGAAGTAGAAACATGCATTAGTGTGTGGATGAGCATATTTAGCTGTAGGAGATTTTGTCTTTCAGAGGTTAGTTGGATTAAAACTGACACTGGTTATATGATTCCTTGCATTGGTTTCTATTCCCCCGTCTTCTTATGTCATCATTGTAAATGAGATATTGTCGCCCTGTTCTGTCTAAATCAAAGGTAACTGTGTGTTCTCCTCTAGGATTCTGAAGTGCCTGCTTTTGAACTTGTCCAAGTTTTGAACAGAGTTGTATCCCAAAGTAAGGAACATCTTAAAGGCATGTTTGTAAAGGCAATTTATTTGTGTACATTTGGATAGCCACATTGTCGCTATTGTTTAAAAAATTACTTCTGTTATTCTTTCAGGAGCAGATATCAAGACTGATGGATTTAGCCTCGAGACTGGTCGTCACATGGTCAGTCTTTTAGATGTATCCTTTTCTAGTAATATCCATTTAGATGTCTGATACAGTACATAAACCCATATTTGTTACCATTCAATATTTCTCAGACACCTTCAGTATCGGGTGACCAGACATCCTGTTTTTCGTCGGAAAGCGGCGTACATATAAAATCACTTTAAAGTACTTATTTATAAAATTTCAATGTGACTCCATTTCACCGTGGAAACGGTCATAGCTCCACGTCAGGTCTTCACTTGATGTACGCACAATACGTGGGCTTATTATTAATTTTAAGTCTTCCTTTTTTGTCCAAGACGATGAGCCGCTATCGGTTCCCCAGAGCAATTCTATTAAATGTATGTGACCATTTAGTACCAGGGCACAATTACAGAACTCATTCACGTGTGTTCAATTTGAAGTTAATTTGAGATTTATAGACAGAAGATACGTACTACAGTCGTATGCTATTTTACACAAATACAGACAATTTTATAAATAATGCTGCCAAATGATTGTAATGTAAAGAAAGGTGCTTACGTGAAAGTTAAAGATGACAGCCAAGTACTTTTTTTATAAATGAGGCCTCAGGTCCCTCTGCTCTTGACAAACAAATTTCCCTCAAGGACCATAAAGTCTGCCATATTGGACTTAAAACGCTACTCCTCCTACAAAATTTGACCCGTTTGCACAAAACTTGATAGACACGCTCTATAGACCATGCTCCATATATACAGAATGTTGATATGATAAAAGATGGCCGAATAACGAGCCAATGAATTTGCAGTGGGTGTGGCTTGTCACATAAATGGCAATAATTCTAAAACCGTTTGACATAAAGTTCTGAAACTTGGTGAGGTGATTGAGAGTTAGATTAAGACTCCAGTTGCTCCAGCTTAGCCCAATGAAACCACATGGTGGTGCTATAGAGATCCAAACATTATGTTCCTTTGCAGAGGTTTCAAACTTGCAACAATGACAGTCATCATTTGAAAAATAAATATTAGCTTTTTGGATCAACTCTGTCTTGAATTGTCCACCATTTTGGAGTCGCTCTGTTTAACAAACGCTGCTTATGCTCCGCGGTCTCAGGGGGAATCGCTTCTTGCAGCTATATCTTTCATTATTGTAGGTTCGTATTGCGTTATGTACAGTCTTCCAAGGAATCAGGTCACCCTACTTCAATGGCAACTAAACATTCTTCTCCTCAGATACCCGTTTCAACCCCATTTAAAATCCCAAACCCGACTACCTTGATTGCATTTCTCTACCAAAAAAAGAAAAATAACACTTTCAAAGCTCTACCCCAGGCGAAATAGTGTGGGGAGGTCAGCTGCATGTGCCCACCCACATGCTCCAAAACTGGCCCTTCCAAATTTGGGGGAGAAAAACAAACACAGAAAACAATTGAGGTTAAAAAAAACCTTAACAGTTTGCAGAAAGATGGAAGTACAAACCTGGACCTGGTTGAGTTTCATGGTCTCTGGTTGAAGATCCAGAAGTATCTGGTAAGAAAATCACAGCCTTTAATTGGCACATCATTGGGAATACTTAATACCATTGCTCTAAATGCTTTTTTGGTACCAATTTGTATAATAAATTGGGATCAGTGTCCATGACAGCTCTGGTGTTGCTTTGTCCTGCAGGAGATCTTCAAGAAACACGACCAGGACAATTCTGGCACCATTAGTTCCTACGAGATGAGAGGAGCCCTTTCGAAAGCAGGTAAAACAAATACTATAGAAACTACAAAACCATACAGCCTCTTTTTACTAGGACCGTAAAACCATATACCACCTATTTGTTGTGTTATTTTATATGGAAATCTATAATGAAGGCAACTTGGTACCTTAGTGTCATGCAGCAGGCCTTTAACCTGGTACCTTAGTGTCATGCAGCAGGCCCTTAACCTGGTACCTTAGTGTCATGCAGCAGGCCCTTAACCTGGTACCTTAGTGTCATGCAGCAGGCCCTTAACCTGGTACCTTAGTGTCATGCAGCAGGCCCTTAACCTGGTACCTTAGTGTCATGCAGCAGGCCCTTAACCTGGTACCTTAGTGTCATGCAGCAGGCCCTTAACCTGGTACCTTAGTGTCATGCAGCAGGCCCTTAACCTGGTACCTTAGTGTCACGCAGCAGGCCCTTAACCTGGTACCTTAGTGTCATGCAGCAGGCCTTTAACCTGGTACCTTAGTGTCATGCAGCAGGCCCTTAACCTGGTACCTTAGTGTCATGCAGCAGGCTCTTAACCTGGTACCTTAGTGTCATGCAGCAGGCTCTTAACCTGGTACCTTAGTGTCATGCAGCAGGCCCTTAACCTGGTACCTTAGTGTCATGCAGCAGGCCCTTAACCTGGTACCTTAGTGTCATGCAGCAGGCCCTTAACCTGGTACCTTAGTGTCATGCAGCAGGCCTTTAAACGTTAATCTAGTAATGCAAGGTCACTGCTGAAAATTGGCAGTATTTTTCAGCCTCATTCATTTCTTTCTTCTGCCTATTTTACATGCCACTGATTAAATGACTCAACACAACAGCTGTGTTGTTTTCAGTGTATAATATTCCTTTTGCCATTTTTGAGGGTATAAAGCCTGTCTAACTTTTGAAAGGAACAAAAGATCAAATTGTCACATTGTATCAGTGTACTTGTATATCAGAGCCACCTCGTTTTACACTGCTTACAGACAGTGTTAGTGACAGTAGTCAGTGCAGCTGATTCAGCCATAAACAATGTTCTGTAATGGCTTCCCCAGGGTTCCAGATAAACAGCGACATCCTGCAGATCATCGTGGGCCGCTACGCTGACGCCAAGTATGCCATAGACTTTGACTGCTTCGTGGGCTGCCTGATCCGGCTGGAGATGCTCTTTAGTGAGTCTGCTCATGTTTTACAGCAGGGCTAAACAACTTTGGTCCTCTGACAACAGAGAATAAAAAAGTATTATTCAGATGCATGAAAAACTGTGATTGTGTGCAGGAGTCTGCATACTAATGACGGAATTAGTCATTAGAAGGCGCCAGAGCTGTGCATCTTTCATCAAGATAAAAATGCATTTAAATAGCTTACACATAGAGTATGCAGGTGAGGTAAAATAAACAAAAAGAAATGTTATGCAAAAAATATTATTCACACGTGTTCTCATCTTTCAAAAGAATTTGGAATTTGTTCTGTGTTTCTCTTTTGCTGCTTCCACCGAACACATACCGCCCCCGTCCCCGTCCCCGTCCCTGGGTGAAGCTGAGTATGCATTGTACAGTGCGGCTGCCAGCCACAATCGACACTGGCACTGCAAGGGTTCGATACCAGACTGTGGCATGCAACCACTTTACAGAGAGCAGTTTCGGCTGCACATGTCACCCAATAACCTGTATAATGCAGCTTGCAGAAAGCTCATTCAACAGTACCTCACAGGTTACCTGCTACATTTTAGAGTATCTAGCTAAGAATACACTTGAGTGAAAGTAAATGTACTTAAGGTTATTAAGCATTAACCATAATCCTGGCGTGTATTAAGAGGGTAAATAATCCCTCAAAACATGAAAAGGGCAATTAACAGCTTTGTAAAATTCTGGGATTGCAATTGTGGTTGGAACAAAACCCAGCATACACTACTTGAGTAAGGTACAACCCCCCCCAAAAAAAAAGTACAGTATAGTAACAAAGTAAAATTACACAAGTACTTTCCACCCCAGCCTGTTTGTGATCACCTTTAAGCATGCAAAAACAGATTTTATTTTGTGAAGTTTGTATTCAAGTTCATCTCTTGGCAAAAGATTTTCTGTTATGTTATTTGTTATGTATTATCCTTTCATTCAGTCATTAATTTGGTTTCTATTTCCTCCTCCCCATACAAACAGAAATGTTTAAAACCCTCGACAGAGATGCCAGTGGAAAGATCGACCTGAATTTGCTGCAGGTGAGTTTCTGCATTGTGTCCATGTTCAACATGCTTGCTTGACATGGTCGAGGCTGCCTGCTACTCAGCATAGCACAGCACATTCAGTGCACCTTGTGTAGCTTCCATTTTTAATGAATGAATGATGGAGTGCATGTGGATGACACAAGGAGCCTCTCGTTAACCAACCGTATGTAACATTATGTGCTTACTTGCAGTGGCTGTGTCTGGCAATCTAGTAAAAGAAGATCGTTATTTGCTGACCATCCTGGCATCACGTATCAGCTATACTGGATCCAACATCAAATGTGCCGTGGATCTTATATTTTAGTGATTTTTTCTCTGTTAAAATCCACATTTTGTGAGTAAAAAATTTAAAGTTTTCAATTATGTCATTTTATCATATCAACTGTTAACCGGCCTACCTTTTGGTATTACAATTTATTAACTCTTCATTGAACCCAATAAACTTTAAATAGCCTTTACCACAGTTTGTTCCTTGCCTCTGCCTTCAAAATAAGCATGTGATACGTGTCCCACTCTGTACTTGAAGAAAAAAAAGTTTAAAATTCAAAATGTAACATTTTCAGGTGTCTCAGTTTGCCTTCGAGTCACATTTATTGTAGCTACAGCATCATGCTCAAAGTTAAGAAATTTGCTACCAAAGTATTCAGGAATTTTCTCCCACTATTTCTAAGATATATGGAATGTGGAATATAGGGCGCATTCTGTTCTTGGGGAAACGCATGAGCTGTCGTGTTGAGGTGTCTCATTCATGCACATCTATTGTGCTCAAGTTCTTCTTATTATTATACTACTTTCTGGATCGAGGAACCACACCCCCTAAAGTAAAAACAGGACAAATTAGAGTGATATCAGGCATTGCCTCGAAAACTCCAGCATGACCGCGCTAAGGCGCAGGGAATCGGTTACAATACGCGAGCGGTTAAGTAGCCTACACTAGTAGAAACAAGATTTCGAGGCGTTGACACGGAATTGCCATAAATGTGGGCAGCTATTTCAGGATGACAACTTTGAGGCTCTCTCCTCATCCTTTGGCTTCAAAAACCTTGGACCACATTCATACAAAGTTCGAGGCATTATTTGGAAACGACCCACGGTGAGTCGTCTTTTGTATTATTGATGCTTTAAAATATAACGTTGGAGTTATATTTTGTGTCAGATTGATAGGCCAGAATGATGTGTGTTTAAAAGCAACTTTGAAGTAGAGCCTAATTTTTTCCTATGGTTTATTACCGGAAGGCTTTAAACATCACGTAAAATCGTTGAGATGTTTTAAAAAATATATATACGGCAATAGATGTCGCCTAGCGTACTTCATGTGCGTGTTACAGACCGTGCACCTGTTGCCCGTATTGTGCTGCAATGGAGAAATCCACACTAAGAATTACTTAAATGTTTTGATCTTTATCAGTTATGATTCCCAGTTATGTTTTGATCTTTTCCCAGCTATGAATTATCTATAGGCAGTACTTATACATAATTTATAAGTTTCTAATTACCTCACTTTTGTCTCTAGCCTAATTTCACTAAGCCAACCAATTTTGAATGTTCTTATCATTTATTTGACATATACACTCCATGTTTTTTCATGACTAAATGAAAACCATCTGGGAATGTTGCCAGGAAGCTTGTTTGCGACACTCCTACATTGTTTTTCTGTGGAAAATGGTTTGTGTGAATTCCTCAGTTTATCCATTTGCCTGCACATCATCAAGACACCGTAATTATGGAAGCTACATGAAAGCAATAGAATGCAAAAAATGCATGTGAAAAAATACATTGGGCCCCCGGCGGTAACCCAAACGCAAGTGTCTTTGCTAGATTCAGACCAACGCAGTTATCATTTTACCGTCCAGCGCTCACATTGTTGTCAGCTTACGCCCATAGCAAGTGAACTGGGCGGGTTGGTCTTAAAATGAGGTGTGCCCGGGATCATTTTTGGCATCGGCCTATTGCTATCTTGAGGCAGCAAAAAGTGTTTGCACTAAAACCACCACAAACCTGGTCATGTCACAATTGTTTCAATGTAATTTTGACAGCGCAATATAAGTGGGATAGGCGTGCACAACATGCATACACCCTCCTGTCTGTTACACACACGCATAAGCATTTGATGATTACAGTGTGATTACACAAGATTACAGTGTGAAATATTATTGTGTAGGCTATATAAAAAAATGCATAATAATAAAAGGGCCTATCGATCGGGCACTTCTATCATCTTCTGTCAGCTGAGCTGGAGACGAGTTTCTGCTGTCCCTACATGCACTCCCCATTGCTGTGAAATGAACGGCTGCATTACATTATATTTTTTGCAAGTTCCAGCATCTCCTAAATTCAAATCCCAATCTGCCGTAAATTCAGCCATACCTCAAGCCTAGTCCGACATGCCAATGAATACATTCAAGTCCCCATAACACCTGTCAGCCAAGAACGGGTAAAACAGGAGTTCACGGCGAACTTTGGGGTTCATGGGATTCTGCCCCAGCAGAGTTACATGTTACATGTAAGGTTACACATGTATTTGCAATTTTCCTGTATCAAGCTACTATGACTCTATATTGGCCAATAGTTCCTGCAATCTTCTTGGGGACAATCTTCTGTTAGGGGACAATAGTTAAAACATGCATAAAAATATCAAGATTACATTGTGAAATAGGGATTTATATTTTTCCCCAAAACATTTTTTCTCCCGGAATAGATGCACGTTGTCCCTGGAATCACGGGAACGTGGGCTTGTTTTAAGGCATTAAGCTACCAGTAAAAACGCGTAGGTCATATTTCCATGAGCAGGACAATATAAAACAAGGATAATTTGTGTAAACCTATGGGTTCCCAACCTGACAGCTTTAGTATATTTAATAGTGTTATCATTAAGGCAAAATAACACCATTTATGTTATTAATCAATATTAGAATGCGCATAATATGAACTTCGGATGAAGCTTGAACTTCGCTAGCCGAAATTCATTGCCTGTGATCGGTCTGCTGTGAGAACAGCCTTATGGAATTTATGTTTGACAATGCTTCATTGTATAATCAAATTAAATTTGTTAAACAAGCAGGCTAATTTGACGTTTTCTAAGCTGAGAGGGAAGCCAAGTTCTGGTAGTTTATGCTTAGCTGACACAGGCGTTATAACAAAATTAAACCGCATAAATTTTTTCCCTTTTCCCCTCCCGTTATATTTCTGGGAAATAGTTTGGCCGGGAATTACCGGGAACCCATGTCGGTGTTAAACCCTAATGTGAAATATTATTATCTTGTTTATCAAAACACGCCATAATGGTTAGTCCGAATAATATTGATCATACTATTTATCCAAAGCCTATTCCTTGCTAAGCGCAGTTAATCCCGTTTGAGTTTCAAAACGTTAAGCCTCCTGGAAGTGGAGGCTTTCAGGCGATGTCTGACTTTGTCTCCCCAGGAAAAACATCCCTTATTCTGGGTGTGTCCTGGCAGGCGGGTGATGAAACGTTTTTCAAGCATTACATGCTTCCCCGTCTCACCTGCGGTGTTCACAAGTGTGTCGGGCAGCCTTGTCCTGCACAGGACAATTACAAGCTTGTTTACAGTCTGGAAAAATACAGACTTAATAATGTAAGTACACTTTTTATGAGAAGCCGATTTTGATTGTGTTTGTCTTCAGGCCGAATATGGGAGAGCTTTCTTTACTTTCAGAGCTCGCTTCAGTTTATCTTTGTGTACGATCTCCCATGATTCTCACAGTATGACACAGTAATGCTGAACAGAAGCTAATAGACCACAGTGCCCTTAACCAAGATGCTTATTTTAACGCATTACATGCACTGCCTGTCACAGTATCAAGTCTATGTGTGATGTATTGCAGATTTACTGAGAGGCACCAAAGATCAATTTAGAGGCAACTCATAAGCTTACGGTCTTTCCCACAGGTAAAACATTGATGTTTACGAAGCATATTTACCAGTGAATGGAATCCCACGGCATAAATTAGAACTTAAGTACCTGGGAGCAGCATTGTGACACGGAACAGGCCTGTGGATATGTTAAATATTCAGATGGTAATAACTGACATTTGGATGTCAATACCATCCTGACCCAGCGTGTGACTCAGACAAGCCAAGTTCATATAAATGCAATCATTGCCGTGATTATACTATTGACCAATACATTTGCCTGAGCAAATCGTGGAGGTGAAATCGGTGCTTACGATCAACAATTGCAACAGCCGTGGAATGCATCAGCCGCCAGTACTGCGATCCTGTATGCAGGTAAAGGTAGAGTCTGGTGTGAGCAACGTTGAGGGAGACCGCTAATGGGTATGATGTTGTCTGTGTTGGAGAACTTGCACAATTTCACAAGGAGGCTACACAGCTGCACAAGGTTTTGACCATGAAGACCCACCCGTCTGTCTCTGCTTCCTAAAGCTGGTCTCAATTTTATTTGCCTTGCAAAACTCTCATCCCATGGAGCAGGGCCAGTTCTAGCCTTAGGTAGTATAGTTAGCCATCTAGGGAGCCATCTGTATGGGGGGCACAAACAAATGGGACAAGTTGTGTTAATGACAGTTGGCAAAACCCCCTGAAATCCGGTTCCAGCTGGGCGTGGTCAAGTGTGTTTTTCCAGGTGAGGCTTTGTTCATGTTTGCTGAGGTTTATGGATGAGTTACCTTCTTTTTGGATTGCACCTGTACACCTGTAGCTCCTCCCTGTCCGTGTTCCTGCCTCCCTGGACCTTCTCTGTCAGGTATAAAGCAGGCAGTACTGGGCCACAGCCGGCTTGCTCACCAAACCCTCCACATAGTCTCTCAGACCAGCAGAACCCAACAGTGCTCCAGTCCAGTCAGCAGTATGACGTCCATGGCAGATACCCTCGCCCACAACAAGGAACGGGCCCAAGGCATCGGCACCAACAGGAACGCCGTCAAATTCGGCAGGCAGGACTACAGCACCCTGAAGAACCAGTGTCTGGAAAGAGGATGCCTGTTCGAGGATTACCTTTTCCCCGCCAGCCACAGGACCCTGGGGTACAACGAGCTGGGACCGTACTCCTCCAAGACCCGTGGGGTGGTATGGAAGAGGCCAAAGGTCAGAGGCAAAACTCACTTTATATTTAGGGCTCTGTGGGGGGGGTGACTTACCTTTGTGTGCCACAATGTTCTGACTCATCTGTTTGTAAAGCTGCTGCTCTTGGTCTGAAAGCTGTAGCACGCTAGGCTAGCAGGCTGACCAGATGCCCTCTATTTCCTGGACATTTCTTGTTGTTGGGACCGAAAATATCCTTCCAGGTGGAAATTCTAAATGACTAGAAAGGTTTTGCTTGTTCCATAAATAAATAAGCAAGCAAATAGCCTTGTATTATGTTCATAACACCTGCTCGCTCTTGTCCTCTTTTTTTGTTTTTTTGTTTTAAAACACCCTATAGCAGGCAGTGGGTCTGATGTGAACAGGGGGGTTAGCAATACAGATGAGGTTCCAAACCGCTGTGACCATGACACAGTTTTATTCTTCTCCATTGAAACTTGTGTGCTGATCGTTGTATTCAACAATTTTACAATATTTTTTTTTTTTGGGGGGGGGGGGGTGTGTTTGACTTTTACCAGGTGCATAGTCTACGACCTTTGTGTCTGGCTAATCAGACTCCATATCTACTGTATATCTAGCAGCAGAGTGATGGTTTGAGGCTTGTTTGATACACAGACCCTTCATGATTTACAGCCATTTGGCCAACCATGTGATCCATACTATTCCCGTGTAATTTACAGCTAAATGTAGTCCCACCCCCTAATTCCCATAGAGATCCATTCAAATGCAGAGATGTTATAGTATCGCTTGCAAGAGTACCAGAACATATCAAGAGTCTTTTGATGTTGTTGGGTCACAGACATCAGAAAGTCATGGCATGCAAAGGATATGCGACCAATATTAAATATAATGACTTTATTTAAGTTTGTTAATTTGTCCAATTACTTTTCATCCTCTAAAATGGTGGGGGTGGGGCGCTGTGTATAAAAAAGGCTACAATTGCTACACGCCTCACCCAATATAGATGTAAAAGCCCTCAAATTAAAACTGAAAGTCTGCACTTTAACCTTATAGTCACTGTTCCATTTCAAATCCAATGTTCTTGAGTACAGAGCCAAAACAACAAAAATTGTGCCACTGCCCAAATACTTTTCATCTCCACTGTACATGGCCAGATGTAGAGAGACAGTTTTTGTGAGAATTTTAGCAGGACACCAGGGTGCTTAACAGCCTTTCTCTGCTAACTCTACTTAAAGAGGAACTCCACCAAAGACAAACTAACGTTACAGGTTAATTTGTGTTTACGCGACAGGAGTTCCGCTTTGAAAACAATCTTCATTTGTGTGAGGCAGCAATCCGTTTTAAGCCTTGAACAAACAGCATGATTCCAAAGCAAAAAGAAAGGTCTTATTTAGGGTTCTCTTTCATAGCAATGCTCTCCTTAACGGCCCAACCACTGCTGTAACCCACGATACCTAATCCTGGAGGGTTCATAACAAAGTAGTAGACTTCTATGTTTGTCCTTTGGTTTGTCTATGTACGCGAGTCCCTGTGGGCTGTTTGTCTGTCTGTGTCCCTGCACATTGTGGCTGGGCAGGTGATTCCTCTGTTAAGGAAATTTCGGGTCGGGTTGGACCTGAACCTGAACATTTAACTCTGTAAATTGTATCCGTTTCCCTGTGATTACATTATGCTGCAATTAAAAGCCCAAAAAAGGGATTAAATCTTAAGTGCACCTGTCATACTGTACGGGTTGACTGCTACAGAATTGCTTCAAGGCAAGTTGTGAAATGGGCTGCTTCCAACAACATTGCAAGTATACAGTATATTTGTGTGTGTGTGTGTGTGTGTGTGTGTGTATACATATATATATATAGTGCCCTCCACAATTATTGGCACCCCTGGTCAGTGTTGGGGAGTAGTGAACTACATGTAATTAAACTAGTAGTTTAACTACATTTTGCAGTAGCTTGCTGGTAGTTCAACTACATTCATATTTGCATAGTGATTCAAGTAGTTAAATTACTTTTTTGTCATGTTTTGTGTAGTTACTACAAACAATTTTGGGCCATGAAAGGAAAGGAATGATTTAAAAAAACATTTTTTTTACCATTGCTTCTTTACTGTAATTGAACCCCTTTTGACTGGCCCCGCCCCCTTTTTCTTTCATCCTGACCGCTGTGAAGGCATGCCCAGGCAATGCATTCATCAGGCAGCCACCACCACACACTTGACCTTGCAATACTTTGTACAACCTCCCTTTGCAAATAAAACGGCACTGAGTCTTCTCCCGTAACATCTAATAAGGTTGGAGAATACAGAGCAAGGAATCTGAGACCATGACTGAGACTTTTTACAGAATCTCTCCAGATCATCCAGAGTCCTAGGTCCTCTCTTGTGCACTCTCCTCTTCAGCTCAGCCCACAGGTTTTCAATGGGGTTTAGGTCAGGGGACTGAGATGGCCATGGCAGAAGCTTGATTTTGTGTTCAGTTAACCATTTTTGTGTTGATTTGGACGTATATTTTGGATCATTGTCCTGCTGAAAGATCCAACGATGACCCAGTTTTAGTTTCCTGGCAGAGGCAGCCAGATTCAAATTAAAATTTCCTGGTATTACATGGAGTTCATGATGCCATGTACCCTAACAAGGTTCCCAGGGCCTTTGGAAGAAAAACAGCCCCACAACATCACGGAACCTCCACCATACTTAACAGTGGGGAACAGGTTATTTTTGGTATAGCCATCCTTCTTTTTACGCCAAACCCACCTTGAGTGTTGGTTGCCGAAAAGCTAAATTTTCGTTTAATCTGACCATAGAACACGGTTCCAGTCAAAGTTCCAGTAGCATTTTAGCAAACTCCAGGTGCTTACATTTGTGGTGAAATGACAGGAAAGGCTTTTTTCTGGCATGCCTTCCAAATAATTTGTTGGCATGGAGGTAACATCTAATGGTAGTTTTGGAAACTTGATGACCCCAAGATGCTACTTTCCTCAGTAATGCTTCAGTTACATTTTGTTCATAAGAATTGTGGCACACATGGTTTTGTTAAAAATAATTATTTCTTGAAGGTGAATTTTTTATAACCCTTTTTTACTCATCTTTACCAGGGGTGCCAATAATTGTGGAGGGCACTCTGTGTACAGGTGCAGCTCAAAAAATTAGAATATCGTGTTCAATATTTTTTGTCACTCATGTCAGAAACTGAAACTCATATATTATATAGATTAATTACACATAGAGTGAAATATTTCAAGCCTTTATTTCTTGTAATTTTGATGATTATGGCTTACAGCTAATGAAAACCCAAATTCAGTGTCTCAGAAAATTAGAATATTACATAAGATCAATAAAAAAGGATATTTTAAACAGAAATGTCAGCCTTCTGAAAAGTATGTTCATTTCTATGCACTCAATACTTGGTTGGGGCTCCTTTTGCATGAATTACTGCATCAATGCGGCGTGGCATGGAGGCGATCAGCCTGTGGCACTGCTGAGGTGTAATGAAAGCCCAGGTTGCTTTGATAGCGGCCTTCAGGTCGTCTGCATTGTTGGGTCTGGTATCTCATCTTCCTCTTGACAATACCCCATAGATTCTCTATGGGGTTCAGGTCAGGCGAGTTTGCTGGCTAATCAAGCACAGTAATACCATGGTCATTGAACCAGCTTTTGGTACTTTTGGCAGTGTGGGCAGGTGCGAAGTTCTGCTGGAAAATGAAATCAGCATCTCCATAAAGCTTGTCAGCAGAAGGAAGCATGAAGTGCTCTAAAATTTCCTGGTAGATGGCTGCGTTGACTGTGGACTTCAGAAAACACAGTGGACCAACACCAGCAGATGACATGGCACCCCAAATCATCACTGACTGTGGAAACTTCACACTGGACTTCAAGCAACGTGGATTCTGTGCCTCTCCACTCTTCCTCCAGACTCTGGGACCTTGATTTCCAAATGAAATGCAAAATTTACTTTCATCTGAAAAGAGGACTTTGGACCACTGAGCAACAGTCCAGTTCTTTTTCTTCTTAGCCCAGGTAAGACGCTTCTGACGTTGTCTCTGGTTCAGAAGTGGCTTGACACGAGGAATGCGACATTTGTAGCCCATGTCCTGGATTCGTCTCTGCATGGTGGCTCTTGATGCACTGACTCTAGCCTCAGTCCACTCCTTGTGAAGCTCCCCCAAATTCTTGAATGGATTTTGCTTGACAATCCTCTCAAGGCTGCGGTTATCCCTGTTGCTTGTGCACCTTTTCCTACCACACTTTTTCCTTCCACTCAACTTTCTATGAATATGCTTGGATACAGCACTCTGTGAACAACCAGCTTCTTTAGCAATGACCTTTTGTGGCTTACCCTCCTTGTGGATGACCCTCCTTACCCTCCTCTATGTGTAATGAATCTATATAATATATGAGTTTCACTTTCTGAAATGAGTGACAAAAAATATTGAACTTTTTCACGATATTCTAATTTTTTGAGCTGCACCTGTATATATATATATATATGTACAGTCAAGCCGGAAAGTCTGCACACTCCTTTCACCTTCTCCACGTTATATTACGTTACAGACATATTCTACAATAGATTGAGTTCATTTTTTGTCTCAAAATTCTACACAAAATAGCCCATAATGACCAAGTGAACTTTTTCACGATATTCAAATTTTTTGAGCTGCACCTGTATATATATATATATACACACACACACACAGTTAATTAATTAATTCAGTTGATTTAAAACATGCAGATTCATGACACTTCCTTTAATTTATTTCCCCTGTACCCCTTTTCCTCTCTGCAGGAGCTGTGTAGAGACCCCCGATTCATTGCTGGCGGAGCCACTAGAACCGACATCTGCCAAGGAATTCTGGGTGAGTCCACATTTTAATTAAGTAAAAAAAGCGAAGAGATCATTTTTGAACTTCTGACAAACAAAAATAACCTGGTCTGCTGGTTCAGGTCTGACGGCTTTAAGGCTTTAAATATTTAAGTTTTGATGGTTCCTCTGACCAATGGGACTGTATTAGTTCCCCTCACTATAATTATTTTAGCCAGGTTTGGAAATCATATCGTCCAGTCTCCTGATTACTAAGCTATATAAGAGGCCAGTTACAGTTCATTAAAAAGGCCTTTATGGACTGAGCCACGTGGAAACCAAATTCAGAAAACCCTTTAGCTGTGTGAGGGTTGGTGTAAGAATGGGAGAAAAACTTCCCGACAGAAGCCAACTGAATACTACCTCAAAAGGAGGCGAGACTCGAAAATAGCACACACGGGAGGTTGAAAACCAAAAGAAAAACCCAGGTAAACGGGTGAAGGAAAGAAATAGAAAATCAAACCTGTTACCTAAGCTCTTGTAGCAAAAGAGCTGAACACAAAAGGTAACAGGTCGGGAGATTTTAGGATAAAGCAAAAGATTTGAAGGAAAATAAATAACCCAATCTAATCCTAAACAATAACCGGACTTGCTGCATTTCTTATTTGTACAAACCAGCAATGCAGTGACCGAATTCCTATACCGTTTGTTTGTCAACATAGTAAAGACAATATCGAAGTGCAGGAAGACGGAAGTCCTGAGCTATTTATAACCGGCAGGAAACTCAAAACAGGTCTGAGGAATAATAGCCGGGCGAGATTCAAACACCGAAACGGAGGCGGAAAAAATCAGATAGATCGCCCCGCCACCGCCAATAAGAATAACAAGCTGAAAAAAAAAAAAAATTACTTTGACAAACTCATCAGATATTAAAGTTGTCACATTGCATTGTCCTACAGTACTTATCTCAGACATTGTTGTTTTGCAAACCAAATAGCAGTTAAAAATATATGCAAATACATATTGTGCAAATAGAACCACAGGTAATATTTACTCAGGGAACCACCTACCAGGAGTAGTATGCCGTGCGTACAATATTTTTGTTGCACTCATCCAAAAAACAAGATAGAAAATAAATAAAGACAATGGTAAAGGGGATATGACACGCCTATGTCCTTTAGCCAAAGACATGCAGGTGCAAATACTGGTACTCAAAACGTTGAGGGAGTTTTGCATACTTCCGGGTAGGAGAGGAGTGGTAGTGGGGGAGTGGAGGAAAGGAGGAGAGGAGTGGTAGTGGGGGAGTGGAGGAAAGGAGGAGAGGAGTGGTAGTGGGGGAGTGGTGGAAAGGAGAAGAGGAGTGGTAGTGGGGGAGTGGTGGAAAGGAGAGGAGTGGTAGTGGGGGAGTGGAGGAAAGGAGGAGAGAAGTGGTAGTGGGGGAGTGGTGGAAAGGAGAAGAGGAGTGGTAGTGGGGGAGTGGTGGAAAGGAGAGGAGTGGTAGTGGGGGAGTGGTGGAAAGGAGGAGAGGAGTGGTAGTGGGGGAGTGGTGGAAAGGAGAAGAGGAGTGGTAGTGGGGGAGTGGAGGAAAGGAGGAGAGAAGTGGTAGTGGGGGAGTGGAGGAAAGGAGGAGAGGAGTGGTAGTGGGGGAGTGGAGGAAAGTCAGCGCATTTTACCGCTGTACCACTGCAGCGGCCCTCAAAGATGCTTTTCTACCAGTTTCTTATGATATACAATATTATTTCAGAATTA
Source organism: Ilyophis sp. 1 JC-2022 (assembly GCA_022702515.1). Taxonomy (NCBI): domain Eukaryota; kingdom Metazoa; phylum Chordata; class Actinopteri; order Anguilliformes; family Synaphobranchidae; genus Ilyophis; species Ilyophis sp. 1 JC-2022. The sequence goes on along the minus strand of CM040396.1, from coordinate 104,947,597 downwards.
TTAATGCATGAATACATTTCATTATAAGGTAGGCATAGCCTACACAATGAAAAAAAGTGATCTAGGGTGTACTTACCCTTTATAGTTTCAGTGTGTGTTTTTGATTGGCTGAGGCAGTTCTTGTGTGCAAAGAAGGATATTTTAGGTAACTACAGAAGTTTCTGATGACCTGCAGGCTTCATAATGGCTGGTATGGGGTATTCACCAATCTGAGGTTTAAAGCAAGAAAATACACTTCAATTAACTCTGAAATAGCTTATAGAGAGTGACAGAGACAGAAAGAGAGAGCGAGAGAAAGAGAGAATACACTTGTCCAAGTGGCAAACGCAATAATGAATGTTATCTCAATTTTTCGCTCTCTGGTTTCCCCTATATGTTTAAACACTTATTTACCCAGGTGCAATAAGGTAGCAGTGCATACAAATATAATTATAAAGCAAATAATACTCAAATACTCAATCACATACTGAAAATATGCATAACAGAAGACATTACAGAAAACAGCTTATATGCAGTGTATGGAAAAACTCAAATTATTAAATTAATCTAGAAGGTAAGAATATGTGTCTTATTTTTTAAAAATCCAGTGATATCAGCTTGTCCAGTCATTGTCAGTGCTGTGGAGTACTAACCCTCTAGGTGTGTGTATCTGTGTGTACCTGTGCAGGTGACTGCTGGCTGCTAGCCGCCATCGCCTCTCTCACTCTGAATGAACAGATATTGGCCCGCGTGGTTCCTCCGGGACAGTCCTTCGATGAGGACTACGCTGGGATCTTTCACTTCCAGGTGAGGATATACCACTTCCTGTGGTGGGGGGACTGGGCAGTTTACCCACCAGCTTGTGGTATCTGCCATATTTAGTTTTTAGTCCCCATTCAAGTTTAAATTAGATTTCCCTGTTCTGTGTGGTGAGAGGCCGCAGGCGCTATTCCACTGTAAGAGTTATTCCACTGCAAGTCACTGCTGTGGGACGAATAGGTCAAATATGTGGAGCCCTCAGTGGAACTAAAATATGCACATCACTCACACTGTTGTGGGGGGGGGCGAGGAATCCGGGAAGATCTGCCAGCACTGTCAGAAATAAAGGTTCAATGGAGGTACATAAAGAACAAATTTCCCAAATGTACCCTGAGAGTACAATAATTTTCTATTTCTAAAAACCTACAAGGTATTGGGTAGCGCTCCAGTGAAAAGCGACTTTGTACCTTTTCAGGCACTTTTTCATACCTTGTTTTCTGAGTGTGGAATTAATAGAAAGTTAACTTGGATGAAAGTCCTTCAGATCTTATAAAAGTATCAAACTAGTTCATTAAAAAAGTATCAAAGAGTTCATTAAAATGCAATGAACTGTACGGCACATGCTAACATCGTTGGACATCATACTTCTAATCCAGAACCTGGTGTGCAGAGAGTATGGAGCTCATAGCCTGCTAAAATATCAATAATAAATATTAGTCAATGATAAATATCAAAAGTAAAAAAGAGTAAACTGAACTTATCTCTGTACCTCCAGTTCTGGCAGTATGGAGAGTGGGTGGACGTGGTGATTGACGACAGGCTGCCCACCAGAGATGGGGAGCTGGTGTTCGTCCACTCGGCTGAGGGGTCCGAGTTCTGGAGCGCCTTGCTGGAGAAGGCCTACGCCAAGTGAGTAAGCCTCCACACAGCCAGAAAAGGTCACACACAGGAAAGCTTACAGATCAGCTCTGTCTTGACAAACGGTAAATACGCTGCTGCTCACAGAGCCAGTGTAAGTGACATAATGTACATAGTTGTACTCCAACGGTATCGAATAACTGCCATGTTTCAGCCATTCGAAAAGAGCTGAAGTTCTGTACAGATGTGAATGTGAACATCTTCAAAAGTACCAAGGGATGTTCATTTAGCGATTATCAGAATTAAACATCACTGTGCCTCATCATTTAACAATGACTTCTATGTTGAGATTAAAGTCTGGCAATATGCCTTAGAAACCAAAACCAAACTCATGCCAGTATATTTATGGCAAACACACTGCAGGTTAGATGGGCCCCAAGATTGTAGACATATTCCACCTCCTAAAGAAATACTATTCCATTACTCAGTAAATAAAAATGCAGCCAACACATTTGGGAAAAGGATTGATGGCACTAAAGCTGATCCTGGAAGAGCTACAGAGGCCAGTATGTGCTCCAAGCAGTGTTGTAGTACTCGAGTTCAGGACTTGGACTCGTGACTCGACTACAACACTGGCTCCAAGTTTAACAATTCTGTTATGTGGAACTGAGGAGTGGACCCACTTGCAGAGAAACAAGGCAGGAACCAGAATAAACAGTGAAGAATGATTTAACAAACTAGAATAAACAGACAAAAGGGCAATACACAGGAACAAATTAAACATACGCAAACCAAGAACAACAACAGGACAAGGACGAGAATTTTACCCACAAACCAGCAAACCCAACTGAAGGGCCCAAGGCAAGCAACCCAAAGCCTGAACACCACAAACATTTTCTTCTTCTTCTTCTTTTATTTTATGGCGGTTGGTAAACAACTTTAGTGGTGCATTTACCACCACCCACTGGTCTGGAGTGTGGACTGGGAATCAGTAATATCCTTGCTTAATAATAAAATAAAATTTTAAAATACTAATAATAAAATTAAAGTTTATATTAATAATAAAACTCATATTCTATTTATTAAGCCTGTTAAATATAAATACTCCAACAGAAATGTAATACATGTATCTCCTGTTGATTGTTTAAAAATTCTGTATATAGTAAGTTGTGTCCCCACTTCATGTAGCTTGGTTTTTAGTCTCTCTCTCTGTCTGACATATTTTATGCAGCTGTATACTACATGATTTACTGTTTCTTGTTCCCCACAAAATTCACATCTGCCATCTCCATGTTTGTTTATCAAGAAAAGTGTACTATTTAGACCTGTGTGTCCTAACCTTAACCTTGTGATAACCTTGTCTTCCTTCCTATATCCCCGTTCTGATTGTGTATTTCCAACCAATGGTTTTATTCTAAATAAATGCCGACCTTTACTTTCCCTGGTCCATTCCTCTTGCCATCTCTTTTTAATTTCATTTTTAATGACCCCTTTAACCTCTGCTTTAATGATTTTAACATCTATCTGTATATGGTCTGCCTTTAATGCATTTTTTGCAATTCTATCTGCTTCCTCACTCCCTTTAACTCCCACATGAGCAGGTACCCATACAAATCTAACACTTATTCTTAATCTTTGTATTCTGAATAGTGTCTGAAGAATTTCAAATAAAATGTCCTGTCTGCTACTGGAATTAAGACTCCAAACTCATTAAAACTGCATACGAGTCAGAGCAGATGACCACCCTCTCTGGTTGGGCTTCTTCTACCCATTGTAATGCTATTACCATAGCCATCATTTCACTTGTAAATACAGATTCATTAGGTCATTTTTTCCCCTCCTTGATTCCTAACTCTGGGATGACAAAAGCAGCTGAGACTCTTCCTGAATTTGGATCTTTTGATCCATCTGTATATATTCTTAAAAATCCATAAAACCGATTGCTAATATGTTCATTCACTATACCTTCATAATTCGTTCATCTCTTTTTTTTGTTATGTAGCTCAAAATTTACCATTGGTTGTGGCAAAAACCAAGGAGGTATAGCTGGAAGAACTACTGTTGGGCTGTATTTCTTATTTAAAATCCCCATCTCGCTTGCCTTCTCCTTCACATTCCACCCAAAACTTTTGGTGTTCCCTTTTTCATGCTCCCAACATGGTTCAATAACATTTTTTGTTGGGTGATCTTTTTTGTGACCTTGCAGATTCGCCCAAAATGTCATCATGAGCTGTTGCCTTCTCAGTGTTAATGACATTTCCCCCATCTCCACTCACAAGGCTGACACTGAAGTACTTTTAAATGCTCCACAACATAAACACCACAAACAAAGACACAGGGGCAGCTTAAATACACAAGACAAGTTAGACAACGAGACACAGGTGCAAGCAATGATTTAACAAACAAACACAAATTTAGTTCTTTGCTGCCCCCTGGTGGCGAGGAGGAATCATGGCCGAGCTGCCCATTCATTATGTGCAAATTCAGAGCCTGGGGCCTAGCCAGTCCTTGGTTAAATAATTATATAAAATACATTAATCTGTAAAACACCAGAAAGATTTCTACATAATACTGACAATTTAAAAATAAACATCTAATTTCATATATACATTTTTATTAGTAAGATGTAAGCAAGATCTAAAGACTTTTTTAGTATTTCAATATGTATTTTAACTACAGTATATCTGGGTCTGGATTCAATGACATTTTTAAACTTTTTGTTAGATTCTGGTGTTATTAAGTTTCTTCTCGGTAGTCCTGGTGATAGAGTTCTAAAAAAACAAAACACATTTTTCTTGAATTGAGAGAGCCTACTTGAAAGTCAAGTCAAGGTTCAATGTTATAGAATGGAGGTCTTCTCACTGCTCCCCTGGGTCACTTTCAGGGTGAAAGTTTATAGTATTGAGAGTGAGATTTCTCACTGCTCCCCCGGGTCACTTTCAGGGTGAACGGCAGCTACGAGGCTCTGTCTGGCGGCTCCACCACAGAGGGCTTTGAGGACTTTACCGGCGGCATCTCAGAAATGTACACCCTGGACAAAGCTCCCCCACAACTCTTTAGAATCATCCAGAAAGCCCTGGGCCTGGGGTCCTTATTAGGCTGTTCCATTGACGTAAGCTCTTGGAGGGCGGGGGGGGGTATTTAGTGTGATTGGCTCACATTCTCCGCATAAGAAATAATAACATTTTTGGTTTTATCATTCTTTTTCTGTCTTATTGTTACTTAGTTATTTTGTTCTTCTATTTGGAACATAATGTGTAAAAAGTGGTTTATTAATGGTTAAAAATAACATTAAATTATAAAAGTCAAAACATAATCAATAATAGCGAGTGCTTTATAAATACGGTTAATAGTAATAACGGTAACATTAAACGGTATTAGGAATAACACAACAGCAAGAACTCTTCTTCTTCTTATTGGTTGTGCTCTTGGTTCAGATCTCCAATGCCTATGATTCAGAGGCGGTGACGGTGCAGAAGCTGGTGAAGGGCCACGCCTACTCTCTCACTGCCGCCCAGGAGGTAGGTACAGCAGCCAATTAAACAAGGTATAATAAAGGCAGACTGTACCTCAGGTTAGATAAACATAGACTGTACCTCAGGTGAGATGAACACAGACTGTAACTCAGGTGAGATACAGATAGACTGTACCTCAGGTGAGATAAACACAGACTATACCTCAGGTGAGGTAAACACAGACTGTAGCTCAGGTGTGATAAAAACAGACTGTACCTCAGGTGAGATGAACACAGACTGTACCTTAGGTGAGATAAAGACAGTTTGTACCTCAGTTGGGATAAACACAGACTATACCTCAATTGAGATAAACACAGATTGTACCTCAGGTGTGATAAACACAGACTGTACCTCAGTTGGGATAAACACAGACTATACCTCAGCTGAGATAAACACAGACTGTACCTCAGTTGAGATGAAGACACTGTACCTCAGGTGAGATTAGTTGCAGGGTGTGGCTTGTCTGTCAGCAGGTGGTGTGTGTGTGTGTCCCTCAGGTACACGTGCGTGGCCGGGCCGAGCAGCTGGTGCGGGTCAGGAACCCCTGGGGCCAGGTGGAGTGGACAGGAGCCTGGAGCGATGGGTGCGTGTACGAGAAACGCCATAAACTCATAATTTAAAGATTTCTGCGGCCCCTACAGCTGAAACTGATTTTATCCCTCCGTCAGATCGCGGGAATGGGACAGCATCCCGGCTGACGAGAAGGACAAACTGCGTCACGCTGCCGACGACGGCGAATTCTGGTGAGCCCCGGTTCTGTTCTTCTTGACGGGCCAGAGTGTGTGACTTGGTGATAATGTAGTTGAGCTACTGAAATGGTTCCGGCACCATGGCTATGGCAGGTGACCCCAGTCCTCTTTGATCCCTGGCAGGATGTCCTTCTCAGACTTTAAGAGACACTTCTCCAAGCTGGAGATCTGCAACCTGACCCCAGACACGCTGACCAGTGATGAGGTCGGCCACTGGAACAGCTACCAGTTTGAGGGAATGTGGAGAGTGGGCGCCACTGCAGGGGGCTGCAGGAACCATGCAGGTACAGCTTCAGAAACCACACAGGTGCAGCTTCAAAACCACACAGGTGCAGCTTCAAAGCCGCACAGGTACAGCTTCAGAAACCACACAGGTGCAGCTTCAAAACCACACAGGTGCAGCTTCAAAACCACACAGGTACAGCTTCAGAAACCACACAGGTGCAGCTTCAAAACCACACAGGTGCAGCTTCAAAACCACACAGGTACAGCTTCAGAAACCACACAGGTGCAGCTTCAGAACCACACAGGTAAACCACGCAGGTACAGCTTCAGAAACCACACAAGTGCAGCTTCAAATACCACACAGGTAAACCACACAGGTGCAGCTTCAGAACCACACAGGTAAACCACACAGGTGCAGCTTCAGAACCACACAGGTAAACCACACAGGTACAGCTTAAGAAACCACACAGATAAACCATGCAGGTACAGCTTCAGAAACCACACAGGTAAACCACACAAGTGCAGCTTCAAAAACCCCACAGGTGCAGCTTCAGAACCACACAGGTAAACCACACAGGTACAGCTTGAGAACCACACAGGTACAGCTTGAGAACCACACAGGTAAACCCCACAGATGCAACTTCATTCATAAAAAATGCATACAGGTAAAATGTACCTTTAAAACCTGACTTCCACAGCCACTTTCAGCTCCAACCCCCAGTTTGCGGTCAAGCTGCAGGACGTGGACGACGACCCCCTGGATGAAGACGGCTGCACCTTCCTGGTGGGCCTCATGCAGAAGGACGGCCGCAGAGAGAAGAGCTTCGGCCGCGACCTCAACACCATCGGATTCGCCATCTACAAGGTGGGAGGGGCACAGGGATTTTCTCATTTTATTTAATCAATTTGATTAGCGCATGGCCGCTAACCAATTTATACAGCCAGATATGTACTGAGGAAATTACAATGTCAGGTACATTAGCCCACCTGAGTTTGTAATTTAGGTTACAGGTTCAAATCTGTGATTTAAACCTGCACGATTAGCTAGAAAGCCCAGCTTCTGACTGAGTGCACTACGCAGCCATCGCTGGAGTAAACAACAACCCCCCCCTCACACACACACACCTGCCCCATTGAACTCAATAGCAGAGTTTGGGGTCAATTCAATCTATTCACAAAATGTATTAAAATTTGATTAATCAACAGAAAAATCATCAGAGAACATTATGGGCATCATTTTTCTATTCCTGAATTTAATTTCAAATTAAATTCCTAAACAGGCTGAATTTAAATGCCATGGATCTCAACCTTGCTGATTGTACAAACAAACAAAAGTTCATTGGTGATCGTTTTGACTCACGCTCCTGTTTTTTTTGTTTTCCAGGTGCCTGACGAGGTATGTAATGATCACATAAACACAACCCCCAACTGAAGCCACTGTACCATGTCTACTATTAATCTACACTCTCTGAAGCCACTGTACCACGTCTACTATTAATCTATGGAAGCAGTATGCAAAATGTTCAAGAAAACACATGCAGCAACTGAAACCATTAACACCTTTAAGTTACAGTGGTGCATATTTTGCAAATAAATAAATAGGTTACAGGTGCAGAATGATGACAAGCTCACTCTGGTGTGACATTTTGTCTGCAAATGTATATAAATAATAAAATTATTTAAAAAATACTAAAATGCAAAATTACAAAATACAAGATACAATAAACCACAAATATGAAACATAACTGTACTACAATACTATTAAACCTTTACGTCACATTTCATTGCATTCATACACTATAATCTAACTGGCAGTTCGTGAAACATTACTGTTATAAATATTACAACTCTCATCAAAAACACGTTGTTGTCATTCCTAGAAATCCCACTCTAACATTCAGTGTGTTTGCTACCATTTCCTTAATTTTACGACCACTGTATACATTGTCAGCGAAATACTCTTGCTGTTGTCATGGACACACTATGACAACCCCGAGGGGACGTTAGACATTAGTTCAGCTAAAGTTGGATTCTGTTTGTCTTTTAAAATCACGTAGGCCTACTGAACATATTAATTTAAATAACAGTTTCTACTAGGTTGATATAATATATACATCATGTCCGTTACCTACATTTCATGGAAATACCGTTACGTTATACATAATCATACATTGTTATTCTAATAGGCTACTAGGCGCGAGCTATTTTTATAGTCTATGGGCGCGAGTTAGCTTAGCTACCGTTGGCTAGCGCCTAAATAACGTGTAGCTTAATTTGGCGATAGGCAATTATCCTTATTTACTACAATTAATTAAACAACAAAAAACACATCACACTACGTTCCTATGATTATATCCCAACGAATAATTGTGGTGGTTATACATTACATTACCTGCAAATGTATATTAATAATACAAAAGTTTGTAAAACGGTTGCTGTACCGATGAATTTAACAACTGGCGCATGCGCCGCTCTGAGGTATCTATATATTTGGGTACTGGGTGCCTGCTACGCTACAGCGCCATCTACTAGATAGATAATACTACTGCAGTTACATTACATTACATTACAGTTATTTGGCAGACGCTTTTATCCAAAGCGACGTACAATCAGTGCATAGTGAAGGCCATTGACACAACTACAAAGCAAATCCGACAAAGCACAACTTTCTCACAACGTAGGAGCAATCCCTAGTAATCAACATAGAATACAGTCGGCTATACATTCTTAACTATAAAAAAGCAAAAGACACTATTAAAAGCAAAAATAATAATAATAATAATAAAAATAAATAAATACGTACTATACAATTGGCCCTTTATTGGTAGTTTAGTCAAGGTGGAGTCTGAAAAAGTGCGTTTTCAGACCATGACGAAAAACAGACAGTGTTTCAGCTGAGCGCAGCGGAGTGGGGAGTTCGTTCCACCCCTGGAGAGCTAGGGTTGAAAAGCTCTGCAGTCGGGACGAGCGAGAGCCATTAACACGGAGGGAGGGAAGTGCAAGTCGTCCTGCAGCAGCAGAGCGAAGTGGTCGAGCAGGAGCGTAGTGCTGGATCAAGTAGGAGGGGCCTGACCTTTTGGCTGCAGTGTAGGCCAGGGTCAGAACTTTGAACCTGATCCTGGCCACGACTGGCAGCCAGTGGAGTGACCTCAGCAGGGGGCTGACGTCTGAGAACTTCGGGAGGTTGAAAACAACCGAGCAGTTGTAGGGGCAGAATGGCGCAGGCTGGTAGGCTTGCGAGAAGGGAGATGCAGTAGTCCAGACGTGAGGTGACCGTGGTCTGGACAAGAAGGTGGGCGGAGTAGGTGGTCAGGTACGGCCGAATCCTCCTGATATTGTACAGGAGGAACCTGCAGGACCGTGCCGTTGCGCTGATGTGTTTTTTGAAGTCTAGCTGGTTGTCCAGGACCACCCCAGGTTTCTTGTAGAGCGGGAGGCAGTCACCATGGTTCTGTCGACAGTGATGGACAGGTCAGCTCAGTCTAGTTGAGGTTGAGCTTCAGGGGTGTCACTCAGAGATGTCAGCCAGGCAAACAGATATCTTCTCCTTAACCTGTGGGGTAGAGGGAGGGAAAGAGATGAAGAATTGAGTGTCATCAGCATAACAATGGTCAGAAAAGCCATGTGAATTAATAACCAAACCAAGAGACTTAGTGTAAATGCGGGACTCTTGTAAAAATTGGATGAGGTGCAGAGACAGAGCCCTTCCAGGAGACTCTGTGAGACTCTGTGAGATAGGATGTAAACCAAGAGAGGGCAGTCCCAGAAATGCCCATCTCAGAGAGTGTGGAGATCAGGAGTTTGTGGTTGACCGTGTCGAACGCTGCAGACAAGTCAAGGAGAATCAGAACAGAGAAGAGAGAGGAGGCTCTAGCAGTGGCGAGTGCCTCGGTCACAGCCAGGAGCGCAGTTTCAGTTGAGTGCCCGGTTCTGAAACCGGACTGATGAGGGTCGAGCAGGTTGTTCTGGTAGAGAACGTTAGAACGTAAGTATAAATAGATAAAGCTAGGAATATATATAAAAGTTTTCATGGGGGGGGGGGGGTTCAGCCACATAATGATCACAGCACTACGCACATAAACACAACCCCCAATTTATACTATCTGAAGCCACGGTACCATGTCTATTATTACTCTATGGACGCAGTATGCAAAATGTTTAAAAAATCACAAGCAGTACTGAAACCATTAACACATTTAAGTTACAGTGGTGCATATTTTGCAAATAACAAGGGCTGTCCCAAACACATACACTATCACATTCCTACATCTACCCAATGACATCTGAAAAATTATCAACCAAACATATTAATAACACTGACAGTACATTAGACAGAATCAAAATGAAAGACACCTGATTCTACTTATCAAGGTCTTGGTTCAGGACATTGGCCGTGTCCGAATCAGCGCTCTTGCCTACTATTGAGTATGCCAGTTGAGTATACTTTAAAAAAAGGTGTTAAGTATGCGACAATTCTGAAAATGTAATGTTTTTAATATCCACGGAAGATATACTTATTTCCAGGTTTTCGCTGATAATAATATGGAGAATATTTTTGTTACATACTGCATGTAACTAAACACTAAGCAGTATACAGTATGGTAGTACACAGTAAACGGGACGCAGTAGATAGGGCTCCGATTCGGACACAGCCCATGATTAGTCAAATAATTGAATTAGGTGTATTAGTGCTGTGCTAAAATAAAAACCTTTACCTATACTGGCCCTTTTTTGATAAGATTGGACACCCCTGGCCAAGAGCCAACCACTCTTTATTTGATAAGTTTGTTTGTGTGTTGTGGGTCTGCCCCACTGTCTATGTCTTTTTTGTTGTTGCTGTTGTTGTTGCTTTTATTATTATAGAATAATAAAAGTTATTCTATTCTATTCTATTCAAGACAGCACTACTTAACCGTTTGAAGACTATAGGTTGTTTGGAATGTTTTTTCAAAATTCTAAGTCAGTGTTCTAGAACGCCATTGCTTTTGTTATATCATCATTAGAATGTTCAGCTAAGAACATTCTAATCACATATTTGTGACCTTGGCACTTTAAATGGGTTAACTGACATTGAGGAGTCAAGTCAAGAGTGTTGTCTCTACTTCCCTTAAGTACAAGGGCCGCACCAACATCCACCTGGCTCCGGAGGTGCTACTGAGACAGCGTGCGGTGGCCATGAGCTCAAACTTCATTAACATGCGCGAGGTTTGTGATCGCTTCTGCCTGCCCCCTGGGGAGTACGTCATCATCCCGTCCACCTTCAACGCACACAAGAAGGGCAGCTTCGTCCTGCGGGTCTTCTCCGAGAAGCAGGCCACAGCCAGGTGGGTGGGGTGTGGCAGGAGGCATGATGCCACAAGGTGGGCGGGGCTTATGGGGCAGGCTTCCACCAGGTGAACCGAGACTGACAGCCAGGTGGGCGGGGTTTGAGAGACAGACTGGATATTCTCCAAAACCCTGTGCCGGTTCTAATAAAATAATAATAATAACTTTATTTTATATAGCGCCTTTCACGAAACCCAAGGACGCTTTACATCAACAAAAGACAATCACAACAAGTAGACGACAAAGACACAATCAATAAACAGACAACAACAACAACAAAACAACCAAACTAGGTGCCAAAGGCCTGGGTGAACAAGTGTCGTTTCAGTGCAGATTTAAAACTGTCCAATGTTGGTGCCTGCCGAATCTCCATGGGAAGAGAGTTCCACAGGATAGGGGCTGCGACGCTGAAGGCTCTGTCCCCGAAGGTTCGTCTGATGGTGCAAGGGACAGTGAGGAGACTTAAATCAGTCGACCGCAGGTTCCGTGAGGGAGTGTAATGATTATGGTTATGGTTACGGTTCTCCACTGATTATGGGCAGGGCTTGAGTGGGAGTTTTTGGTAAGATGGGCGTGGTTTGGTTTGTGGTTCTGGTTTGGGAGGCAAGCTGCCAACAGATGGTTGGAATTTTATCGACAGATTTACGAGGCCAAATTGCTATGAACACTGTATGCAGTAATCTGTTTATTTAATTGATTATATATTTACAGGTTAGTGAGCAAGTTTTCTTGTTTCCTATTATAGCTGGTCTTACAAAATAAGTTAAAAATAAATAAATACTGTTTTGGTACCAGGCAAATGCTCCACACGAAACATATAATAAGAAAACAGTTTTGGAGCACATGCTAGGCGGTTTGTTGTCCACAACATTGTACCAAGGCATGTAATGTGCAAGTAAACACAGTTTAGTGTGACGCAAAGTTCACTCATCCCAAAGCGTTTTATTAACTGCACCACAAAGACACTGTTTCCACCTTCATCCAGACACATTTTTTTCTATCTACCTGGTCAAAATGTTGTCTGTGACGTGCAGTTAATCAACTTTTTTTAAACATTACGTGAGGGAGGTCCATTCTGTCAAATCCTCTCGTCTGCCGTGAGGATGCACTCCTGTTGCCACTTCAGTCATCACACCTTGTGACTATAATATAGTATTTATGCAGTATAGTAACATATTATGCAGATTCACTGAATATCACTCCACTCTAAATCTCTGGACAGAGCTCTTGCTTGTTCGGCCTTTGAAGCGGAAACCGAAGACAGTGCATACGTACGCACTACATTGTTTTGGATAATGGAAAACCTTTCGGGTGCAGTTACTTTACTTAAATTAAACTGGTATATTTTTACCTTGTTTTACAGTTTGCTTTGCATAAAACCATGAGCATCATTTACATCAGCAATCATGGAACTGCTAAATCTGTACTGTGGCCATCAGGATGTAATGCTGTTCTGTGCGTGTGTTTCACATTTGTACAGGATGTTTCCATTCTCATATGTGTGTTATTTTCTGTTGCAGCAACATGGTAGAGGCCATCGGTGCACAAGTAGAGGAGGTAAGGTATCCCAGAATCCTCCAGAGCTTCGGGCAAAAGAGCATTCATCTTTATAATGTGTTTAAAGAGCCAATCTTCCTGGATCAGCCAACACAGATTCAGTTACCTGTTATAAACATGTTCTATTGTACATACAATTTCACCCTATAACTTTAAGAGTCAAAGGAGGAGATATCACACGCTAGATACCAACGAAAGATTGATGAGAATATCTGTTGTAGGCAATACCTGAAAAAATATGCTTTCTTTCTAACTGAATACATTGAGAGATGCAGATACTCAGACTGCAATATTCTTTCTCTAAACGCTGTCCCAGTTGGTCACATTATTTAAAATAAATGTTTTAAATGTTTTCAAATAAATTATTTGGCAGCCTGAAATCTCAGAGACAGATGTGGATCCCCATTTCAAACTCCTGTTCAAGCAGATCGCTGGAAATGTAAGTTTAAGGTTCAAATCTAAACGTTATAAATGGATTTGTGTTTGGCCAGTCAAAAAATAGAATCTATACCATGATGTGTACAGATACAGTGAGCACAATAATTAATTGAACAGGGACATTATGGTTCTGTACTCTAGCACGTTGAGTTTCAAAGAATACAATGACAATGAGGTTGAAGTGCAGACTTTAATTTGAGGGTATTTTCATCCATATCGGACCGTTGAATCGTTTAGAAATTATAGATCCTTTTGTACATAGTTCCCCCCCCCCCTTCTATTTTCGGGCATCAAAACATATTGGACAGTTTAACATAATGTAGAATAAAGTACTCATTTTTAATATTTGGTTGCATATCCTTTGAATGCCATGACTTCCTGATGTCTGTGACCCAACAATATAAAAAGACTCTTGATATCTAATTTTCAGGTACTCTTACAAGCGATACTATAACTTCTCTGCATTTGAATGGATCTCTATGGGAATTGGGGGGTGGGACTAGATTTAGCTGTAAATTACACTGGAACAGTATGGAATACATGGTTGGTGAAATTGCTGTAAGTCATCAAGGGTCTGAGGTATCAAACAAGCCTTAAACCATCACTCTGCTGCCAGATATGCAGTAGATATGGCTGGATAACTTGAAGGGTTTCTTCTCCTGACTTATCTTTCCATAGAGTTCAATAGGAAAATTTGTCAGGAGAAACAACGCTTAAAGCTGACAGTCTGCACTTCAACCTCATTATCATTGTATCCTTTCAAACTCAAAGTGCTAGAGTACAGAACCAAAATAACTAAAAGTGTGTCACTGTCCAATGAATTATGGTGCTCACTGTATATACAATGACTAATTTTCCCAAGTATATTTTCTTAAAAACTTACTTAAGACAAAATATTAAATTGTAACTGTATGTGCAGACCCAAAGCTGAATCTTTTAGAGTTCTAAATACTGGGGAGTAAAGTGCTTAGTTCAGCAGTATGCTACAATCTAAAAAAAAAAACGTTTCTGAAGGGGTTCTTTGGCTCGTCTTCATAGGGGAACCCTTTTTAGTTTTTTATGGAACCCTTCATGGTAGGTGTGAAAAGTGTGAAAGCTCCCAGAACCATTTTTCCAACAAAGAACCCTTGAACTGGATCGGGTTCCTCTATGGGGACATAGAGGAGCCTTTTGGAACCCTTTCTTCTGAGAGTATAGATATGGTTCCTCTATGGAGACACAGAGGAACCTTTTGGAACCCTTTCTTCTGAGAGTGTAGATATGGTTCCTCTAGTCTATGGAGACACAGAGGAACCTTTTGGCCAAGATGGGAATGTGCCAGTAGGGGGCAAGTAGTGTGTAGATGAGCATATTTAGCTGTTGGAGATAGTTTTAATCCATCTAACCTCTGTAAATTAGATATTGTCGCCCTGTTCTGTCTAAATCAAAGGTAACTGTGTGTTCTCCTCTAGGATTCTGAAGTGTCTGTTTTTGAACTGGTCCAAGTTTTGAACAGAGTTGTATCCCAAAGTAAGGAACATCTTCAATCATATTTGTAAAGGCAATGTATTTGTGTACATTTGGATAGCCACATTGTCGCTATTGATTTAAAAAAAAAAAAAATTATTCTGTTATTCTTTCAGGAGCAGATATCAAGACTGATGGATTTAGCCTTGAGACTGGTCGGCACATGGTCAGCCTTTTAGATGTATCCTTTTCTATGAACTTCCATTTAGATGTCTGATACAGTACATAAAACCATGTTACCTTTCATAATTTGTCAAGCAATATCGGGTGACCAGACATCTAGTTTTTCCCGGGAAAGCCCGTATTTCAGTTGTATAGTTCATTTTCTGAGTGTAATTCTCATTATTGTAGGTTGTTATTGCGTTATGTACAGTCTTCCAAAGAATCTGGTTAACCTACTTTAATGGTAACTAAACATTCTTCTTCTCAGATGCCCGTTTGAGCCCCATTTAAAATCCAAAACCAGTCTACCTCGATTGCTGAGAGTGCATTCTATTTGTAATAGCAAAATAGATAAATAACAACTTTAAAGCTCTACCAACTGGTGAAATTTGTGCAGAGTGAAAAAAAGCTACATACTGCATACTGCATACTGCATACTGCATGCTCACCCACGCTCTCCAAAACTGGGTGTTGCAAATTTGGGAAAACAACTGAGTTTAAAAAAGACCTTGACAGTCTACAGAAAGATGGAAGTGCAAACCTGGGCCTGATCGAGTTCCATGGTCTTTGGATGAAGATCCAGAAATATCTGGTAGGAAAATCACAGCCTTTAATTAGCACGTCATTGGGAATACTTAATACCATCGTTACTTTCTGGCACCAATTTGTATAATATATTGGGATCAGTGTCCATGACAGCTCTGGTGTTGCTTTGTCCTGCAGGAGATCTTCAAGGGACACGACCGGGACAATTCTGGCACCATGAGCTCCCACGAGATGAGAAGAGCTCTTTCGCAAGCAGGTAAAACAAATATAGAACATACTATAGAAACCATGCATCATCCCGTCACTATGACTGTAGAACCATATATCACCCCCACGTAATGTTATTTTATATGGAAATCTATAACGCATGCAACCTGGTCCCTTAGTATCATGCAGCAGGCTTTTAAACGTTCATCTAGTAATACAAGGTCATTGCTGAGAATTGGGAGTATTTGTCTGCCTCCACCTTGACTGTTAGAGAAAAATAAAAAGGACCTAGGAAAACCGGTTCTTCTGGGCAGGATGCTAAGCAGTCACGCCTACTGTTGTAGTCACTGAACAGGTGTATTTGTACAGCAATCCCACAACAAACAATAAAAACTATTTAGATCAGCCTCATCAGTCTATCTCATTCATGCATTAGTCATTTGGAAAAAAAAAATCTTCTTCTGCCTATTTTACATTCCACCTATTAAATGACTCAACACAACAGCCTTGTTGTTTTCAATGCATGCGGGTCCTTTTGCCGGTACTGACGGGATTAAGCCTGTCTGTCTAGCTTTTGAAAGAAACAAAAGATCAAAATACGATGTTTGAAAGGAACAGAAATACACTGTCACATATATCAGTGTGCTTGTACATCAGTGTCACTCCCTTTTACACTGCTTAGAGTTGGCAGTGTTAGGGTTTTGCTTGTATGCATCAAAGCTGAATAAACCAGAATACTGTATATAAGATTTGCACCATCAGTTGATAGTTTTATAACACAGCTGAAAACATATTTATTTTGGATGGCTTTTAATTAGTACATGTTTTATTATGTTTTTTATTATTATTTATTTTTATATATCTTACCATTCCCATATTTTACGGAGATTAGCTTTTATCACTGTGTTGTTTCTGTTGTTATTTTATTCATTTATTTTCTGTTTTTATTTCTGTTTCGTTAATGCAAATGCTCGTCCGCACTTTGGGCTGCAAACCATTGCAGAATAGAATAGATTAAAATAACCTTTATCTTTCTGTGAAGGGAACTTCAGTTGTAGTTGTCAGCAGTAAAAAAAAGACAGTGTGGCAGACCCACAAAACACAAACAAATAAAAAGTATGAAAAGTGCTATATAAATAAAATTATTATTATTAGTGACAGAAGTCAGTGCAGCTGATTCAGCCGGCCGGCGTACGCCGTAAACCATGTTCTGTAATGGCTTTCCCAGGGTTCCAGATAGACAGCGAAGTCCTGCAGATGATTGTGGGCCGTTACGCAGATGTGGATTACGCCATAGACTTTGACTGCTTCGTGGGCTGCCTGATCCGGCTGGAGATGCTCTTTAGTGAGTCTGCTCATGTTTTACAGCAGGGCTATAAAACAGGCGGCCGGTGGGCCAAATGAGGTCCACCATAAATACAACTTTGGTCCTTTGAAAACAGAGAAGAAAAAAGTATTATTCAGATGCATGAAAAACTATGATTGTGTGCAGAACTGTATCTGAACAGCCTGTTTGTGACACCTTTAAGTATGCAAAAAATATATATATATTATTTTGTGAAAGATTTTTTGTTTGTTGTATTTAAGTTTATCTATTGGCAAAACATTTTCTGTGACATTAATATATGTAACAATTTATTATTCATCACTGCATTCTATCATTAATTTGGTTTCCATTTCTTTCTCCCCATCCAATCAGAAATGTTTAAGACCCTCGACAGAGGTGACAGTGGAAAGATCGAGCTGAATTTGCGGCAGGTGAGTTTTTGCATTGTGTCTGCGTCCAACACCAACGTGCTTGCTTGACATGTTCGAGGCTGCCTGCTACTAGGCATAGCATAGCCATCGAGATATAGAAGAAGAACTGGAGACAGCTTCCGCTTACCCGGTTCCATTGATTCCTATGGGAGATGCTCATTGGCACATGAAACCAATTAATGAAGACTATGGGGCTTTTTAGGAACCGGAGAATGCACACTGGGTACTTAACATGGCTTTTGCAACCAGAGGAGCGTACGCACTGGGTGCTTTAACATACGGAACCAATTGGAATAAGAAAAAATTGTATAATTTTTTCTGTGGGGTTCAGAAAAAAATCGGTCCCTGGAGAGTAATTAGTTCGGTGTGAAGACATTTTTTAATTTAAAAGAACTGTACAAAATAGTATAATTTAGCTTGGGTAATTTCGTAGTTTTTAATGGTCTTCAAAGGGGAAATTTTGCTTTTTGGCACCAGAGGCTGCAATACCTCCGGTGACCACTGGAGTTTGCGAGCTTCACGGAGAATTTCAATCCCTGATCCCGTGGAGCATAGGACATTCAGTGCGCCTCTCCGGCTTAATAACGTTATACAATGGAGAGCACGTGTATGATACAAGGAGCCTCTCGTTAACCAACCGTATGTAACATTATGTGTTTGTGTTTACTTGCAGTGGCTGTGTCTGGCAATCAATTAAAAGAAGATTCAGAAGATCGTTATTTGCTGACCATCCTGGCGTTACTCATTTTCAGCTATACTGGATCCAACATCAAATGTGCTGTGGATCTTATATTTTATTGATTAAATTATATTCGTTTATTTTTTTGAAATCCACAGTACCTTTTGGAATTACAATTTATTAACTCTTCATTGAACCCAATAAACTTTAAATTGCCTTTACCACTGTTTGTTCCTTGCCTCAGGTCTTTTTTAACGGGGGGAAATGCAAGAGTTAAAAGTCCACGCAGGGGCGGTGATAGAGAGACATTGCTCATTCAAAGAGAGGCCTGTTGGATACACCATCTATCCACGGTCTCCCCTAGAGGGCTAAATGACTCTCATTCTCTGTCGTGTTTTCTTTAAGACGGTGACTGTTTACTAATAGTTTTTCAAAGCAAAACACACCATACAAAATGCCATACATTGTGTGGTTCGGACTACAAGTGTGTTTATAGTCGTATTCTTCCATTTGTTCATTAAAAGTGAACCAATTAAATATCTAAATTAAAACAGACTGAAAATGTCAAAATGAAATTTCAAATTACTTTGATCTGCGATCACATTATAACATTTTTATTTTAATTTAATTTAATTTTTATTTTTTGTGCGCTTTTGAAAGTTTGCTGTTCTGTGGCAATACTGACACGCAGATATTATACTCTACAATGCGTTATTATATCTTACAAACATTGATAGTGTTTGATTGATTGATTAACTGAACGTTCGAGTTGATTGACTCACGTCATGTTACATATAAGTCTTATACCTGTTCTTTGTTTATGCACGCCGACGAAGGCGGAAGCCGAAACGCGTCCGTGCCCAAATAAAACAAGACTGAGTTGCTGTCCTTCTCTCTTTTGACTATATATACTCCACTAAGGATTCAGCACCGGCAAAAAGTTACTAGATAAAGTTGAGCACGTTTAACTATTTCTCTACACACAGTTAGCTTTACCTTATAGTTTCTTACTTGAATTGGTTGAGAAACAGCACACCCTGCGGCTTTCCAAGCGTAAGTCACCACAACTGACGCAAAAGAACACAGACGCACCTGCACAGAGATTGTCCAGGGGCGCACCTGCGAGTTTGAGTTCTCACTGTAGTCTGTTCATGGGGAAGAGCATACCGCACGAGCTGTCGCGTTGAGGTGTCTCATTCACGCGCATCTATTGTTCTGAGGTTCTTCTTATTCATATATTACATTCTGAAGCAAGAAACCACACCCTTCACAGCAATAAACAGGACAAATTAGAGTGACGGGATGCAGGCGACAACAATGTCAGGTATTGCCTCGAAACTCCAACACGACCGCGCTAAGGCGCAGGGAATCGGTTCCAATGCGCGAGCGGTTAAGTTCCTTGGACAAGATTTCGAGGCGTTGAGACGGAATTGCCTTGAATGTGGGCAGCTATTTCAGGATGACACCTTTGAGGCTCTCCCCTCATCCCTTGGCTTCAAAGACCTTGGACCGCATTCATACAAAGTTCGAGGCATTACTTGGAAACGACCCACGGTGAGTCGTCTTTTGTATTATTGATGCTTTAAAATATAACGTTGGAGTTATATTTTGTTTGTGAGATTGATAGGCCAGAATGATGCTTGTTTAAAAGCAACTTTGAAGTAGACCCTAATCCAGTGATTATACAACGTTACAGGAAAGCCTTAAACATCACGTAAAATCGTTTAGATTGTTTTTTTTTATACGGCAAAGATGTAGGCTAGCCTACTTTATGGGCGTTACAGATCGTGCACCTGTTGCCCGTGTCGCGCTACAATGGAGATATCCACACTTAGCATAAATTAAATGTTTGGATCTTTATCTTCATCAGTTATGATTCCCAGTTATGTTTTTATCTTTCCCAGCTATGAATTATCAATACGGAGTTCTCAAAAATAATTCCTTAAATTTTTCTTTAAAGTTAATTTATCGAATTTAACTAGCCTTGTAATGAGATTCTGTAAATTGTAATAGAACATTTTTAAATTAAACATCTATTTTGAAAGCAGCTGTTCCATTTAAATCCTGTTTGCATGAGATACTAATAATTCATCCAAAACCCATAGAAGACAGAAATAAGATACTGTGACACACCTCAAAAACGCTTTGTCCGCCCTTAACACAAAAGCATTGTTATTGCATTGTTTTCCATGTCAAATGGATGGTTTTCTTCTTTGAGTATTGCTCTTTTGACCGAACATTCCCATACTAGTGAAGCTTCTGGGTGTGTCCTTACACCATATGGACTTACATTACATTACTTTACATTACATTGAATATTCTCAATGAAAGACCTTAATGTGGTATTATAATAAGAGTTATAAATGTAGTAATTTTTTCAGGTATGGTAAGGACCAGTCAATATTACATCGATACATACAGTTGTGTTCAAATAAATAGCAGTGCGTTAAAAAAAAAGTGAATAAAGTGCAAATATTTTTTAATAGCTTTTAGTTCCATATTTCAAATGTAGTGGAAACGTTACACATTAAATTCCAAATCAAAGCATTAACTAATTTGATCAAGTCTGTGTTATTCTTTTACAGGAAGCAAAGAAAAGGAATATTAATCTGTTCAAAAAAATAGCAGTCGACATTTTTCTCTTCAAACTCAAACACTTACTTTCAAGATTTAACTTCACTTTAAATTACTGAACTAATATTTAGTCGCATAACCATTGTTTTTGATAACTGCTGTGCATCTGCGTTGTCAACCAACTTCTGGCACCTAGAAACAGGTATTTCAGCCCAGGATTAACGAACTACATTCCACAGTTCCTGTGAACTTTTGGGTTTTGCTTCAAAAACTGCATTTTTAATGTCACCCCACAAGTTTTCAATGGGGTTGAGGTCGGGGGATTGAGCTGGCCACTCCATTACCTCAATCCTTTTTGTCTGGAACCAAGATGTTGCTCGCTTACTCGTGTGTTTGGGGTCGTTGTCTTGTTGAAACACCCATTTCAGGGGCATTTCCTCTTCGGCATACGGCAACATAATCTCTTCAAGTATTCTGATGTATTCAAACTGATCCATGATCCCTGGTATACGATAAATAGGCCCAACATATAGTATCCCCATACCATGATTTGTGCGCCACCATGCTTCACAGTCTTCACAGTGTACTGTGGCTTGAATTCAGTACCCGGGGGTCGTCTGACGTACTGTCGACGACCACTAGACCCGAAAAGAACAATTTTACTCTCATCAGTCCACAGAATGTTACGCCATTTCTCTTTGGGCCAATCGATGTGTTCCTTGGCAAATTTTAACCGATCCTGCACGTGCCGTTTTTTCAACAATGGTGCTTTACAGGGGCTTCTTGCTGATGGCTTAGCTTCGATCAAACGTCTTCTTACTGTAACAGCACTTACAGGGAATCTTCTGGAGGTGATGATTGGCTGAATCTTTGCCATTCTGACTATTCTCCGATCCGTTTTAACAGTAGTTGCTCGTTTTCTTCCGCGTGTTCCGGGTTTTTGTTGCCATTTTAAAGCATAGCATGAGCATCCTATAATTTTCTGCACTTCTTTATCCGTTTTCCCCTCTCCAATCAACTTTTTAAATAAAATTACGTTGTTCCTCCGAACAATGTTTGGAACGGCCCATTTTACTTCGCAATTCAGAAGGAAATATATTTTATAACAATGTGTGAAACATTTGCTTCCCTTCTTCTTTAATAAAAGACAATTAATGACACCAGTTTTTTCACAGAATGAATGAATTCTCTAATTAAACTCCACACTGCTATTATTTTGAACACGCCCCTTTCAATGAATGAGTCAATTACTCAGAACAATCAGCGTGCATGTCATGACAGTTGGGTTTGTTGTTTTTCTATTACACTACTACATCTACAAGTCAATTATTTGCCATGCTGAAATATCACTACTACTAATAACAGCGGTTCATCAGGTTACTGATGTTGTACTGCTATTATTTTGAACACCACTGTACATACATATACATTATGTAGGCATGTGTGCGTGTGTGTGTGTGTACAGTATATACACACACACAGACGGGTGACAAAGTAAAGAAAAAACCAACATAAGGTGTCTTAGTAAGGTGTTGGACCACCACGTTGAGCCGCCAGAACAGCTTCAATGCGCCTTTATGTTATGTTACTAAGACACTTTATGTTGGTTTTTTCTTTAATTTGTCACCCATCTGTATATACACTAATCATTGGCTTGGTCTGTCTGTTTGTTTTGTTTCAGGAGTTCTGCTCAAACCCACAGTTCATTCACGGTGGTGCCACCAGGACTGATATATGTCAGGGAGCTCTTGGTAGGTATCACACTATCATGCTAGGCACATAAGTTAGGAACTAAAACATTTTAGGAAGTTCATTTTAAACTGGAAATTTGATAATGTCATTGCTTTTAGTTACCAGCAGTTTTTGTGTGTGTGTGTTGTGTGTGTGGTGTGTGTGTTTGTATGTGCGTGTGTGTATGTGTGTGTGTATGTGCACGTGTGTGGTGTGTGTGTGTATGTGCACGTGTGTGGTGTGTGTGTGTATCAGTGGCGGCCGGCCTATAGAGGGCGCTGGGGCGCCGCCCCCCCCCTCCCCCACATACAAATAAAATAAAAAGTTTTTAAAAAATTATTATTTTTTATTATTATTTTTTATTATTATTTTTTATTATTATTTTTTATTATTATTAAATTTTTTAGTAGCTTAAACATGTTATATGTTGGCCTTGCGTTGTCTAAAGTTTAATACATTACATATGCATGTTCAGGGGACTGCGGGGCGCCGGTAACGTTATGGTGAATCAGAGCACTCATTCATTTTCAGGCGAGCCCCCTCATTCTAATGCCTGATTCGCGGCCAAAAAAGTAGTCCCCCGGGCGCAGCCCTGTGCGCCCCGGACTATCCTACCCTTTTCTGATTAGTCCTCATGGTTTATGATATTATTGGATTGGATTTAAGGCATGTTTATCACGCCCAGCCGGCATCTAGCAGGATATCACTGCGAGTGCGCGAGTACTACGGCTAGGTTCAGTCGGCTGCTACGCATTCATTCAAGTAGATCTAGACCAAGCGAGAGAGATAATTCGAAATGGCTTCTTCAAGTGGAACAGAAAGCAAAGAAAATTTGGTTATTTCTTTGCAAATGTATGAAGCTAAACTTTTTTGGCAGGCTTAGCATTGCTGAACAACTCGATGAAGGCTACAGAATTGGCATTAGGCAAACTCTACAGAAAGTGGGCACATAATGTATGCTACAAACAAATCAAAGGTTTTTTTTTTAAATCCTGGCATTTTCTAAAAAAATATTGTTCTGTTTGATAGAAATTATAATAAAGTAACTGCATAAGCAATCACATTGTTGTCAGATTTTTTCTTTTTAAGTTAGAAGGATTTTATTTCAGAAAATACATCGGAAGTGGACAGAAAAATATCCCACACATTCAAAACAATGCTTAATTCCAGTTGCAAACGTTACTGTTCATTCTGTCCATCACAGTAACGTTAGCTATACCCCTCTCTGTACATGATTCGGTGGATTTAGTAACTATTAAAATGCACAGGAAGTAACTCAATTAAACCCTTTGTTGTTATGATCGGGAAGAATTTAGCTAATCCAATTGTATAGGTTTATAGAAACCCGATTGTAAGGCTAACGTTATTTCAGTCCGTGACCAATCAGTAACGTTCGCGAGTATTACATTGCGAGATCCACTTTTATTTAACGCGGAAGTGATTCCCATCGTATTTGTGTGCCTGCGCTAAGATCGTAGATTCACGAATTTTGGAGCGGCGGGTGAGAGAAATTTCATTTTATTTCTCGAAATTAATGAATAAATATTCTGTCCACTAAAGTAACGATAGCGTCATGTAACGCACACCTCATTCAAGAAACGAAATTATGAAAACTACACATTATTTGAGGTGAAATGTGTGTTGAAATGACGAAAAGTTGGGATGCCCGTTGAATGCGTGTGTAAATGCATGTAAACATTGTGTACATTCGGCGAACCCGGAGATTCCCTGTGCTAACGTTAGACACTGTCCATGTAACATTAGCAAAAGCCCGTGTTTTCTGTGAAACCCAATCCATATGTTGATGAAGCAAAAAAAAAACTCATAAATATGTTGAAATGGTCATGTAATCATTTGCTGTATGTCTGTACATTCCATTATTTTAACATACAGTCAAGGATTTTTAACTGTTTTGTTAAGTTTAGTAAATTCTGTCCACGTAACATTAGCAACATATCCGAAAATTTAAACCCCTTTATTAATCAAAATATGAGTGGGCCAGGTCTAAAAGTTGGTGGGAATCCTTTTTATAATAAAGCAAGACCAAATAAAACAGAAATGTTAGATTGCCTGATGTCTTACTTGAAAAACTGTCCTCCACTGTTGCCAATTAAACTGTCTGATGCAACTGAGACACAAGGTGGCTTGTTTTTTCTGTTTAAAGTCAAAGTCAGATGTATTTGTTTTTTTTTAGAAATGCTAGCGCCCCAACCTATATTTAGATCACCAGCCGCCACTGGTGTGTATGTGCACGTGTGTGGTGTGTGTGTGTATGTGCACGTGTGTGGTGTGTGTGTGTGTGTGTGTATGTGCACGTGTGTGGTGTGTATGTGTGTATGTGCACGTGTGTGTGTGTGTGTGTGTGTGTGTGCACGCTTGGCATCTGCGTCCTTCTGCCTTCCTCAAACCTAAATAGAACTGCAGAAAGGATTTATGAGCTAACATAACAGGCCAGAAACATCTATGCGTTTTCACAGCCACATCGTCCCGTCATTCCAATATCAACGTTCGTCATTTCTGTTCACCAAAAGATGAAAGAGAAACTTTAATTATCCTTTTAGACCAGTGGTCCCCAACCCTCTTCCTGGAGATCTACCATCCTATAGGTTTTCACTCCAACCCTAACAAAGCACACCCCATTCAACAGCTACAGATCTTATTGAGCTGCTAATTAATAGAATCAGGTGTGCCAAATTACGGTTGAATAGAAAACCTACTGCACAATAGATCTCGAGGAACAAGATTGAGGACGATTGAAACTGACAACTTTTAACCGCCCTTTTTTTGACACTCGAGTTATGGTGTATTATGTTCCCAGGTTTTCATGGGTAATGGCTGTTGAACCAACGGGTGTCACGGTTTCACAGGCTGCTGTTCCTCCTCTGCGGAGGTTTCTCTCGCAGCTTTGGGACGGCGTCGTTTCTGTGTTTTTCCGCCGCCCGGCACTTATTGTGCTCACCTGTTCAGGTGTTCCGCCGGCTATATAAACGCTGCGTCTTCCGGTCTCGGCGATTTTGTGTCTTTATTGTCACAACGCAAAGCCAGGTATCGGTATCGGCTGGGAGACTGTGTTCCTTTTTTGTGTGAAAGTAACGCAGGAACTCCTTTTAGTTAGAGTATAGGTGTTATTCACCTTTTTATTTACTCTTTTCTGAGCCTTTCCTTCTTTGCCTACCTTTCCTCTTTGAGGAATATCTTTGTTTAACTTTTCTCATTTCGCCTCTTTAGTTAGCTCTTTCATAGTTTGAGCTAGAGGCATTTTTTTTCCTTTTCTTTTTCTGCTCGTGTCTTCGAGTCTGCTCACCCTCTTTTGTGGGTTGTTTTTATTTGGCTTGTGCCAGGATTTTTTTCCCATTTGTCTATTTTTTCTGTTCCGTTCGCGGACTCCCTTTCCCTCTTTTTTTTCCTGGTTATTCCACTTCCCGCGGGTAACTTATTGATCCCCTCACGGTCGCGTCTGGTCCTCCGCTCCCGACTCCCTTACAGCGGGATGACAGAAATGTATAGAATGTCGTGTGTGTTGTGAAACGGCATCATTATAGCTGAGGACCGCGCCTCTTCCTCCCACCTGCCATTCTTCAGGCCTGCTCTGTCATTCCTCGTCAGACAGGGAGAACTACACTTGTGTTGCCTGCCGTGGGTGGAAAATAGCTTTTGCTGTTTTGGGAGGAGTCTTAAATATTACCAGGGATATCCCAGAGAGAAGGGAGTAGGCTACACAATGAACAGGCACAATAAAAACAATAAAGACACTGTGAAATTTGACTGAAGAGTAACTGTCCCGTATGAACAGAATCAAACCGTCCCCATTTTTAATGGGAGGTAATTCAAAGGCTGTCATCACAGCTATCTGTACTCTACCATTGTTCTTTGCCAGCAACTTGTACCACTTTTTTTTTTTTTACACACGCTATCCATTTATACAGCAGGATATTTTCCTGAAGCAGTTCAGGATAAACACCTTTACATAAAAGGTACAATGGCAGTGCCTCACCTGAGGGAATCAAATCTGCAACCGCAGAGTTTACAAGCCCAGTCCCCTCACCATTATCCTACACAGCTGTCAATTCTGTATGTTGATCAAAGGTCAACAAAATGTTTGCAGACCACCAGCACAATATTAAAAAGAATGTTCACTGCAGAGAAACTACCCCTCTGTCTGATCCTCTTCTTGTTGTGTTGTTGTGTTGTGTAGTCTTGTGATACATTGTATTGTATTTGTATCATGTGGTATGTGGTATTTTGTTCGGTGTATTGCTTTGTGGTGTCAGGTTTTATTTTAATTGTTTTTGTTTTAAAATGGCAAATGTATCTATAAATAATAGAAAAAGAAAGAATGTTCTGCAAAGACATATGTATTCAAGTCAAAACTTAAGATGTAAGATTGAAAACACAGACGTTTCCATAAGAATTTTGTGGTTTGTGGTCGAGAGTCCCTCCCAGGCTGTTGATGTATTGCAGTCTATTGCTGTTGCTTGTTTGAGAGAGCGTATGATCTCTTATTTTTGTGAGTGAATCATGCCTCTGGAATGTTCCACCTACAAGCTGAAGAATGTGTCTAAACCTCATCCAGCTGTTCAACTGGCAGCACATGGGCGCGAAATGGCAGAAACCTACCGTGGCCCTTTTGATCTTTGATAAGAAATAAAAATGTGATGCAGATTCATGAAGAAATGGACTATATCCTGGCCAGCAACTGTACGGTAACAGAACGTCCACGACTAACAGCATAATAAGGAATAGCGATTTATATTTTACGAAGACACCTGTTGTGTGCATGCAGTATGTGCAATACATTTTATTAATACACTGGTTAATAAATAGTATGCGGACAATGTTTTGCCCGTGTGCACCCCGTTTTAAAATCTAAACCACCTGAAAGAAGCAGTTGAAGAATTTCAGAGCGCATTTAAATGTCCTGTTACATTTGCATAGCATTAGCCATGGGCAATCATTTGACAGAAATGAAAAGTGTGAGAAACCTATAGCCAATCAGCCAGGAATGGAATAACATCAAGATTTTTGGGGGGGGGGGGGGGGGGGGTTGTACAGAAAGATGGTTACCTCAAGATGTTACTCAAGATGATGGACTCTGTATCCCATGGGCCATTGCACATACAAGGCTGGATTTACTAAAGAAACATTAGCTGTATCACGGCTCTGTTGCGGTCGCAGATACCAACGCATTAATGACCGATTTACTATGACTGGTCTTAATTACACAATAAAAATCATTAAAAGCCCTCATTTGCCATTTTGCGGTAGAAGACACCAATAAAAATAGTCAGAAACAATGACCCGTCCAGATTACAAGGCGCTAAGAAATGGATACGGAGCAACCAGGCACAAGTAGCGAGGTAGCCACAAGAAAAAGATAATTTATATTTTAGAAAAGCTTTCCTACAACATAATTAGTGGTCTAACTAAGGAAAGAATATTAACAGCGATGGCACAACAGGTGGAAAAATCCTTGCAAAATAGGCAAGTCGTGGGGGTGTGAGGAATACACACAGATGAACGTGTGACGGGAGAATGTTTGAAGGTACAACTGTATTGACAAGCCATTATATACCCTACTGAACACATAAGCACAACAATTGTTTAATTTGTTAAATTCAGAACTGCTTTTTTATACTAAATGCCTGCAGTGAAGTCTTGCGTCCTTTCAATAAAACAAATATAATTTATTATATCTGAAAATAGATGAGAAGTTATGATTAGAAACATGCATGAAACATATTTTAAATCCTTTCCCCTTTACAGAGGGCTATACATCAGAGGATGCGTTCGTTTAAAATCTACACCCCATGCAGCCCACAAGGGAAACTGGTTTGACTGCGGAGGGGGTGTGTATAGCCCGAAACCCTTCTCTGGCCTCCTGTGTGTGAACTAGAGGGTATATCAGTGTAGACAAATTACAGCCTGCTTTCAGGACTTCTAAAACTTCTCACGCAAAGAGGAGAGCCGCAATTAATATGCATGAACACATTTAACTACGCATCAAAGGGAAAGTCGCAGAGTGACATAATTCCCGCAAATTACATCCCAATACATCCTAATTTTGACCCACTGCGAACGTTTAGTAAACCCGACGACGATATTGCGACATTGTCGTGACTGCCTTGGCATCTGACGACCTTGTAGTGTCTGCCTTGGCATCTGACGACCTTGTAGTGTCTGCCTTGGCATCTGACGACCTTGTAGTGTCTGCCTTGGCATCTGACGACCTTGTAGTGTCTGCCTTGGCATCTGACGACCTTGTGTCTGCCTTGGCATCTGACGACCTTGTAGTGTCTGCCTGTCTCAATCCTAGTAAATCTGGCCCACAGTACCTTGTGTGGCTTGCTGGTCACTTCTATCTGCTATGGGAGTCGTTTTGTCTCTGGCACAGGTGTTGAATTGCTTTGATGTTCCAGGTGACTGCTGGCTCCTGGCCGCCATCGCCTCCCTCACCCTGAACAAGCAGGTGCTGGCTCGGGTCGTCCCGCCCGGGCAGAGCTTTGGGGATGACTACGCGGGAATCTTCCACTTCGAGGTGAGGCAAAAACAAACTGTCATAAAATCCCGGATACATGCATCCATGTCCCATCATGCATCACATTTGCTAATATATGAACCATCCTTTCAGTGATTAATGGGTCTGAAAGTTTATATTGCAACAGTTCATGTTTCTGAAAAGAATGAGAATAGGTATATTGCTTGGTTGCCTTATTGAGAGTTCAGATCTTGAACTTTGACCTGGTCATGTGACCCCTCTGTTATGGGTCCATTTCAAATGTGGAGATCGAATGTTACTACACTCATGGGTGAGGAACCAGCTTGACATTTGTGAAATGCAAGCACTGTTTTTTTGTAGAAACATATTTTCTTGAGTATTATTAATTTAGCAGGTGCTCTTATCCAGTGTGTCTATGGATCGTATCCCGGACGAGCCACCCACCAGCCCCCAGCCCCCCTTTTTGATAGCCATGCCAACCAAATACAGACTTTTTATCATTAAAAAATAATAATAAAAAAGAAAATAATAAAAAGTGCCTAGACCCAATTTCTTTTCTTTACTCCTAAAGCATAGCAGTACTCCAGTGCCTCCTTTCCAACGTTTAACCGGAATTACTTCAGCAAATATACAGCTTTTTAAATTAATACTTATGTGCAAAATGAAGCAGCATCTCCTCAGCAAATAAAGAAATGTGAATGAAATTAAATGTGTTTGCCCAGTTCTGGCAGTTTGGAGAGTGGGTGGACGTGGTGATTGACGACAGGCTGCCCACCAAAGACGGCGAGCTGCTGTTTGTCCACTCTGCCGAGGGGTCCGAGTTCTGGAGCGCCCTGCTGGAGAAGGCCTACGCCAAGTGAGTAGTTTTGGTCCAGTCTGGGTCCAGGGTAATTGGAATATGTTGGAATATGTAATCAATTTCTGGAATCAAAATGTAAAAAAAAAAAAATGACTGGGTGTACGCCACAGTTACATTTTTTTTTACCGGTGTGAATGTCAATGGAAGATGTCTTAACGGCGAGTTGCCATTTTCTGTGACCCCCACCACCCTTCGGTGGGTCTGAACTCAAAGTGGACTGCGCCGTGATGCTGCCTGGCAGCCACCGCCAAACTCCACTCTCCCAAATCGACCGATAAATTGTAGATGATAATGCATCATGTTTAATGTATATTTCGTCTTTTATGGTGTGATCTCAAAGTGACTTAAAAGTGAAAGAGGGAGTGCTATCACCCTGGAAAGCCTGATTGGATGAACCACGGCAGCCATTTTGGCCCCAGAACACCATCCATTATCAGCCGAAGCTTAGAAAGAGGGATGAAGGAGGACGTTATAATTCAAAAGACCTACTAAAATACGATTGGACGTTCTAAATCGACAGAACAAGTGAAATAAGAGGGATAATAACAGCTGATTGATTAAAAAGCATAAATAAATAAATAGCGCGTTCTCTCCGCAGGCTGAATGGGTGCTACGAGTCTCTCTCGGGGGGGTCCACCACGGAGGGGTTTGAAGACTTCACCGGGGGCATTGCTGAGACGCACGAGCTGAGGGGAGCCAGTCCCCACCTCTTCCACATCATTCAGAAGGCCCTGCGTAGGGGCTCTCTCCTGGGCTGCTCCATAGACGTAGGTTTTAATTCACCACAATATGTCATTGAGGAGTTGAATATTCATAATTTCGCTAAACCAAAGCATTCGTGGCTTGAGGCGAGCACAAAAGTCCAGATGACAGTCAGATATTCAGACCTTAAAGGGTAACAAAGCACTAAAACCACGTATTTTAGATGAGAACTGATACATTTGGTTTTTTCTAAGTGTTACTGATTGATCCAGGTCCAAATCTTGACATTTAACTGCAGTCAGCACAAAATGGCACAAACCCAAAGAATCTGGCTCAAAAGTGTCTCTAGTGGTAAAACATTGGGTACTGCACATCCAGTCTGTCATTGGCCAGAAACTTCATCCAACTGACGGTGCAGAAATTGAAACCTATACAGCTACACCCTGAAGTTTTGGAGGGAGGGTGGGATACACCCCAGCTATGAAAGCGAATCTCAGTGGTTGATCTGTGACGTGGAGAAGAGATAGGAGAGAGAGCGAGCTATAGTTTAGCTTTTTTAAAAATATCTAGTAAGTTATAGTAGCCTATTTTTGGTAGATTTTTTTATAGTTAGCTTGATAGTTCGTTGTTTTCAGTCTAGCTTAGCAAATAGCTAGCTAGTTTATTAAAAAATGATATATATATACTCCATTAAAAATAAATATATAGTATAAAGCATAGTTGAGCCAGGAGTTGTAGTATGTGCATGCTACACAATTACCTTTACAACGTCCTTACCACAGACATTATCTCTTGGAGAGAGTTCAGTGCAGTGACCACATGTGCGCCCGTTGAAATGGAGACCAATATTGTTGATATATTGCTGATATCTTGTAAAATGAGTAGCCAACATGGCATGGATAACTCTTTGTACAGCGTGTGATTTGTGGTTTGCTGGCCGCATCATTATAAGCCCAAACGAGGCTACGCGTGACGCCCGCCTACCACTCCAAAACAAAACACGGCTGCTACTTGGGGCTCGACAGCAGCTGGTGCTAGCGTGTGCGTGTGCGTGTGCGTGTGTATGAGGGAGAGAGGGAGAGAGTGCTGTCCAGTCTCCAGAGTACAATGAGCTGTATAGGCTACTCGTGAAATTGCTGGGGTGTGGTTTGATACCTGGAGCTCAGCCCCTATATTATTACCTTATCAAGCCCAGATGTTTGGCATTGTTCAAATTTCAAAAGAGGGCATGGTCTAACTGAACCAGCGTGTTGTGTTGCCCTTTAATACGAATCCATGGTCATATACAGTTTCTGTTAGACTAACAATGATGTCCAGTCTACATAGGTCAGAATTGACGTAGGACAGCCACACCTCAGGTAAAATTGAGTATTCCCTGCAAAACTGATATAAAATTGCTTAATACTTCAAAGTTTATCTATGATTAATCTACCAATTAGCCGTAAAAAGTGAAGTGCTAGCCATGCCCTGTTTAAAAGAAACATGTTATGTCATTGGAGTTGACTGGAGAGTGAACGTGGACTGGACATGAAAGAGAGCTTTACATGGCCCTTTGCAGATCACAAGTTCAGCCGATTCTGAGGCCATCACGCACCGGAAACTGGTTAAGGGACACGCCTACTCAGTCACAGGAGCAGAACAAGTAAGCGGTTTTTAAATTATTCCTTAATTATTTTTGGCTTAATTTGTCTTACAGTGGTTAATTAGAAACTTTCTATCAGATCCCCATTTTTGGAGCGCTTACTTAAAAAAAACCACAACACTGATTCAACCTTATGATGCGTTGATCCTGATAATGTTTATGAGTTTTGAACATAGGGCCTTATTTATTAAGACCTTTAGCATGTGCAAAACCTTTTAGCACACACACAACCAATGATTGGTTATGGTATTTGTTTTGCACCAATTATTGGTTGTGTTATTAGTTTTGCGTGTGCTAAAAAGGATTTGCATATGCTAAAGGTCTTAATAAATGAGACACTTAGAGTCTCACTCATGCTTTCCTGTCGTAATGGTGTATGTGTATGCTTGTACAGGTGGAATATGAGGGAGAAAGGCTGAAACTGATACGCATTAGAAACCCGTGGGGCCAGGTGGAGTGGACGGGGGCTTGGTGTGACGGGTGAGCTATGCCCTTCACTGAATTCTGTCACAACTGCCATTTCACTTCAAAGCGATATATGATATCTATGGGCCAAAAACATATATGAAAAGGGTTACTTCAAATGCGGGTAAAATGTGAATAACTCCTGTAGACCCCGGAAAATTCTCAGCAGAACGCATTACTGACAAAATGTGCAACCATAGGAAGACGACATTTCTTTCTGAATATTGGTGAAAGTAGGCGTTTCGTTTAAAATGTTCAGTAGTCTGCAGGAATTTAATTGGTGTCTGAAGGGCACCTTCTGTTTCGAATTTAAATAGTTATTTGACCAACGTCTGACCTGTTTCAAACATCTCCATTTTTATCAAGCGTTGTTGTTCATTGTTATTATGAAGCGTTGGTTGAGGCTCTGTTGCGATGAATAGGGGTTGACGTTTGAACTGAATTCAGCCTTAATCTTTAGAAGCTCATCGCGAGTAATCTCAAAGCTATGTGGACTGGCTACACGGGCCTAACCTTAACGACAAGACACCACTCCCCAGCCTGAGAATGAGAGCCTGTTGTAGAGAGGCACTCGTGTACTTAGTCCGTCTTCCCTCAGGTAAAGGTGTGTACAGGAGTATTCCATTCACCTGCATACCACCTCCCATGTGCGCTAAGGTGTGGTATGGCTGCTTAGCTTCAGCAGTTTGACATGAGAAGGGTACAGGGTGGTATGGCTGCTTAGCTTCAGCAGTTTGGCGTGAGAGGGGTACAGGGTGGTATGGCTGCTTAGCTTCAGCAGTTTGGCGTGAGAAGGGTACAGGGTGGTATGGCTGCTTAGCTTCAGCAGTTTGGCGTGAGAAGGGTACAGGGTGGTATGGCTGCTCAGAGTGGGTTTCCAGGCAAGTAAACTCCAGCTGTGAGAGTCGACAGTAGTCCATTGAGGTGGAACAGAATGTTCCAGAAGGAATCCTGACCGTGGCTTCCATAGGCAATGCGTGAGCGACCGTGGCCTCACTCAGAGAAGGCACGGTCTCCGTCAACTTTGCTCCCTGCGCCATCGAATGACTGCACCCTGCGCCATCGAACGACTGTACCACTTGCTCAGTTGGACTGTGACAGTTGTGTCATCCTCTGTGGCAGTCGTGTCATCCTCTGGGGCAGTCGTGTCATCCTCTGGGGCAGTCGGCTGTTAGAATGCAGAGCGGACAGAAGCACAGGGCTCATTTCTGACATCTTCTCGTTTGTGTGCACAGATCGGCAGAGTGGACGCGTATCAGTGACGAGGACAGGGACAGACTGAGAAACCGATCGGAGGACGGAGAGTTCTGGTAAAGCTAAACCTTTTCTGTCATCACCTGCTGCACTTTCCATGCTAACGCATCATCTACCATACACTTTATTGGATTCTACTGTAATTCTTCTCCAATTTAATCTACTGTACTCAACTGTACATCTCTAATCTACTGTGCACTGCTGTACTCTGCTCTAATGACCTACACTCTACTGTACTTCACTTCATTGTACTCTACTGTAATGTGCTTTACTAGATTCTACTGTTCTGTTCAATACAGAACTCTATTGTACTACACTGTACTCTATTTCACTGTATTGACCTGTAATCACATCAAAGTTGGGGTCAATTCAGAAAATGTATTTGAATGAAATTCCTTATTTTAAAAATTCTCACTGAACATTATGGGTATTCAGTTTTTGAATTTAATTGAAATTAACTTTCTGTTTTCTGTTTGTCCCCCAGGATGTCCTTCTCTGACTTCCAGCGGCAGTACTCTCGGGTTGAGATCTGTAACCTCACCCCCGACGCGCTCACCGATGACGAGTACCAGAAGTGGGCCCTGTCTACATTTGAGGGGAACTGGAGAAGAGGCGCCACCGCTGGAGGCTGCAG
Organism: Ilyophis sp. 1 JC-2022; assembly: GCA_022702515.1. NCBI lineage: Eukaryota > Metazoa > Chordata > Actinopteri > Anguilliformes > Synaphobranchidae > Ilyophis > Ilyophis sp. 1 JC-2022. The sequence continues at coordinate 104,912,977 of CM040396.1, read as the reverse complement.
GAACTACCCAAGTACTGACCTGGAAACGCTCCCTCTCTCTCTCTCTCTGCCTCTGACCGATCCCACTGCTCTTTTCATCTTGGGCTGTGTCCGAATCAGCACCTTTCCATACTATTGAGTAGGCTTGTTGAGTAGACAGGATGAGAAAGTAGGTTTTCTGTAAATATAGTATACATAAATCTTCCGTATGATTTTGGTTTTGCTGAGTATATTCGTGAGCATATTTTTCAAGAAGTACGCAAACATTTTGGTCGCATAAATATGACACACAGGTTTGTTTAAAAAAATTAGGCGCAGCGTCGCTGACATTTTCCTTCAATAATAACAAAAACAACATGTGGGAAGTCTTACGACACTTACACAGTACCGCTCGAAAATAGTATTGAGGATATTTTTTTGCATACTGCATGTCACGTACTAAACAGTACACATTAAACAACACACATCTGCCAGTACACAGTACACAGGACGCAGTAGATAGGGCTCTGATTCGGACATAGCCTTGTTGTGCAACGCCTTTTCATACTTTTTACTATGCTTGTCGAGTACACTGGATGAGAAAGTTGTTAAGTAGGCTAAATGTTCTCTAGTGTACTTAAAAACCCCGGATGATATACTGTACTTAATTTCGAGTTTTTTGAGGATGTTGTTTGCATACTGCATTTCGTGTACTAATATGCAGTAAGCAGTAAATGGTAGTACACAGGACATTGTAGATAGGGCTCTGATTCAGACACAGCCCTCGTGTTGTGAGCCCTTCGTATAGACAGCTAGATTTGTTAAAAGACTGCCAATGGGAGCTTTTAATTTAGCTTGCTTTATTCAATTGATTTATTATCACTGGAGTTTACAAGTCTAGTAATCTAACAAATAATCTAAAGAAATATATAAATTCCACAATTCATGAATAATTATTATTTATTCCATAACTTCATTATTTCACCCGGATTATTTGACCTCCTGCAGACACTTTCTGGACCAACCCCCAGTTTGTGATCAAACTGGAGGAGGAGGATGACGACCCAGACGATAACGAGTTTGGCTGCACCTTCCTTGTGGGCCTGATCCAGAAAAACCGGCGCAGGATGAGGAAGATGGGCGAGGACATGCACACTGTCGGCTTCGCCATCTACGAGGTGAGCCCCCGACCTGTGACCTCTGACCCCAGACTCTGCAGCCTCAGGCATTTACGCGTGACTCACCGCAAGTTTACTGCAGGGTCCTTCACAAGTTTATTTTTGTTTTATTTAATCAAATGCCAGACGACAGCAATTATCATTCTAATACCCCTGAGCTTCTGTGTCACAAACACGAGTCTTACATTTTCCAGAGGAATATATATTTAAAATTCCATGGTGCTACTGTACGTAGTTCTCTCTTGCTGATTTTTGTGAACTCTTGGGTGAGTTTGTTCTGGCTTTTTAGGTCAAACACTGTTGATAAATTGCTATGTCCACATCATGCTTCTTCGGGTATCACACCCCTATGGTTGCCTGAGCAGTCCGTAACTCTGTGTGTGTGATGAGTTCCTCAAGTCTGATATTTATTTTCCGTTTGATTTACTTTATGTTTTTTTTTTATACAGGTGCCTGAGGAGGTATGTATGAGAAGGAGAGTCGAACAAGGTTTCATTACATTGGAGAAAGGGAATTACCTCACAAAACCTCCACCTGGATCTGCTGTGCTTATCCAGTGTCGAATTGAATGGGTGGACCTGAACCCAGATCATAGTTTTAAAAATTTCTACCGTTGCATTGCATTTGGGTCTTGACATTTAGCAGGTGATCTTTTCCTGAGGGACTTATGACATATATGGACATGGCTATAGTTCTATCTGCTAGAAGAACAATAAACGAGAAGACCATTGACTCATAAATCTGAGTCAATGCTAGAGAAAAGTTTTAAAATATATTTATCTTTTTTTATTTTATAAGCCATAGGAGCTATTAAGCTACACCGTGTGTCAATAGTGTTCATTCTATGCGGCAAATAGTTCTCCCTGATTGGGCTGGTTTCTGTATACCTGGGTTTATTGTGCCACTTGCATATTACCCATAGCAGCCACTTGTGTGTGTATATATTTACGTGTGTGTATGTGCTCCAGTTCTCCGGTCAGAGGAATGTCCACCTGAACCGAAACTTCTTCATGCGGCACGCGTCCAAGGCTCGGTCAGAGACGTTCATTAACATGCGGGAGGTGTGTAACCGATTCTGCCTGCCCCCGGGAGAGTACCTCATCATGCCGTCCACCTTTGAGCCCAACAAGAACGGCGACTTCCACGTGCGCGTCTTCTCTGAGAAGCAGGCCGATTTCCAGTACGTCGTCCGTTATACAAGTTACATTTACATGAAGTCAGTTATATTTACATGAAGTCAGTTAACACAGCACCGAGAGCCTAAAGGGCCATCATAGTGTGCACAAGAAATTACTAGAACATAAGCGGATGTGTGACAGAAATGTAGACCGCATCCTGATTGGCCCTGTCCACTGTCACCACTTATTGCAAAGGTAGAATCTTTTCTGTGTGTGTTTGCGCTGTTATACAAAGTTGGGAAACACCCTTTTTAAATGCACTATTATTGTCCCAAAACACAGCTGAGAGAAGGAGAGAGCGGTCAAACAACATTTTTTTTTAAACATCTGTGTAGAGGACGCCTGTAGCAACAGCAGCTCAAATGTCTGGTTGAACAGGTACCACAGAAAGCTAAAGCCCTCAGAACCCAAACGCTAAGGAGAACTAACACAGCCAAGGCTTTATTCAAACACGCTGCTTTTCTGATTGTTTGTTTTTGTTTTTTTTAGAGAACTTGATGACCCTGTTGAGTCCCATGTAAAAAAGGTAAGGCTGACGATTCAAATTTGAACAAGATTCAGCTCTTATGTCCAGTCTGAATACCTGGCCATTATTCATAAACTTCATCAATTCTCTCAGGATACAACAACTGAATAAAAACACATTCTTTAAAGGCCGTTTTGCGTGGTTTTCAAAAACAATTATGTTGATTATTTATCATTACATGTGAATACTTCTTGCCTGTGGTTGCAGATTGAAATAACTGAAGACGATGTGAACGACCGGTTCAGGGGTCTGTTCGGACAGCTGGCGGGACATGTAAGTGACAGTATTTCCATCCAAAGAGCCCAGAACAAACAACCCTTGGTTTTTCCCCCTCAAACATTAGAAAGGTGTGGGTTTACTCTAGGTTAGGCCCACAGACAGAAACACAACTTCAGCAGAACACTATTACAGTAGTGTTAAGTAGTAAAGTAGTGTCTGGCACACATGCATCACACACACGCACGTGCACACACACAAAATCACAAGGTTAATGTTTTCATCACTGAGGCTCAATCCCTACAGTAAGTTCCCTTCTCTGTAATACATTTAATTTGAGACTCTTGATATTGACAGACCAGTGATGTTTTTACAATATTGTAGCAGTGGATAGCCAGTTGGCTAGCTGTCAGTTTGTATTTGGAATATGACTGTGTGTGTGTGTGTGTGTGTGTGTGTCTAGCTAACTAGAAATTGGCTAGCTAGGCTGTCTGTCATTGTGTATGGCTGAAGGTGGCATATAGGGGCGGCTGTGGCTCAGGAGGTAGAGCGGGTCGTCCGCTGATCGCAGGGTTGGTGGTTCGATCCCCGGCTCCTCCTGTCCACAAAGTGTCCTTGAGCAAGACACTGAACCCCAACTTGCTCCCAATGAGCAGGCTAGCACCTTGCATGGCAGCTGCCGCCATTGGTGTGTGAATGTGTGTGTGAACGGGTGAGTGAGAGGCCATTGTAAAGCGCTTTGGATAAAGGCGCTATATAAGTGCAGTCCATTTACCATATAAGAGAGGTGGGAAGCCACAGTTCTGGGCCAGTCGACGCTATCCTGTCTAGTTATAACCTTCAACTCGGTGCACAAAAAACTCCATGACTATTGGCAACGTATTCTCTGGCTTGTCCTTTCCTGCGCTCGCCCCAATATATTTTTAAGTTCAGTGTAATAGCACCACCAAGTGTCTGATCAAAAATATACAGCAGCATCTGGGGACAACCTAGCTTCAACCACGTTGTATACATTTAAAAATTCTGTGATGTACCATACGAGTGATTTTTTTTTTGGATTAAAAAAAGGAAATTAAATTGTTAAGGTGTCACCCAGCACCATACAGCTGTGGTGGGTTACTGGAAAAAGCCAAGCCTGTAGTTCCCTGAGAAGTTTTATGTCATGACACGTGTCATTTCACAAGATCTATGCATATATACCACGTCATGACACGTGGCATTTCACAAGATCTATGCATATATACCACGTCATGACACGTGGCATTTCACAAGATCTATGCATATAACATGCATGCAACTAATATTTACACATTTAACAATTATTGAAAATGTGTTTTATCATGATCATTATTATCATTATTATTATTATTATTATAGACAAAGATAATAATTATTGTTGTTTGCTTCTGTAGGACTGCGAAATTTCAGCCTTTGAGCTGAAAAAGATATTGAACAAAGTGGTGACCAAACGTAAGTTATTATTTCTGATTACAACTGGAACTATCCAAGGCCATTTTCAGTGCAATGTTTCCCTGTATGACTGAACTATCCAAGGCCATTTTCAGTGCAATGTTTCCCTGTATAACTGGAACTATCCAAGGCCATTTTCAGTGCAATGTTTCCCTGTATGACTGAACTATCCAAGGCCATTTTCAGTGCAATGTTTCCCTGTATAACTGGAACTATCCAAGGCCATTTTCAGTGCAATGTTTCCCTGTATAACTGGAACTATCCAAGGCCATTTTCAGTGCAATGTTTCCCTGTATAACTGGAACTATCCAAGGCCATTTTCAGTGCAATGTTTCCCTGTATAACTGATTATCAAGAGTATTATCCCTGCCGGCTCACCAAAGCTCGTTTCCAAAGCCCGCTCATTTATCTTGATAAAGATTGGTTGAGATTGAGAGAATGACGCACACACTTTGTAATCTTAAATCTATGGCCAATCTATTGTTTCAAGCAATGTGATGACATTCATCAATTTATCTCTCCAAAATGGATGCCTATAATTTCCTGTTGAAGATGTATTGAGATTCCTTATTATCACCCTTACTTTGGTCACAGGAGAAGCGGGACGTCGTATTGATGTACTGAACGGTTTGATCCCAGTGTGTAGAGTTTAAAATCAGAGCTCAAGCAGCTAGAGATGAGGTGCTACCCAAAACAATTATACAACAGAAAATGAGGAAAAAGGCGCAACACTTGCTCTTAGAATTTTTTTTTTATGAGTTATAACCTCTCATCATCTGATGGAGGCCAAAACGTCATGTTTTAATAAAGCATCTTCTCTATTAAATTTCTTTTTAAGAGCGAGTGTTGTGCCTTTTTCTGCATTTTTTGATCTTGGTTGGATTTTTTCTGATTCAAACCACATTCAATGTTTTCTCATCTTTGGTTGGGCTCAGCCGACTTCGAAGCATGCAGTTCTTCGCTCTGCTCAGTAGATGGCGATGTGCTACAGTCTAATTGATGACTCGAGAGTATCTGCCCGGGCTTGACTGCAGAAAATATGTCTGTTTGAAACAGATGGTCGTTCATCATCTGCATTTAGATTGTTATAATGGATTAAAATGTTGAACATGATTTTAGTAATTTTTTGCCTTTCCTACTTGTCCAGGTGATGATATCAAAACAAATGGGTTCAGCCTTGCGACCTGCCGCAACATGGTGAACCTACTGGATGTATCCTTATGCGAAATTACATTACATTACATGACATGGCGTTACATAATATTACGTTGCATGAGATTACACTACATTTCATTAGATGTCACATGACATTACAATACTTGAACTCAAACTGGAAAGCAGTGTACCATGATGGTTAGGGAACTAGACTTCAGAAGTTGCCGGATTTATGTTTACATTACATTACATTACATTACATTATAGGCATTTAGCAGACGCTCTTATCCAGAGCGACTTACACAGCATTTTTTTATACATAGTATCCATTTACAGCTGGATATATACTGAAGCAATTCAGGTGAAGTACCTTGCTCAGGGGTACAACGGCAGTGCCCTACGTGGGATTCGAACCTGCGACCTTTCGGTTACAAACCCAGTTCCTTAACCACTGTACTACACTGCCGCCCCTGTTTAAGAGGGATGTTGCTGTTGTACCCTGGACCAAAGTGTTTAACGTAAATTGCTTCAGCTGTATGAACAGATTACAGTTCCGCCCACTATTATTGGCACCCCTGATAAAGATGAGTAAAAAGGGTTATGAAAAATTCATCGTTTGGTGAAGACCCTTGATGACTTACAGCCATTTAGCCAACCATGTGTTCCATACTGTTCCAGTGTAATTTATAGCTAAATCTAGTCCCACCAACCAATTCCCATAGAGATCCACTCAAATGCAAAGAGGTTATAGTATCGCTTGTAACAGTACCTGAAAATAAGATATCAAGAGTTTTTTTCATGTTGTTGGGTCACAGACATCAGGAAGTCATGGCATGCAAAGGATATGCGACCAAATATTTTACATGATTACTTTATTCTATATATAAATGCAGGGGTGCCAATAATTGTGACACACGTGGTTTTGTTAAAAATAATTATTTCTTGATGAGGGATTTTTTTGTCTCATAATAAATTTACTTCGGTTAAAGGTTGGATTTTTCTAATTTTTTCAGTGTGAGATTAAGCTAATTCATCAAACGGTGAATTTTTTATAACCCTTCTTACTCATCTTTACCCGGGGTGCCAATAATAGTGGAGGGCACTGTATATGTAAAGTCACTCTAGATAAGAGCTGCTAAACGGCTGAATGTAATGCAGTTTAAATAAGTAATAATGACCAATGAGAGAACAGAGAAGTGATTTTAAAAAATGCTTTCGGCTTCCTTGACCACTGTCACAGAAAGACGGAAGTGGGAAACTGGGCTTAGTGGAATTCAAGATCCTGTGGACCAAAATTCAAAATTACCTGGTTAGCACTCTTTTACATTACCTGAGCTGATATTTATAGCCATACAGAAATGACAGTTATTGTTGAACTTGGTGCTCTACTGTCGCTGCAGAGTAAACTGACCTTCTTTCTCACAGGACTTATACCGCGATAAGGATGTAGACAAATCAGGCTGCATGAACTCCAACGAGATGCGTGTGGTGGTCGAAGAGGCAGGTGAGAGAGAGAGAGAGAGAGAGAGAGAGAGAAAATGGTGTGTGTTGATTAAGTCAGTGTTTTTCAACCTTTTTTGAGCCACGGCACATTTTTTACATAAAATAAATCCTGAGTCACACCACCAACCAAAAGTGTTACTAATTAAGTGAAGTTAATAGGATAAGATAATTTCCCACGGCACACCTGACGATCTCTCACGGCACACTAGTGTGCCGCGGCACAGTGGTTGAAAATCACTGGATTAAGTCACTGGTCCTATTGCTGAACACAGCAAAATGTATGGACCTGCTGTCATTCTTTAACACCGGGGGGGGGGGGGGTATTTCGCAAAGCAGGATTACCAAGTTAGCTGGATAACTGCACTCAGTAAAACTCGGAATCCTCCCAAATATGGAACTTGGACTGAAGTAAAAATAGTTGTTCCGGATTTTACTCAGTGGAGTTATCCAGCTAACTCAGTAATCCTGCTTTGTGCAATACCCCCCAGAACTAAATATACACATGTAAATGATGTTTTTCACAAACAGGACTGACCCTTACACAACAAAAATATATTATATATATAGTTCCATATATGAATGACCAATATATTGACTTTTACGGGTTAGACCGATGCCTTTTTTGCAGTGTGCGGTGAGCATTTCCTCTTCCTACCAATATATTGGCAATCTTCATTTTCTTGTACTGAAAGAAGTTTTTTTCTGATATTTTCAGTATTGCACCATTAACTATAGCACCAATGAACAAGGCATAACACAAACTCGGTTTATCACATACAAAACTGTTGCTACATACAGTATATACAACTATTGTAATTTGTATTGAGAAATGTATTGAATAATATGCATAAATATATCACACAAATATGCCAGTTACTATATTACCACTTTGGTCTCAGCAGGATATGTCTGAATATAACTGGCAGAATGTGTAATAAAGCAAAAATGACTGGCATATTTGTATATATTGTAAAATATAGTTGGAGTGCCTCCATTTAAATGTATTTTTCAATGTACTGGAATATATTTTCTCATTATTATTATAACTGTAGAGGAATGTCAGAATGTTGAAGCCGATGTAAAACTTGCAGCCTGTTTTTCAAAAGGGTTACAGTGCATATGCAGGGGCGGCTGTGGCTGGGTGAGTGAGAGGCCATTGTGAAGTGCTTTGGAAAAAGGCGCTATATAAGTGCAGTCCATATGACTTGATTTTCAAAAAGAGCATCTATACTTCAAACACTGAAAAGTCCCTTATGCTATTTGCTGATGTAATTCACGTACAAAAAGTTTATTGGGTAAATTAACTGCCATATTCATGAATCAGCGAGCAAATGCTGTTTGCGATTTCTGAAAATAGGCCACAAGTTAAGTGGAACCCGTTGAAGATTCTTAACGTAGGGTGTTTCAGGGAGTGAAAAGCCTAGCATTGCTCTGTTCCTGTTACTTCTGCGCTTTTAAGAGCCCACTCGCCTTCTCCTTTTCTGCTGCTGAAGTTTTTGGCCAATTTTAAAAATAATAATAATAAATAAATAAATGTTTGCATGAGACATGGAGTTTTGGTCTCTCGACCTGTAATTACAAAACTCTAAATGTTTTTTGTCACGTGGATAATTCTAATAAAACATCTACAAATCGCTGGGTGGCGCAACTGCACTGCTTAGCCAGTGCCCATTCTCAATGGACATTAAAATATCCTCTTTTCTCATGATTAATAAAGGGCAAGTAAACGAAATGTCTTACTTACATTGAGAAAAATATCCTACTGTTAAGACTCTGCTTATTTTTTCACTATATATAATATAGTATTTTCCTTGTTAAACTTTGTGTCTGATTGACTGCAGTTGTGTCAATGAAAGCAGAACTTCCTGTGAAAAGCACTTCCTGTGATGGCCCTCTCCATTGTATGCAGGCTTCTCCTTGAACAACGCCCTCCACCAGATTATCGTGGCACGGTACAGCGACCCCAACTTCACCATAGACTTTGACAACTTTGTTGGCTGCTTGATTCGACTGGAGACCCTGTTTGGTGAGCCCCCCACCCACCCCATAGTCCTTTGCATAAGATATTAAACCCAGGTCCTGACTTTCTTGACTGGTCATGAAAGATGACACAGCGATTTTGGAAGAAAATTGGGAAAAAACTGGATCTCTACTAGATCTGGCCACTGCCATAGATAAAAGAGGTGAAGGACAGTCACCTCATAGATACACACTCACCATAGATGTAAAAGTATGCTCTTATCTTCTAGGTTTGTTGAAGAGAAACAGACCTGGGGTCAATTTCATTGATCCATCAGTTAATTACTTAAAATGTCCATACTGTTCTACGAGGATTGCAACTAATCAACTACCTTCAGTCCATTTCCTGACTTAGTGCATAACGCCCAGCCGTTCTCCTCACAGTGACTTCTCTGATAGGGTGTGATGTTGTTTGTGTAAGTCCTTAAAAGATAAGGAGGAACTTTGTCCCGACAGATACCTTTAACACTCTGGACAAGGACCAGTCAGGAGAAATAGAGCTGAATATGGTGCAGGTAAGTGTCACGCTGGAGAACAGGTAATGTGCATGTGCATGGCCTGAAGGGTTTGAGACACAATGTGCTATAGATCGCTATTAGTCACAGTCATGGGCTGTGTCCAAATCAGAGCCCTATCTACTGCGTACTGTGTACTGTTTAATATGTGGCATGCAGTATGCAAAAAATATCCTGCATACTTTTTTCCAACCATCCTAGCCTGGCCAGGTGACATGTTTTTCATGTTGTTGAAAAAAAGCTGAACCTCATTTTTAAAGCGAAGCTGCGTGTCAGTTATGAGACCAAAATGTTTGCTTACTTCTTGAAAAGTATGCTCCCGGATATGCTCAGCGAAACCCAGTAAGTATAACATTCGGGGGTTTTAAGTATACTACATTTAGAGAAATGTTTGCCTACTTAACTACTCGTCCAGTGCACTCAACAAGCCTACTCAATAGTATGGAAGGGTGCTGATTCGGACACAGCCATGGGCTGAATCCCATTCTCTGGACATCGTGGACTCGAAGGCGCGTTCTCGTTCAGTCCGTGAGTGCTTAGGGTTGGCCCATTATGTAAACAGTGTTTTTGGCAAGTGCTCTTACGCGGACTTTACCCGCACTTCAACCGCACTTTTTGCAAGTCTTACCGGTCCCCGGAAATAAGCCATTAAAGTCTGCAAGTCCACAGTCCACGAGGGCTCAGTTTGGGATTCAGCCATGGTGTATTCTTTTAAACTAGGAGAATTTTAGGTAACACTTTACATTAAGTTGCACCTATACCTGTGTAGTTGTATTGTAACTAATTTGGTAACAAGAGGTTATTACTGAGTAACTCCAACATAGGTAACATGGAACAACAGTTAGTGGTATTCATAATTACACATGCAAATATTTTGAAATATTTTATTTAAACTCATAGGCCACATATTCATGATACACACAAATAAACCTTGCTTGTTAATTTCACCATGTGTCTTGATGATATGGAATTATTTAATTTCAGCAGGAGAGATGTAACAGGGCTGGCCTTGTCTCACACGTGTAATTAAGAATACCACTAACTGCTGTTCCATGTTACCTACATTGGAGTTACTCAGTAATAACCTCTTGTTACCACATTGGTTACAATTTAACTACACAGGTATAGGTGCAACTTAATGTAAAGTGTTACAGAATTTTACCCATATTAAATTTTCTAATGTTTTTTATGGTAGTATGAATGCAATGATGTCTATATTTAGTCCTTTTAAAAATTACTTAATCAATAACAATTGAACATAATCATTTTCTTATTCTTTAAAAAAATGTTTTACTTACATTAAATCTCCCAGTTACTCCCACAATGCATTTTGTTTTCTCTGTTGTCCACAACAATGTTAAAGTCACGCACTGCAGTCTGGGAATGGAATTAATAGATGACTTTCCTGTTTTGTGTATAATTTATCAAAAAAAAGTATTTTACAATGAGGCGTTTCTGTGGCGTGTGTGTAAGGTTATCATTAGGCACATTAAGCTCTTTACGTCACAGCAGCATACTTTTTTTGATAAATTATACACAAAATAGGACATAGGACATCAGTACATATTTGTAAAGCAGGACACAGGTACAGATATCCGTGTGTGTTCTATTATCTTCTCTGAATTGCTTTCGCAAACAAAGTCATGACAAACGCACTCAATTTTCGGAACAATGCGAAGCTGCCACAAAAATGTTTTTTTGTATTTTTCTTGCTTGTTACATACAGATCGAGCTGGAAGAATGGTTACAATCTAGGGTGTCTGCAATAGGTTTTGAGGTTATATAATTTATAATCGGCATTCAAAATCAGTGTAGTGCTGATGTAATATTAACCTAAATCCCACTCCCAACCCATGACTAAAACTCTCTGGAGCTGCTTCACCGCTGATAAAAGTGAAGAACAGATTATTTTAATCCCCATTTGTGCAGCGAGAGCTACCTGGAGCAATATTGTGAGTTGTGATTGACGGGTGATTGAAAGATATTGATGATATTTTCTTGTGTCTGTCTCTCAACAGTGGCTGAATGTGACTTTGCTATAAGGCCATGGGAAGAGACAGCCCACCCACACCCGGCTGCGAGTTAGCGAGTTAGCCACCTGCACTTCTTCCTGGGGGGCTTTTAGTGCTGTTAGTGAAATGGGTGTGGTGGGCGTGGGGGAGAGGGGGGGTTGTGGTCAGGCCATCCTGAACTGACCCACCTGGTGACTGCAACTGTCTGTGTCTTTGATAGATCTTCCTATAGTCCTTGGTGTTTTTATTGCCTTTTAAACCAACTGGATATGAATGACAAACATTAAATATTCAGACATACTGGTCAATTCTTAACACAGAACAGAGTGGAATAATGTCTGTTTTTAGGAAGAGATGGACCCAGTGTTTGTAATGGAAGACCAGGAGGTTTGATCATACAGCTGAGCTGGTCATGTGAACACAAGCATCTTACAAAACCTTCAACAGACACACTGAGCTGACCATGCAAACACAAGCATCTTACAAAACCTTCAACAGACACACTGAGCTGGCCATGCGAACGCAAGCATCTTACAAAACCTTCAACAGACACACTGAGCTGGCCATGCGAACGCAAGCATCTTACAAAACCTTCAACAGACACACTCAGCTGACCATGCAAACACAAGCATGTTACAAAACCTTCAACAGACACACTAAGCTGACAATGCGAACACAAGCATCTTACAAAACTTTCAACAGACACACTCAGCTGGCCATGCGAACACAAACATGTTACAAAACTTTCAACAGACACACTGTACTCTTTGCTTTTATGCAGGTAACGAGGTACATTAAAATAACACTACCATGATTGGTTAAGTCTGATTGGTTAAGAGGCACCACAGTAACAAGACATCTCTGTATTTGGACATTTGGGTGTCATCAATGCAGTCTATAAGATTGAATTTATACAGGCAACTTGAAGTGACCCAAATCAGATTTTTTTTTTTCCTTTTGCATATCGAATATGAATCCAATTTCTTCCTAGATCTCCAGACAGAAAATAATCATGAGGAATCGGATACTATCAGTTCTGATTTGGACCACATTCGCATGTGGTTATAAATCCAAAACCTGGATATGCAGCTTGTGTCTGACTGATAAAAACAGATATTTCTGCCCTCTCAGGTGTTTTTTTTTATCAATCCCCACAAAACAGTGCCGAGTTGCATTAATATCTCAAGCTGCACTTTTCTTATTTCTGTCATATCTAAACGCAAAAATCCGATCTGGCCACTTGTAAACTCACTGTGTTGACAGTTTCTCAAAAATATCAGACTTGGAAAAAAAAGTCTGTTTTGAGCATTAAGATCTAAACGAAACTCTGAACACAAATACACAATCTCCAGTGCATTCTGATGAAAAATGTTATATTTTATTACTCTAAGAATTGCACAGTCAATGTCAGAAATGAGAGATATGGGTGCTCTAGCAATATATTGAACATTGAACATTTCGAGGATGGTGGTGCTTAGCTGATGGTGTTTATTCTGTTTGCTGTTCGTTCATTCAGATCTATGATTGATTCAGATCTAAATAAAAATCAAAGGAAACATTTGAGGTATCACTCACTTGCGTCTGTGGTTGTTTTTTTCCTAAGCAAATTGCGCTTTGTGATAAAAATACACAACTTGAGAGGTTGAATATAAATACAGTAATGAGGTCAAGTCAGGTTTGTGATATACAGGTGCAGCTCAAAAAATTGGAATATCGTGAAAAAGTTCAATATTTTTTGTCACTCATTTCAGAAAGTGAAACTCATATAGATTCATTACACAGAGTGAAATATTTCAAGCCTTTATTTCTTGTAATTTTGATGATTATGGCTTACAGCTAATGAAACCCAAAATTCAGTGTCTCAGAAAATTAGAATATTTTGCTTTAACATTTTTTAAGTATATTTAATATTTGGTCACATATCCTTTGTATGCTGTTGCTTCCTGAAGTCTGTGACCAATCAACATCAAAAGACTCTCGATATCTTATTTTCAGGTACTGTTACAAGCGATACTATAACCTCTCTGCATTTGAACTGATCTCTATGGGAATTTGGGGGTGAGACTAGATTCAGCTGTAAATTGCACTGGTACAGTATGGAACACATGGCTGGCTAAATGGCTGTAAGTCATCAAGGGTCTGAGCTATCGAACGAGCCCCAAACCATCACTCTGTTGCCAGATATGGAGTAGATGTGGATGGATCACTGCAAGGGTTATTTCTCCTGACTCATTTTCCTATAGAACTCTATGGGGAAAAAAGTCAGGAGAAACGACCCTTAAAGGGATCCATCCACATCTACTCCATATCTGGCCGCAGAGTGATGGTTTGGGGCTCGTTTGATACCTTATACTGGTTACAGTATCGCATGTATTGTAACGCATGTAAAATTGTATCATGACTAGAATGAAACTATCTTATTTATACATCACTTAATTGTATTCAGTCCACCAAATACACTGCCTGGCAGTTGCACACTCTAATTTATTTAGTTGGACCGCCTTTAGCTTTGATTACGGCGTGCATTCGTCGTGGCATTGTTTCGACAACCTTATGCAACGTCACAGCATTTAGGCCGATTGTCTTGTATTAACAGCGGGAGAGTCGAACCACTCCGTAAAGTCTTCTCAGGCACATCCCAAAGACTTTCAGTGGGGTTAAAGTCAGGACTCTGGTGGCCAATTCATGTGAAAATGATTCCTCATGCTCCCTGAACCACTTTTTCACAATTTTACATTGTCGTCCTGGAATATGCCCATTGATGGGATAACCTGGTCATTCAGTACATCCAACTGACTTAATTTTATTGCTGCATAACGTGACTGAGCCTATACCTGACCAATTGTGGAAAATCCACATGCTTTGATAACTGTACTCCAATCCACGTCTTTGCTAGTTAGGGGAAAAAAGGGAAATCTTTTTAGGGTGTAACCAATGTAGAAAATTCAAATGCGCAAACTGTCATCTCGTCAGACTACTTGTAAACTGTCATGGGTTGTCCCTGCTTTCTCACCAGTTTAGAACACTGGTCTCTAATATGCCCCTCTCTCTGGCAATATCTACAATCCCCCCCACGGACTAGCGTCCTTGGGTTCGCTCACCACTGCCCCATCCACCTGCATAGGTTCTCCCAGACTAAAGGAGGAATAGGTGGGGAAAGGTGATGCAGGAGATGGTGAATAGCGGTTGGGGCGATATCTATTTCCCCCTTTTCGCACTCTCACGTTCTCTCTCCCGAATGCGGTTATCCACACGGATGGCAGTGGAAACTAGAGCCCCGAACATGTCAGGAGGCTCGAGCACCGACAGAGCGTCCTTTACAGGATTGGACAGGGCGTTCAGAAACATAGAACTGAGTGGCCCATCGGGCCATCGAGTCTGTCCTGCCAGTGCTCGAAACCTGATGGAGAAAGAAAGCTCCAGCTCCCAGTATGAGGGAATGTGAAAGGAAACTTAAAAAGGGGAGAAAAGGAAAATGACCGAACGAATCTGGCGAACTGACTAAACGTCAGCGAGAGGAAATACACAGAAAGAAAAACCTCTGCTCTCAAGGAAAGAGAGGAATCCAAAGAGGTAACAGAAACAAACCAGGAAAGCAACCCGGAAGTCTCGGGCGAAACACTCGTAAGCTAGAGCGAGAAATAGAACAGAGAACAAACTCTAAGCTCTCACTAAAAGAGAGGGAATTATAGGCTAACTTTTCTAAACGTACTGCTATGAAGTCCCGCGTTGTTTAAGCAGAAGCAGAAACAAAGCGGTCGACAGCAAGTGCGAGGCCGAGTCCTATACCTTACCGGCCTGAATGTTAAGTGAATTAACATGGAAGCGTCGAACCCGGAAGACGCAAAGTATAAATAGCCGGCGGAAACAACGAACAGGTGAAAACACTAAGTGCCAAAGTGAAACGAAAACCCGTCGTGGAACACGAAAAATCCGATAGAGTGCCTAAAACAAGTAAAAGGAACAAACACCCGCAGAGATAAGGGAAAGCAGAGACAACCCAGGACAGTAAACTAGCCCACCTGTTCACTTTTACACCTGGCTGATACTGCCTGGCCTACATGTCCACGTGGGATGCCACAGTACTTTCAGAAAATCCATCTATGGACACACATAGACATCTCTTTAGGCTATACATGCAAACTTCTGGCCACTTAACATTCATAAGATACTGACAATTAATGTTGAGTAGCTAACGTTAATGATCTAACATTTTGGTAGGCACCACGATAAACATAAGATTAACGTTTGTGGGCTTAAACCTGGTTGATGATGATGACACGTATAAATCATTGTAAGGAGGTTTTGAATCGAATGCAGCCACTAGCCTACACATATGTCTTGCTAAAAGTACCTAGTTAGTTAGCTTACTAACGCAAATGCTGATCTAGCTTGATAATGTGATTTAAAGTTACTTTGATATAGCTAGATAACTAGATTGCTGATATAGAGTAACTAACGCCAACTTTATTAACTAGCTTTTTTTTCTTTTTTTTTCTGTTGATGTTTTTTTTAATCGACTGCATTGCCAAGATCACGACTTTAGGCATATCAGTCAACATATTGACGTTAGAGAATACCAATCTAGAGGCTAGGCCAGCTTACTTCTGTTACATCGAAGTCAACCGACGATCCAGGTTTAGATATCATCGCGCGCACAGTTGAACTTCAGAGCATGCGCAATATGAAAGTCTGGGAACGGGAGGTCCAGTCCGTATTTTTCTACGGTCTATGGTTCCAGGACTTTGCTGATTGGATAAGAGATTGCCGATTGTTTCTTATTGCCGCTGTTGTCAGTCTCTCACTCTGTGGATGAGATCACAAAATCAGAGGGTCTTAAATAGATTTTTTTTTCCAGAAAATATTGATTAAACATTTTTTAGGGGGCTGGGATGAAAGATAGGGTTAGCTGAAACCCACCTAAATAGCAAAAATCGCCTCTGTATCTGTTTAGTGGAACTTTAACTTTATTATCAACGGGAAGTTTGTTTACAGCAAAGATTTTTTAAAATACAATGTAAAATGAACACGTAAAACAGCATGTGATAAAAAAACATCACAAAAAAATAAACACAAGGCCAAAATCAAGACTGAAGAGAATAACTCCTCCCAAACACAATACAACGTGTTATATTTAGTGCCAGTGTCGAGGAGAACCAGTTCATTATTATGTCAAGTGATTCAGTTTGTTTATGGCCGCAGGAACAAAAGAGGTTAGACTTATTATCAGCATGCATGCTAATGAGCCTAATCAGCTCATTAGTGACCACACACCAGACCTGGGTCAGAAAATGATCTGAGATACTTTAACCCTTTAGACCAGTAAGCTTCCTGCAAGTTACTGACTTTTTAAAAGAAACGCCAGCATTTATACACAAGAGTAGGCCTATATCTCTGCCCTGGTAGCAACACGTCAGTGACATTTTTTAAAATTTGTTTTAAAGATTGATTAACGTACTAGTTTTTACATATCTATTCAATGTATTCATTTTTATTATATTGTTTGTGATTGCGATGTATGTTGTTGGCATACAGAATTGTTCTTTAGTACAGTTTTTCCACAAGCATGTTCTATAGAACATTTCCTGGTAGGCTATATGCATGAGGTTTTTTAAACTAAGGCAGCATATAAGGAGTTAAAGTATTTCATGTACATATTTCACCCAGGACTGCTGCAACAGGTCCAACCAGTGCTGTCTTCTAGACTAACTCAATAAAGACTTCTTCCAGATGACTCAGGGGAACTACTGAGAAATCATCCTTCATGAAATAGAATAGAATAACTTGTATTTAGGTGTAGTTTTGTGGCTGCTTGGATAAAGAAGTATCGTATTATGCAATCTTGTTGGAGGCCATCTTGACACAACTTGTTCAAGAATGCAACTTCCACAAAATGTGACTGAATGACCAGGCTTACCTTCAAAACATGTAATCTGGAACCAAAACGTGCAATCTTCTTGAAGTACTCCAGAAGTGTGGAATTTTTGAAATTGGAGATATTCTTGAACACCTAGTAAAATACAGTAATGTTTCAGTAAAACTAGAAACATATAAAGTGTAAAGGAACTATTTATAGAATTATTATTTGTGTGTGCATTTTTGCATATGCCTATGTAGATGTGTGTGTTAAACCATCGTGAATCAGGCCAATCTAAAACTCAATATTTGTGATGCAATTTGACATGAAAATACAATACATTACACTGCATAGGGCACAATATAATGCCTGTTTAACATACTCCATGCTAATTATTCTGCAGTGGAACCCATCTTCCCACATTAGTGAGTAGTGTATGTAAGCGACAAAAAGTCAAAGCCTAAATTATGCATGTGTTGGCACTAAATATTTGGAATTTGGAATAGCCTATACCTCCATATCAATAACTTTTGAAGATACTCAGTTCTCATTCAGGGTAAGTTCTCAAAATACATGCTTGCCATATCAGTGACTCAAGATTCATGAGTCATGATCGGCTGATTGGTATTGAGTTGAGACAAACATCAAATGTTAACTCAAAGTTCACGCAGCCAAAAGAGGGATCCCAACCTAACTTGGTGGAGGTGACCTCACTTGGCATTCCAGGTGTAAAGCAGTTGCTAATTGATAGGTTACTCTGAAACCAGCCCTCCAGGATTGGAATGGGAATTGTCGCGTTTCTGCTCACTAATGTACACTCCCTTAAGCAGGAGAGTTTAAAAAAATAATAATAATTATTAAATTTGCTGACAAGATTTCTGAAACAAAATCCTAAAAAGCATCCAGCAGAAAGCAGTGTACTACTGTGAGAATAGAATAGAATAACTTTTATTTTCCCGTTAAGGAACTTCAGTTGTAGCCCCAACAACAACAAAAAAAAGACATAGACAGTGGAGCAGACCCACAACACACAAACAAACATATCAAATAAAGACATTCAATAAAATCATTGCATTAATCAAACTAATTAAGTGAATTTAAGTGGAATAGAGCCATGATTAAAAATAGCCCCCGCTGTCCTGAGATGTCCAGTGTCCATTTTATTTGAGTCGAGCATTAATAACGACGACAATGATAAACATAACAAACCGTTGGATATATTAAGCATATACTACATATACAGACGAATGAGAAATTAAAGGAATCCCCCCCCCCCCCCCCACAGTGAGGGGGTCCAGTGGCTCTGTTATGCTGTGGGGGGTATTATTTTCCTGGCATGGTTTGGGTCCACTTGTCCCCTTCGAGGGAAGGCTCACTGCAAATCAATACAAAGTTATTCTGAGTGATCACCTTTATCCTATGATGAAACATTTCTATCCTGATGGGAGTGGTCTCTTTCAGAAAAAACAATGCCCCCATCCACTGGGCACGAGGGGTCACTGAATGGTTTGATGATTAAATTAAATGAAAATGATGCGGAATCTGCTATGGCCTTCGCAGTCACCAGATCTCAACCCAATTGAACACCAATGGGAAATTTTGGACCAATGTGCTCTCCACCACCATCATCAAAACACCAAATGAGGGAATATCTTTTGGAAGAATGGTGTTCCATCCCTCCAGTAGAGTTCAAGAGACTAGAATCATTGCTAGACTAGAGGTACAATCTATGCCAATTTACATTCAAGCTGTTCTGGAGGCTTGTGGTGGCCAAACACCTTACTAAGACACTTTATGTTGGCATTTCCTTCAATTTGTCACCCGGCTGTAGACAGACTCCGGCTACAAGGGAAGCTCGCCTGCCTCCCTTCGGCCGATCATTCTGTGTCCCATTCAATTTTTTAAAATGCAGCGATTGATGAAGAAATCCTCATCTTCACTGTAAAGGCACGCCTCCAAGTGTTGCCGACCAAACTCAATCTATCCATCTGGTATCTCAATAAGCATAACTCTTATTGTTTACATCATGGACAGCAACAGGTCATAGAATCTCACATAATAAATGGTTGTTACTCCTACAAAGGGCTGTTTTTAGCCAGACATGACAGAATTGTGGACATTATAACTGAAGATGTATCGTCCATCCTCCATCCTTCTGTTGTATTTCATAAAAACTCTGCTGTGAGACCACAAATGTTTCGGTGCAATAATGACCTACAATCCACATCTACTCCATATCTGGCCGCAGAGTGATGGTTTGGGGCTCGTTTGATACCTTAGACCAGGGGTGTCAAACTCCAGTCCTGGAGGGCCGCAGTGTCTACAGGTATTTGTGGTTTCTTTTTAATTAGCAGCCAGTTAAAGCTTTGAGAACAAGGTGTTTGGACTTCTTAGCCAATCAGTGACTTAAATTAATCACTTGTGCTGAAACACACCAAAAACCAGCAGACACTGCGGCCCTCCAGGACCGGAGTTTGACACCCCTGCCTTAGACCCTTGATGACGTACAGCCATTTCGCCAGTCATGTGTTCCATACTGTACCAGTGTAATTTACAGCTGAATCTAGTCTTACCCCCCAATTCTCATAGAGATCAGTTCAAATGCAGAGAGGTTATAGTATCGCTTGTAACAGTACCTGGAAATAAGATATCGAGAGTATTTTGATGTTGATTGGTCAGACTTCAGGAAGTAACAGCATACAAAGGATATGCGACCAAATATTAAATATGATACTTTAAAAATATGTTAAAGCAAAGGCTATGAATACTTATGTAAATGAGAAATTTCAGTTTTCGATTTTTAATACATTTGCTAAAATTTCTAAAAACATGTTTTCACTTTGTCATTATGGGCTATTTTGTGTAGAATTTTGAGACAAACAATGAACTCAATCTATTGTAGAATATGTCTGTAATGTAATAAAACGTGGAGAAGGTAAAAGGGGTATTCAGACTTTCCGGCTTGACTGTACATCCATTTGCAAGTGTATTTGCAAACCAACCCGATATAATTGTGATTGATGAGGACCGCAGAGAGGTGTTCGTATTGGACGTTTGGAAGAAGCCTATCTTACTAAACAACTAAAGTACCAGCCATTACTCCAAGCCATTATCCAACTTGGTTACAACGGTCAGCTCCTAGTTTTTATTTTTGGCAGTCTTAGGCATGTCCACGAGCTAGTGGTCAGAGGTCTAAGGATAATGGGGCTGGTTAAATGTAAAGCAAAGCAACTTGCCGAATATTGTTCAGTGTCCTCTATTATTGGCAGTCGCTGTATATGGAGAAGAAGATGTCACTTGTATCCATAACTCTCCGTGCTAGCCTGTGTATATTGGTTTATCTATTACATCTGTTGTACTGCTACACAAGCAAATTATATCAAATAGCAACTGAAATATATTTGGGCCCTTGTTTATCAACCACCCTATTAACCTGTACATTATAGTTGTTTATCGCCCTCCAGGTCCCCTGGGGTGCTTCCTCGATGAGCTTGACACCCTGCTCAGCTCCTTCCCAGAGGACGGCATCCCGCTGATCCTCCTGGGAGACTTCAACATCCATCTAGATGCCTTCCAGTCTGTAGCCTTCTCTACCACTTCTCCGCTCCTTTGACCTGACCCTCCAACCCTCCCCTCCCCCCCCACCCACAAGGCTAGCAACCTCCTAGACCTGGTCTTCCAGAGGAACATCCCCTGCTCTGATCTCACTGTTACCCCTCTGCACTGTTACCTCTGATCACCACTTCATTTCATTCTCTCTTCCTCTTGTTCCACACCGTCCCTCCCCTCCCCACACCCCCACTGTCTCTGTCCGCCGTAACCTCTGCTCCCTCTCGCCCTCCTCTCTTGCTCCCTGTGTCACTGCTTCTCTCCCACCCTTCTCTCAACTCCATCGACTCTGCATCCGACACCCTTCTCACAGCTCTCTCCACATCACTTGACTCTCTCTGCCCTCTTGTCTCTAGGCCCACACACCCATCTCCTCCCTGCCCGTGGATGTCCGATGCCCTGCGCACCTCCAGGGCCGGTCTTCGCGCAGCAGAGAGGATGTGGAGGAAATCCAGAGACGCATCAGACCTCTCGTCCTACCAGTCTCTCCTAGCAGCGTTCTCTACAGCAGTCACCGCCACCAAGGTAACTTACCATCACACAAAAATTCGCAAATACAGTTCTAACCCCTGTCAATTGTTCTCCATCTTCTCCTCCCTCCTCAGCAAACCCCCTCCTGCTCCTCATTCCTCGTTCACTGCAGACGACTTCGCAGATTTCTTCGATGAGAAGATCACTCTTTTCCTCTCTCTACCCCTTCTGTGTCCCCCCCGTTTCTCCACCTTTTCTCCCCTTTCTCAGACCGATGTGTCCCATCTCCTACTCTCCCATCACCCCACGACTTGTGCCCTCGACCCTATCCCTTCATCTCTCCTCCAGGCAATCACCCCAGATATCCTCCCATTTGTGACCTCCCTGGTGAACTCCTCCCTGACCTCTTGCTCATACCTCCAAAAGCTCATCAGACCCTACACACCTGCCAGATCCCTGCGTTCCACCTCCTCAGGATGACTGGTACCCCCCCCCTCTTCATACTAGCACCCGGTCTCGATGTCTGTCTGTCCTGGCCCCACGGTGTTTATTAAACATATTTTAGGTTTAAGGCGAGACAGCCTAGGTGAAAACGCCATTTCTTTTTTTTTGGTCGATTGAGATTTTTTCATATATTCAGTCAATACATGCTGTGTTACAATGTTGAACATGCAATGAACAGTACACACACTACATAGCCTAGAGTTCTAATTCGGCAAGTCTTTGTGTGTGTGAGTGAGTGAGTGAGTGAGTGAGTGAGTGAGTGAGTGAGTGAGAGAGAGAGAGAGACAGTGATTCTGTTCAGTCAATACATGCTGTGTTTCAGTGCAGTTATCAGTTGTGTGTTTAGATTATTGTTACTACACTGTGTATGTAGCCTGTGTGTGGTTCTGTTCAGTTCTGAGTTCAGTTCAGTTATTCAGTTATCAGTTATGTGTTTGAGATGTCTATTACGAATGGTTTGATTAGGTATTGTGTTTGTAAATAGCGGTTTCAAATAAAAATGTATGGCATTTTACAATACAGAACTTTGAGGGCGTTTTCCCAAAAATGAGTTTTTATGCATTTTTCTTACACGCCAAGAGATGAAATATCCATTTCCCTAGCACATACACACACCATACTTTCCACATTTCTTCCTATCTATACCCTGCTTCTTTGTTCAGAGAGGTCCGATAGAGTGCCTAAAACAAGTAAACGGAACGAACACCCGCAGAGATAAGGGAAAGCAGAGACAACCCAGGACAGTAAACTAGCCCACCTGTTCACTTTTACACCTGGCTGATACTGCCTGGCCTACATGTCCACGTGGGATGCCAAAGTACTTTCAGAAAATCCATCTATGGACACACATAGACATCTCTTTAGGCTATACATGCAAACTTCTGGCCACTTAACATTCATAAGATACTGACAATTAACGTTGAGTAGCTAACGTTAATGATCTAACATTTTGGTAGGCACCACAATAAACGTAAGATTAACGTTAGTGGGCTTAAACCTGGTTGATGATGATAACACGTATAAATCATTGTAAGGAGGTTTTGAATCGAATGCAGCCACTAGCCTACACATATGTCTAGCTAAAGGTACCTAGTTAGTTAGCTTACTAACGCAAATGCTGATCTAGCCTGATAATATGATTTAAAGTTACGTTGATATAGCTAGATAACTAGATTGGTGATATAGAGTAACTAACGCCAACTTTATTAACTAGCTTTTTTTTAAAAATTTTCTGTTGATGTTTTTTTAATCGACTGCATTGCCAAGATCACGACTTTAGGCATATCAGTCAACATATTGACGTTAGAGAATACCAATCTCGAGGCTAGGCCAGCTTACTTCTGCTACATCGAAGTCAACCGGCGATCCAGGTTTCGATATCATCGCGCGCACAGTTGAACTTCAGAGCATGCACAATATGAAAGTCTGGGAACGGTTTGTTTCTTGCCGATTGTTTCTTGTTGCCGCTGTTGTCAGTCAATCTGCCAGCCTTCACTCTGTGGATGAGATCACAATATCAGAGGGTCTTAAATAGATTTTTTTTTTCAGAACATATTGATTAAACATTTTTTAGGGGGCCGGGATGAAAGATAGGGTTAGCTGAAACCCACCTAAATAGCAAGAATCGCCTCTGTATCTGTTCAGTGGAACTTTAACTTTATTATCAAAGGGAATTTTGTTTACAGCAAAGATTTTTTAAAAATACAACGTAAAATGAACACGTAAAATAGCATGTGATAAAAAAACATCACAAAAAAATAGACACAAGGCCAAAATCAAGACTGAAGAGAATCACTCCTCCCAAACACAATACAACGTGTTATATTTAGTGCCAGTGTCGAGGAGAACCAGTTCATTATTATGTCAAGTGATTCAGTTTGTTTATGGCCGCAGGAACAAAAGAGGTTAGGCTAATTATCAGCATGCATGCTAATGGACCTAATCAGCTCATTAGTGACCACACACCAGACCTGGGTCAGAAAATGATCTGAGATACTTTAACCCTTTAGACCAGTAAGCTTCCTGCAAGTTACTGACTTTTTAAAAGAAACGCCAGCATTTATACACAAGAGTAGGCCTATATCTCTGCCCTGGTAGCAACACGTCAGTGACATTTTTTAAAATTTGTTTTAAAGATTGATTAACGTACTAGTTTTTACATATCTATTCAATGTATTCATTTTTATTATATTGTTTGTGATTGCGATGTATGTTGTTGGCATACAGAATTGTTCTTTAGTACAGTTTTTCCACAAGCATGTTCTATAGAACATTTCCTGGTAGGCTATATGCATGAGGTTTTTTAAACTAAGGCAGCATATAAGGAGTTAAAGTATTTCATGTACATATTTGACCCAGGACTGCTGCAACAGGTCCAACCAGTGCTGTCTTCTAGACTAACTCAATAAAGACTTCTTCCAGATGACTCAGGGGAACTACTGAGAAATCATCCTTCATGAAATAGAATAGAATAGAATAACTTGTATTTAGGTGTAGTTTCGTGGCTGCTTGGATAAAGAAGTATCGTATTATGCAATCTTGTTGGAGGCCATCTTGACACAACTTGTTCAAGAATGCAACTTCCACAAAATGTGACTGAATGACCAGGCTTACCTTCAAAACATGTAATCTGGAACCAAAACGTGCAATCTTCTTGAAGTACTCCAGAAGTGTGGAATTTTTGAAATTGGAGATATTCTTGAACACCTAGTAATACAGTAATGTTTCAGTAAAACTAGAAACATATAAAGTGTAAAGCAACTATTTATAGAATTATTATTTGTGTGTGCATTTTTGCATATGCCTATGTAGATGTGTGTGTTAAACCATCGTGAATCAGGCCAATCTAAAACTCAATATTTGTGATGCAATTTGACATGAAAATACAATACATTACACTGCATAGGGCACAATATAATGCCTGTTTAACATACTCCATGCTAATTATTCTGCAGTGGAACCCATCTTCCCACATTAGTGAGTAGTGTATGTAAGCGACAAAAAGTCAAAGCCTAAATTATGCATGTGTTGGCACTAAATATTTGGAATTTGGAATAGCCTATACCTCCATATCAATAACTTTTGAAGATACTCAGTTCTCATTCAGGGGAAGTTCCCAAAATACATGCTTGCCATATCAGTGACTCAAGATTCATGAGATCCATCAGCTGATTGGTATTGAGTTGAGACGTAAATCAAATGTTAACTCAAAGTTCACACAGCCAAAAGAGGGATCCCAACCTAACTTGGTGGAGGTGACCTCACTTGGCATTCCAGGTGTAAAGCAGTTGCTAATTGATAGGTTACTCTGAAACCAGCCCTCCAGGATTGGAAGGGGAATTGTTGCATTTCTGCTCACTAATTTACACTCCCTTACGCAGGAGTTTAAAAAAATTATAATAATAATAAAATTTGCTGACAAGATTTCTGAAACAAAATCCTAAAAAGCATCCAGCAGAAAGCAGTGTACTACTGTGAGAATAGAATAGAATAGAATAGAATAGAATAACTTTTATTTTCCCGTTAAGGAACTTCAGTTGTAGCCCCAACAACAACAAAAAAAGACATAGACAGTGGAGCAGACCCACAACACACAAACAAACATATCAAATAAAGACATTCAATAAAATAATTGCATTAATCAAACTAATTACGTGAATTTAAGTGGAATAGAGCCATGATTAAAAATAGCCCCCGCTGTCCTGAGATGTCCAGTGTCCATTTTATTTGAGTCGAGCATTAATAACGACGACAATGATAAACATAACAAACCGTTGGATAGATTAAGTATATACTACATATACAGACGAATGAGAAATTAAAGGAACCCCCCCCGCCCCCCCCCCACAGTGAGGGGGTCTGGTGGCTTTGTTATGATGTTGGGGGTATTTTCCT
Source organism: Ilyophis sp. 1 JC-2022 (assembly GCA_022702515.1). NCBI lineage: Eukaryota > Metazoa > Chordata > Actinopteri > Anguilliformes > Synaphobranchidae > Ilyophis > Ilyophis sp. 1 JC-2022. The sequence goes on along the minus strand of CM040396.1, from coordinate 104,886,912 downwards.
GGCATTGTTTGGGTCCACTTGTCCCCTTCGAGGGAAGGCTCACTGCAAATCAATACAAAGTTATTCTGAGTGATCACCTTTATCCTATGATGAAACATTTCTGTCCTGATGGGAGTGGTCTCTTTCAGAAAAAACAATGCCCCCATCCACAGGGCACGAGGGGTCACTGAATGGTTTGATGATTAAATTAAATGAAAATGATGCGGAATCTGCTATGGCCTTCGCAGTCACCAGATCTCAACCCAACTGAACACCGATGGGAAATTTTGGACCAATGTGCTCTCCACCGCCATCATCAAAACACCAAATGAGGGAATATCTTTTGGATGAATGGTGTTCCATCCCTCCAGTAGAGTTCAAGAGACTAGAATCTTTGCTAGACTAGAGGTACAATCTATGCCAAGTTACATTCAAGCTGTTCTGGCGGCTTGTGGTGGCCAAACACCTTACTAAGACACTTTATGTTGGCATTTCCTTCAATTTGTCACCCGGCTGTAGACAGACTCCGGCTACAAGGGAAGCTCGCCTGCCTCCCTTCGGCCGATCATTCTGTGTCCCATTCAATTTTTTAAAATGCAGCGATTGATGAAGAAATCCTCATCTTCACTGTAAAGGCACGTCCTCCAAGTGTTGCCGACCAAACTCAATCTATCCATCTGGTATCTCAATAAGCATAACTCTTATTGTTTACATCATGGACAGCAACAGGTCATAGAATCTACGTCTCACATAATAAATGGTTGTTACTCCTACAAAGGGCTGTTTTTAGCCAGACATGACAGAATTGTGGACATTATAACTGAAGATGTATCGTCCATCCTCCATACTTCTGTTGTATTTCATAAAAACTCTGCTGTGAGACCACAAATGTTTCGGTGCAATAATGACCTACAATCCACATCTACTCCATATCTGGCTGCAGAGTGATGGTTTGGGGCTCGTTTGATATCTTAGACCCTTGATGACGTACAGCCATTTCGCCAGTCATGTGTTCCATACTGTACCAGTGTAATTTACAGCTGAATCTAGTCTCACCCCCCAATTCTCATAGAGATCAGTTCAAATGCAGAGGTTATAGTATCGCTTGTAACAATACCTGGAAATAAGATATCGAGAGTATTTTGATGTTGATTGGTCAGACTTCAGGAAGTAACAGCATACAAAGGATATGCGACCAAATATTAAATATGATACTTTAAAAATATGTTAAAGCAAAGGCTATGAATACTTATGTAAATGAGAAATTTCAGTTTTCGATTTTTAATACATTTGCTAAAATTTCTAAAAACATGTTTTCACTTTGTCATTATGGGCTATTTTGTGTAGAATTTTGAGACAAACAATGAACTCAATCTATTGTAGAATATGTCTGTAATGTAATAAAACGTGGAGAAGGTAAAAGGGGTATTCAGACTTTCCGGCTTGACTGTACATCCATTTGCAAGTGTATTTGCAAACCAACCCGATATAATTGTGATTGATGAGGACCGCAGAGAGGTGTTCGTATTGGACGTTTGGAAGAAGCCTATCTTACTAAACAACTAAAGTACCAGCCATTACTCCAAGCCATTATCCAACTTGGTTACAACGGTCAGCTCCTAGTTTTTATTTTTGGCAGTCTTAGGCATGTCCACGAGCTAGTGGTCAGAGGTCTAAGGATAATGGGGCTGGTTAAATGTAAAGCAAAGCAACTTGCCGAATATTGTTCAGTGTCCTCTATTATTGGCAGTCGCTGTATATGGAGAAGAAGATGTCACTTGTATCCATAACTCTCCGTGCTAGCCTGTGTATATTGGTTTATCTATTACATCTGTTGTACTGCTACACAAGCAAATTATATCAAATAGCAACTGAAATATATTTGGGCCCTTGTTTATCAACCACCCTATTAACCTGTACATTATAGTTGTTTATCGCCCTCCAGGTCCCCTGGGGTGCTTCCTCGATGAGCTTGACACCCTGCTCAGCTCCTTCCCAGAGGACGGCATCCCGCTGATCCTCCTGGGAGACTTCAACATCCATCTAGATGCCTTCCAGTCTGTAGCCTTCTCTACCACTTCTCCGCTCCTTTGACCTGACCCTCCAACCCTCCCCTCCCCCCCCACCCACAAGGCTAGCAACCTCCTAGACCTGGTCTTCCAGAGGAACATCCCCTGCTCTGATCTCACTGTTACCCCTCTGCACTGTTACCTCTGATCACCACTTCATTTCATTCTCTCTTCCTCTTGTTCCACACCGTCCCTCCCCTCCCCACACCCCCACTGTCTCTGTCCGCCGTAACCTCTGCTCCCTCTCGCCCTCCTCTCTTGCTCCCTGTGTCACTGCTTCTCTCCCACCCTTCTCTCAACTCCATCGACTCTGCATCCGACACCCTTCTCACAGCTCTCTCCACATCACTTGACTCTCTCTGCCCTCTTGTCTCTAGGCCCACACACCCATCTCCTCCCTGCCCGTGGATGTCCGATGCCCTGCGCACCTCCAGGGCCGGTCTTCGCGCAGCAGAGAGGATGTGGAGGAAATCCAGAGACGCATCAGACCTCTCGTCCTACCAGTCTCTCCTAGCAGCGTTCTCTACAGCAGTCACCGCCACCAAGGTAACTTACCATCACACAAAAATTCGCAAATACAGTTCTAACCCCTGTCAATTGTTCTCCATCTTCTCCTCCCTCCTCAGCAAACCCCCTCCTGCTCCTCATTCCTCGTTCACTGCAGACGACTTCGCAGATTTCTTCGATGAGAAGATCACTCTTTTCCTCTCTCTACCCCTTCTGTGTCCCCCCCGTTTCTCCACCTTTTCTCCCCTTTCTCAGACCGATGTGTCCCATCTCCTACTCTCCCATCACCCCACGACTTGTGCCCTCGACCCTATCCCTTCATCTCTCCTCCAGGCAATCACCCCAGATATCCTCCCATTTGTGACCTCCCTGGTGAACTCCTCCCTGACCTCTTGCTCATACCTCCAAAAGCTCATCAGACCCTACACACCTGCCAGATCCCTGCGTTCCACCTCCTCAGGATGACTGGTACCCCCCCCCTCTTCATACTAGCACCCGGTCTCGATGTCTGTCTGTCCTGGCCCCACGGTGTTTATTAAACATATTTTAGGTTTAAGGCGAGACAGCCTAGGTGAAAACGCCATTTCTTTTTTTTTGGTCGATTGAGATTTTTTCATATATTCAGTCAATACATGCTGTGTTACAATGTTGAACATGCAATGAACAGTACACACACTACATAGCCTAGAGTTCTAATTCGGCAAGTCTTTGTGTGTGTGAGTGAGTGAGTGAGTGAGTGAGTGAGTGAGTGAGTGAGAGAGAGAGAGAGACAGTGATTCTGTTCAGTCAATACATGCTGTGTTTCAGTGCAGTTATCAGTTGTGTGTTTAGATTATTGTTACTACACTGTGTATGTAGCCTGTGTGTGGTTCTGTTCAGTTCTGAGTTCAGTTCAGTTATTCAGTTATCAGTTATGTGTTTGAGATGTCTATTACGAATGGTTTGATTAGGTATTGTGTTTGTAAATAGCGGTTTCAAATAAAAATGTATGGCATTTTACAATACAGAACTTTGAGGGCGTTTTCCCAAAAATGAGTTTTTATGCATTTTTCTTACACGCCAAGAGATGAAATATCCATTTCCCTAGCACATACACACACCATACTTTCCACATTTCTTCCTATCTATACCCTGCTTCTTTGTTCAGAGAGGTCCGATAGAGTGCCTAAAACAAGTAAACGGAACGAACACCCGCAGAGATAAGGGAAAGCAGAGACAACCCAGGACAGTAAACTAGCCCACCTGTTCACTTTTACACCTGGCTGATACTGCCTGGCCTACATGTCCACGTGGGATGCCAAAGTACTTTCAGAAAATCCATCTATGGACACACATAGACATCTCTTTAGGCTATACATGCAAACTTCTGGCCACTTAACATTCATAAGATACTGACAATTAACGTTGAGTAGCTAACGTTAATGATCTAACATTTTGGTAGGCACCACAATAAACGTAAGATTAACGTTAGTGGGCTTAAACCTGGTTGATGATGATAACACGTATAAATCATTGTAAGGAGGTTTTGAATCGAATGCAGCCACTAGCCTACACATATGTCTAGCTAAAGGTACCTAGTTAGTTAGCTTACTAACGCAAATGCTGATCTAGCCTGATAATATGATTTAAAGTTACGTTGATATAGCTAGATAACTAGATTGGTGATATAGAGTAACTAACGCCAACTTTATTAACTAGCTTTTTTTTAAAAATTTTCTGTTGATGTTTTTTTAATCGACTGCATTGCCAAGATCACGACTTTAGGCATATCAGTCAACATATTGACGTTAGAGAATACCAATCTCGAGGCTAGGCCAGCTTACTTCTGCTACATCGAAGTCAACCGGCGATCCAGGTTTCGATATCATCGCGCGCACAGTTGAACTTCAGAGCATGCACAATATGAAAGTCTGGGAACGGTTTGTTTCTTGCCGATTGTTTCTTGTTGCCGCTGTTGTCAGTCAATCTGCCAGCCTTCACTCTGTGGATGAGATCACAATATCAGAGGGTCTTAAATAGATTTTTTTTTTCAGAACATATTGATTAAACATTTTTTAGGGGGCCGGGATGAAAGATAGGGTTAGCTGAAACCCACCTAAATAGCAAGAATCGCCTCTGTATCTGTTCAGTGGAACTTTAACTTTATTATCAAAGGGAATTTTGTTTACAGCAAAGATTTTTTAAAAATACAACGTAAAATGAACACGTAAAATAGCATGTGATAAAAAAACATCACAAAAAAATAGACACAAGGCCAAAATCAAGACTGAAGAGAATCACTCCTCCCAAACACAATACAACGTGTTATATTTAGTGCCAGTGTCGAGGAGAACCAGTTCATTATTATGTCAAGTGATTCAGTTTGTTTATGGCCGCAGGAACAAAAGAGGTTAGGCTAATTATCAGCATGCATGCTAATGGACCTAATCAGCTCATTAGTGACCACACACCAGACCTGGGTCAGAAAATGATCTGAGATACTTTAACCCTTTAGACCAGTAAGCTTCCTGCAAGTTACTGACTTTTTAAAAGAAACGCCAGCATTTATACACAAGAGTAGGCCTATATCTCTGCCCTGGTAGCAACACGTCAGTGACATTTTTTAAAATTTGTTTTAAAGATTGATTAACGTACTAGTTTTTACATATCTATTCAATGTATTCATTTTTATTATATTGTTTGTGATTGCGATGTATGTTGTTGGCATACAGAATTGTTCTTTAGTACAGTTTTTCCACAAGCATGTTCTATAGAACATTTCCTGGTAGGCTATATGCATGAGGTTTTTTAAACTAAGGCAGCATATAAGGAGTTAAAGTATTTCATGTACATATTTGACCCAGGACTGCTGCAACAGGTCCAACCAGTGCTGTCTTCTAGACTAACTCAATAAAGACTTCTTCCAGATGACTCAGGGGAACTACTGAGAAATCATCCTTCATGAAATAGAATAGAATAGAATAACTTGTATTTAGGTGTAGTTTCGTGGCTGCTTGGATAAAGAAGTATCGTATTATGCAATCTTGTTGGAGGCCATCTTGACACAACTTGTTCAAGAATGCAACTTCCACAAAATGTGACTGAATGACCAGGCTTACCTTCAAAACATGTAATCTGGAACCAAAACGTGCAATCTTCTTGAAGTACTCCAGAAGTGTGGAATTTTTGAAATTGGAGATATTCTTGAACACCTAGTAATACAGTAATGTTTCAGTAAAACTAGAAACATATAAAGTGTAAAGCAACTATTTATAGAATTATTATTTGTGTGTGCATTTTTGCATATGCCTATGTAGATGTGTGTGTTAAACCATCGTGAATCAGGCCAATCTAAAACTCAATATTTGTGATGCAATTTGACATGAAAATACAATACATTACACTGCATAGGGCACAATATAATGCCTGTTTAACATACTCCATGCTAATTATTCTGCAGTGGAACCCATCTTCCCACATTAGTGAGTAGTGTATGTAAGCGACAAAAAGTCAAAGCCTAAATTATGCATGTGTTGGCACTAAATATTTGGAATTTGGAATAGCCTATACCTCCATATCAATAACTTTTGAAGATACTCAGTTCTCATTCAGGGGAAGTTCCCAAAATACATGCTTGCCATATCAGTGACTCAAGATTCATGAGATCCATCAGCTGATTGGTATTGAGTTGAGACGTAAATCAAATGTTAACTCAAAGTTCACACAGCCAAAAGAGGGATCCCAACCTAACTTGGTGGAGGTGACCTCACTTGGCATTCCAGGTGTAAAGCAGTTGCTAATTGATAGGTTACTCTGAAACCAGCCCTCCAGGATTGGAAGGGGAATTGTTGCATTTCTGCTCACTAATTTACACTCCCTTACGCAGGAGTTTAAAAAAATTATAATAATAATAAAATTTGCTGACAAGATTTCTGAAACAAAATCCTAAAAAGCATCCAGCAGAAAGCAGTGTACTACTGTGAGAATAGAATAGAATAGAATAGAATAGAATAACTTTTATTTTCCCGTTAAGGAACTTCAGTTGTAGCCCCAACAACAACAAAAAAAGACATAGACAGTGGAGCAGACCCACAACACACAAACAAACATATCAAATAAAGACATTCAATAAAATAATTGCATTAATCAAACTAATTACGTGAATTTAAGTGGAATAGAGCCATGATTAAAAATAGCCCCCGCTGTCCTGAGATGTCCAGTGTCCATTTTATTTGAGTCGAGCATTAATAACGACGACAATGATAAACATAACAAACCGTTGGATAGATTAAGTATATACTACATATACAGACGAATGAGAAATTAAAGGAACCCCCCCCGCCCCCCCCCCACAGTGAGGGGGTCTGGTGGCTTTGTTATGATGTTGGGGGTATTTTCCTGGCATTGTTTGGGTCCACTTGTCCCCTTCGAGGGAAGGCTCACTGCAAATCAATACAAAGTTATTCTGAGTGATCACCTTTATCCTATGATGAAACATTTCTGTCCTGATGGGAGTGGTCTCTTTCAGAAAAAACAATGCCCCCATCCACAGGGCACGAGGGGTCACTGAATGGTTTGATGATTAAATTAAATGAAAATGATGCGGAATCTGCTATGGCCTTCGCAGTCACCAGATCTCAACCCAACTGAACACCGATGGGAAATTTTGGACCAATGTGCTCTCCACCGCCATCATCAAAACACCAAATGAGGGAATATCTTTTGGATGAATGGTGTTCCATCCCTCCAGTAGAGTTCAAGAGACTAGAATCTTTGCTAGACTAGAGGTACAATCTATGCCAAGTTACATTCAAGCTGTTCTGGCGGCTTGTGGTGGCCAAACACCTTACTAAGACACTTTATGTTGGCATTTCCTTCAATTTGTCACCCGGCTGTAGACAGACTCCGGCTACAAGGGAAGCTCGCCTGCCTCCCTTCGGCCGATCATTCTGTGTCCCATTCAATTTTTTAAAATGCAGCGATTGATGAAGAAATCCTCATCTTCACTGTAAAGGCACGTCCTCCAAGTGTTGCCGACCAAACTCAATCTATCCATCTGGTATCTCAATAAGCATAACTCTTATTGTTTACATCATGGACAGCAACAGGTCATAGAATCTACGTCTCACATAATAAATGGTTGTTACTCCTACAAAGGGCTGTTTTTAGCCAGACATGACAGAATTGTGGACATTATAACTGAAGATGTATCGTCCATCCTCCATACTTCTGTTGTATTTCATAAAAACTCTGCTGTGAGACCACAAATGTTTCGGTGCAATAATGACCTACAATCCACATCTACTCCATATCTGGCTGCAGAGTGATGGTTTGGGGCTCGTTTGATATCTTAGACCCTTGATGACGTACAGCCATTTCGCCAGTCATGTGTTCCATACTGTACCAGTGTAATTTACAGCTGAATCTAGTCTCACCCCCCAATTCTCATAGAGATCAGTTCAAATGCAGAGGTTATAGTATCGCTTGTAACAATACCTGGAAATAAGATATCGAGAGTATTTTGATGTTGATTGGTCAGACTTCAGGAAGTAACAGCATACAAAGGATATGCGACCAAATATTAAATATGATACTTTAAAAATATGTTAAAGCAAAGGCTATGAATACTTATGTAAATGAGAAATTTCAGTTTTCGATTTTTAATACATTTGCTAAAATTTCTAAAAACATGTTTTCACTTTGTCATTATGGGCTATTTTGTGTAGAATTTTGAGACAAACAATGAACTCAATCTATTGTAGAATATGTCTGTAATGTAATAAAACGTGGAGAAGGTAAAAGGGGTATTCAGACTTTCCGGCTTGACTGTACATCCATTTGCAAGTGTATTTGCAAACCAACCCGATATAATTGTGATTGATGAGGACCGCAGAGAGGTGTTCGTATTGGACGTTTGGAAGAAGCCTATCTTACTAAACAACTAAAGTACCAGCCATTACTCCAAGCCATTATCCAACTTGGTTACAACGGTCAGCTCCTAGTTTTTATTTTTGGCAGTCTTAGGCATGTCCACGAGCTAGTGGTCAGAGGTCTAAGGATAATGGGGCTGGTTAAATGTAAAGCAAAGCAACTTGCCGAATATTGTTCAGTGTCCTCTATTATTGGCAGTCGCTGTATATGGAGAAGAAGATGTCACTTGTATCCATAACTCTCCGTGCTAGCCTGTGTATATTGGTTTATCTATTACATCTGTTGTACTGCTACACAAGCAAATTATATCAAATAGCAACTGAAATATATTTGGGCCCTTGTTTATCAACCACCCTATTAACCTGTACATTATAGTTGTTTATCGCCCTCCAGGTCCCCTGGGGTGCTTCCTCGATGAGCTTGACACCCTGCTCAGCTCCTTCCCAGAGGACGGCATCCCGCTGATCCTCCTGGGAGACTTCAACATCCATCTAGATGCCTTCCAGTCTGTAGCCTTCTCTACCACTTCTCCGCTCCTTTGACCTGACCCTCCAACCCTCCCCTCCCCCCCCACCCACAAGGCTAGCAACCTCCTAGACCTGGTCTTCCAGAGGAACATCCCCTGCTCTGATCTCACTGTTACCCCTCTGCACTGTTACCTCTGATCACCACTTCATTTCATTCTCTCTTCCTCTTGTTCCACACCGTCCCTCCCCTCCCCACACCCCCACTGTCTCTGTCCGCCGTAACCTCTGCTCCCTCTCGCCCTCCTCTCTTGCTCCCTGTGTCACTGCTTCTCTCCCCCCTCTCAAACCCTTCTCTCAACTCCATCGACTCTGCATCCGACACCCTTCTCACAGCTCTCTCCACATCACTTGACTCTCTCTGCCCTCTTGTCTCTAGGCCCACACACCCATCTCCTCCCTGCCCGTGGATGTCCGATGCCCTGCGCACCTCCAGGGCCGGTCTTCGCGCAGCAGAGAGGATGTGGAGGAAATCCAGAGACGCATCAGACCTCTCGTCCTACCAGTCTCTCCTAGCAGCGTTCTCTACAGCAGTCACCGCCACCAAGGTAACTTACCATCACACAAAAATTCGCAAATACAGTTCTAACCCCTGTCAATTGTTCTCCATCTTCTCCTCCCTCCTCAGCAAACCCCCTCCTGCTCCTCATTCCTCGTTCACTGCAGACGACTTCGCAGATTTCTTCGATGAGAAGATCACTCTTTTCCTCTCTCTACCCCTTCTGTGTCCCCCCCGTTTCTCCACCTTTTCTCCCCTTTCTCAGACCGATGTGTCCCATCTCCTACTCTCCCATCACCCCACGACTTGTGCCCTCGACCCTATCCCTTCATCTCTCCTCCAGGCAATCACCCCAGATATCCTCCCATTTGTGACCTCCCTGGTGAACTCCTCCCTGACCTCTTGCTCATACCTCCAAAAGCTCATCAGACCCTACACACCTGCCAGATCCCTGCGTTCCACCTCCTCAGGATGACTGGTACCCCCCCCCTCTTCATACTAGCACCCGGTCTCGATGTCTGTCTGTCCTGGCCCCACGGTGTTTATTAAACATATTTTAGGTTTAAGGCGAGACAGCCTAGGTGAAAACGCCATTTCTTTTTTTTTGGTCGATTGAGATTTTTTCATATATTCAGTCAATACATGCTGTGTTACAATGTTGAACATGCAATGAACAGTACACACACTACATAGCCTAGAGTTCTAATTCGGCAAGTCTTTGTGTGTGTGAGTGAGTGAGTGAGTGAGTGAGTGAGTGAGTGAGAGAGAGAGAGAGACAGTGATTCTGTTCAGTCAATACATGCTGTGTTTCAGTGCAGTTATCAGTTGTGTGTTTAGATTATTGTTACTACACTGTGTATGTAGCCTGTGTGTGGTTCTGTTCAGTTCTGAGTTCAGTTCAGTTATTCAGTTATCAGTTATGTGTTTGAGATGTCTATTACGAATGGTTTGATTAGGTATTGTGTTTGTAAATAGCGGTTTCAAATAAAAATGTATGGCATTTTACAATACAGAACTTTGAGGGCGTTTTCCCAAAAATGAGTTTTTATGCATTTTTCTTACACGCCAAGAGATGAAATATCCATTTCCCTAGCACATACACACACCATACTTTCCACATTTCTTCCTATCTATACCCTGCTTCTTTGTTCAGAGAGGTTTGTTGATATATCATTCATAGCCTGATTTATAGTTCATTTTATACCAAAAAACCTGGCGAAAATTGATTTTTTATGACTGTATACAGTATTTCCTGATGTATGGGATGATAAAAAGAAATAGCCACAATCCCTTCTGAACGAAGTTCATTGTGTTATGTGTCAACATAATGAAACAAAAATTTTGAATCTGGGCATCATCCAATGTTCTGATTCTGTTCCTGGCGATATATGCAAATTAGCGCATATTTAATTAGGTAACGCCTATTTTGCATATATAAACATAAAATCTCAGAAAACTTGCAATACATTTTTTCTTAGTTGTTATGTACATAACAAACTGGGAAAGTTTCATAGTGATATCTATTAAAATAAATTTTCTGCCTATTCACCTAGGCTGTCTCCCCGTAATGTAAAAAAATACATTTTTCTTAAAGTGGAGTAACTGTATGTGCTGTACGCAACAGTAGCTCCATGACTAGCAAAAAAGTCACGTCAAATAAATGTTTGGGCTAATTAACTCATTAAGAATAGAAGTTACCATGAAATCCCACCTGTGTGGCACAGCCCCAGATCTGGAAGTATGGGAAATAGTCACATACTGAATTAAATGAACAGTTCCAAACTGAATGAAAACAAATTAAATTAATTTGACCCATTTATGTTTTGCTTAGCGCTCAGCATATAAAGAGACAGCTCAGGACATGAGCTGAAAAATATTGGTGCCGGTATCTGATTGGTTGCCAGCTGATTCATGCCAGAAATTGCGGGAAAACTTCTGATCCTCCTGATAGTATACTAATAATAGTAAACAGCAGACTTATTTACTGTGTACATGACCCGTTCTTGTAATTTAGACAAATAATAAAATAAAAAAAGAGAACTTATTATAGAGACAAAGACCAGTGACTCTTCTCAGGGTTTAATTACTCTCTATCTGTTAAAAGATGGCGCTGTCCCTTTATTTCAATTCATGGATAAAAAAGGACATTTCTATGGGAATTATGCAATTTAACATTTGCCAAACTAGCTAAAGGGTTAAAAGCATTCGATTTTGTCTAGGATCTTCTGCAGTGTATTCAAGTTTGCTAGCTGGATTCATACCATAGATAGCCTGTAGAATGTAGATCCATACAGAGTCCTGTCAAAGATTTTAGATATATGACAAGATACGCAAATAAGGCTTTTCCCCATTTGCTGTTTTGTCCGCACAAGAGGAAGTGATCAGGAATGCGCAGTAGTGTTTTCAGTTAGCGTAGCAACTAAAGTTACATAACGTATGCTTAGAGTAGAGTCCCTTGATAGAGAGAGTAGCGACAACTCACGATTTGACGCCATTTTGAGTCCATTCAGTGCGGAGCCGCCGTATGGCGCTAGTGCATTGAACGGTGTATTCCATTATGTTCTCTATGTATGAGAGATGGGAATGGTCTTTTCCATGTTGATAATGAACAAATTATATGAAGATGACAAAATAGAAGATTTATGACAACTAAGAGCCATATGATAAAGAAGAAAATCACAGAGCTGGTTGTGATTTAACAGTCACAGACATTTAGAACCATGACAAAGAAGGAATTAACTAGACAGGTACTCAAAATGAACCTGCGAATTACAAATAGGAACACGTTGGATAGTGGTGCAATGTGATATTTTTTTCATGCTAAACTAGATGCCGTGCATGCCAAAGGGGGAAAATAAATCTTTGGTATACTCTTAAAAGCTAGGGTTTATTTATTTGTTTATTTATTCCATTTCTTTACCCAGGGTATGCCCAAACAGTTAAAAACTGGTTTCCATTGGGGCCCTGCATTCATTTAAATACTACATACGAACTGTACTACATGCAATTAAAAATAAAAACCAAATTTAAATTGAACAAACACTCAAGCCGTCAAGGCATTACAAATATGTCCATAATTTTCTTAATTACGCATGGAAAGGTAGAGGGTGTTTTCTCTTGTCTTAAACCATACTCCATAATAATGACATCACAAAAGTACAAATATGTGCATGTTAATTCAATACGCATATGGGACCATTACCACTGACCTGGCAGAGAACTGAGGAAGAAGTTGCTTTCCATCCAACACGACTGACTCTGTTCTCCAAGATTTCCCGTCTTTTTGCATCTGATGGAAATCTATATACCTTGAATCCCTTCTCCGTTCTATTTGTGCACCCACAAGCGCTACAACCTGTCATTTTGTCGTAAAATCGATATGCGTCCTATCCCGATCCTGTCCGCGATGGACTCAAAATGGCTCCACGCAATCACGTGACTAGATTTTTCCGGACCCTCTATGTCGCTACTCTCTCTATCAAGGGACTCTAGCTTAGAGTGACGCGCATCTGCCCGGCGCTAGCCGGATTTAAAGTTGGTTTTCGTTAGATAGTCAAAATCATAACGGGTTGTAAGCAGTAGTACTGGGTCCTGACAACCAAGGCATATATAATCTGAAAAGAAAAGGGAGACTTTTCATTTCGTCTATCTGATAATGACCCGTTTAGCGAACTATTTTGTAAAAACTCAATTGACTTCCATTCATTCAATGAGCGCCTGTTGTCTGTCTAATACAGGGATGTCAAACTCATTCCATCGAGGGCCGAGTGTACGCAGGTTTTTGTTCCGACTGTGACCTACACCAGCTGATTTCACTAATTAGCTCAGCTCTTCAACCAAGGAGGTGCACTAATTAGTGGAATCAGCTGGTGTAGAGCATGGTTAAAACAAAAACTTGCATACACTCGGCCAGTGGCGGTTCTAGACAAATTTTACTGGGGGGGCCAAGGTGGGGCCAGTGTTTAATCAGAGGGGCACATTTAAAAAACGACGACAATGATATTGAAGCATTAAAAACTTTTATTTTACTTAATATTACAATCATGCTAAAGTTTTTTTTTAACAAAAACAAAATGCATTGAGGTATGGCTATCGAAAATGGAAAATAAAATAAATTATAGATTCATAAATTGCTCCAATTCTTGGCAAATATTGCCATATAAGTGATTTATTTGGTTTCCTGCCATTCACAACTCTAACACTACAGCAACAGGATACGGTGGTTGTGCTGTCTGTTTTTTTTAACAAAAAACAAAATGCATTGAGGTATGACCATCAAAAATGGAAAATAAAATAAAATAGATTCATAAATTGCTCCAATTCTTGGCAAATATTGCCATATAAACGATTTATTTGGTTTCCTGCCATTCACAACTCTAAGAACTCAACTCTAACACTACAGCTACACTACTCACTACTACACACTACTACTACACTACAGCAACAGGATACGGCGGTTGTGCTGTCTGGCAAACTGGTCCACAAATGCATCAAGATCCAAGACTTTGACCCTTCTGGATTCTATACTCAGGACACCAAGATCACTGAGTCGATCATCAGTCATGGTGGACCGCAAGAATGTTTTTACCAGTTTCAGAGTGGAGAAACTGCGTTCGCAGGAGGCAGAACTTACTGGAAGAGTAACGGCAATCTTGAACAGTCTAAAGAGTTTTTAAAAAAACTTCTCTGTATGGCTCAATGAAACGGATCAGCTCGACTGTACTACATGGCTTTTGTATCTCACCAATCTGTATTTTTCGCTCCAAAATCCTCTTAAATGGATGGAGCTCATGTCTCTCGCAATAAGTTGCTCCTCCTGCGTGTTGCCCCCGTATCCAAACAAACGCAGGCAGCCAGCACAGTAGGGTGCGTCGCTCTAATTAGTCTGTGTACAACGTTGAGTCACATTAGTTCCGGTTTCGGCGCTAGCGCATATCATCGTAAAAAATGATCATTTTATTATTCAGTCAGCACAGGGGCCACCACAGGGGCCAAGGACATCTGGACAGGGGCACTGGCCCCTGTAGGTCCCCGTGCAAAACCGCCACTGGGAATGAGTTTGATACCGCTGGTAATAGATTCCAACTGCAGACATTCCAGCGCCGAAGTTGGACCTCTTGCTCCGCCTACCCTCTTTGGTTCTGTGATTCAGTTTTCATGGAAGTTTGAACTACCGTACTTTACGGTTGTGGCCCTTGTATACGGAAACCTAAAGGCAAGAAAAGTCACAAACGGGTTATCTGGATTGTAAAAAATAAAAACGCTTTTAATAATTTCCTTAGCCTCCAATCAGTTGATAAAATACATTTAAAAATAATTTATTTTACTCTTCCATTTATCATTTACTTGCTATTTTTATTTTTCAACTCTTCACATTTCCTGTATTCACAGTCCTAGCATGCATGCATAATTGTAGGCTATTCATCATTATTGTACCCGTTCCCTAATCAGAGTCATATGTTGAGTGACCAACCAGAGTCTTTTGCTGGCTGTACGATGTGTAAACCATCAATACTATATATTTGTTATTGTGTCAAGTAAAATCACGGATTGATTATTTTGTATTATGGTATAACTGGGTTGAAAATATGACTAAAAAACCATAGTTTTAGTAGAAACATATTAAAAGTAGGCGTAGGGTTCACGCAACAGCTTATTAGTCTGAATTATTGAATATTGCAAATAGGCTAATATTGAAGAATAATGACAAATGATACATTTCCTAAGATGAATTCAATTAAAATAACATAAAACATGTAATATTGTAAGCCAGTTAGATTCTGTCTCCTTATATTCACAAGCAATGGGGGGGGGGGGGGGGGGTTGTTATATAAATGGGTGATTTATAAAAATCAGAATTTCACTTATCAGTAGTTTTAAAAGCAAACAGTCTTGTCAGCAACACTGTCAGGAGGAGTTTTGGGGGGGCCAAAATGGATAAATCCACTACTGATGGTCTGAGAAGTTTTGTCTACCTAATTGGTTTGCATTTGACATGTTACTTAATGTATGACTTAACTGTGAGTTAATGTTCATTAATTGATGATACAATAAGTGCAAAGTAATCACATAAACTAATAATGCCTTGATACATTATTAATATTGAGCCACACAGAGTTCATGATAGATCATGCCTTATGTAATGCATTAAATCATGATCAAATCATGATGAGTCATGCATTAGTTAAGGCATGAGTTGTGTTCCCTTATTGCAAAGTGTTACCGAACTTTGGAATCAAATTGAATTATGGTAGCTAATCATAACGCAATTATGGGGAAAATACGTCTGACGTAAAATAAATAAAACGGAGAAAAAGTGCGTGCACCAAAATTGTTTTAATACAGGTAGGTTACCTCTATGAGTAGGCTAGGCTATACATATACACGCAGACGATATTTTTTTTTTTCTGAAACACACCTTCTCCGTGTAGCCAAACTTCTTACCAAATAAGGTTGTACTGTCAGGTTACACCTTGCGCCTACTTTAATTTCCATAAAAGGGAGCCATTTTAAAAGGCCGGTTTTCATTGGTTCACACAGTACCTGTGTCTCTTGATCACCTGCGGAAATATAATTAATTGTTATAATTTTTATTTTATTTGATATTTTCGCGGGCAATGTATAAATAGTAGGCCTAAATGCGTTTTTTAAATCTAATATCTGATTTTTGTTAAGTTAGGAGAAAGTTTACGAAATTATTATAGAACAACGAACTGTATTTCAGACGCGGAAACTGCATGCGCCCGAAGGTAAAACAAGTTTGAGGAAGAGAGAGGTATCGAGTCAGCGGAGGCGGGTTTGTGCCACTCCTATTTCTTCATCTAGGCAGGCTACTCTGAGAGAACGGCTTCCTTTCCAATACAGCGAGCAGAGCACAGCTGACTACCAGTCCTCCTCCGAATCGTCTCCAGCCTATACCTACAGAAGAACCATGGTGAGTTTCTTTAGTGAGTTATTTTTGTAAATAGCAACATGTGAATAACAGGTAGATTGTGTTATTTAAATTGAGTTACGATCGTAATGGATTCATTTGTAGTTTCTGATGTCCATATGGAAAGTGGCTTTGCGTCACTTTGCGGTTAATTGATGCAGTATATTGGCAATTAACTTGCGGTTAAGTCTTACCAATACATCGAACTAAAGAGATTCTGAAATAAAACGCTCGTGTGTCTTGTGTCTTAGTTGGAAGTTGTAAGTAAGGTTTTAACGTTGTTCCCAGTAAGACACGAAGTATCATTTTGGACTACCCTACCCAGAGGCTCTACAAAATATTTAATATGCATTCAAACTCAGGTTCACGCATGTCCCGACATGGTGTGAATTCCCCCCAAACTTGACAGCAGTTTTCTGAAAGTGCTCACATTCGAGCTATCCCGCACACCTTAAAAAAATACCAGTTATTTAAAAAAATGTTTTAATTCACGCATGTCCGGTCAGCTGAATAGCCTATCCCTCGACTGTGGCATATATGGTTGTAGGCTAGTTATCATTTTATGTTCACGTGACAAGATATTTAATGGGTATGTAGGTGACTGTAACCTTTTGTGCGTAACTAAGCTAGATGTAACTATTTGGGTACGTAGGTGACTATAACCATTTATAGCCTATATTAAATATAATGGAATTTGTCGACTATTCACTGTCTGGCCCACACCCATTTGCAGAACCTGTACAGACACATTTTTACAAGACAATTAATTTGCTTTGTCCAGTTCTTAGCCCTATTATGAACAATTTAATTTTGCTGGTTCAATGAAAATAGTTTTACTTCTTAAAACTGCAATTTCCCAATAATGTTTTAACACAAACTTTAGATTTTTGTACATGCAGAGAAGAGATTTCTAAAGCCCTGCAACTTGCAAGCAAGGTTACTTGTGAGCGATCTCAAACAAGTGCTTGCCAGAGAGGACTTGTTTCAACAAAGCTGGAATGTGGAGGAAACTGAACGGGCTGGCTGACGCATTAGCCGAGGCTTCTCGCTTGTGAGATTGTTTGCCCTGTAATTTTTTGATCCTTAGATTGCATATTCAGATGTATACCACCATCCAATGCCCAGCACCCTAACCTCCCCTGGATAGGATCGTTCACTTTATGGATTCACTCTATATTACAGATTACATCTTCTGCTTCTGACTTATGTATAGTTGTGAACAAAATACCATGAATCTATACCAAAACACCAATTAGTTAGCATTAAACATTCCAGTGCAGACGTATAGATGCATTAAGCAACAAATTCCTTTTGGAAGTCTCACCACACACACACAAAAAAAGTGCAAATCTGCATGAAATCCCGGTGATTTTACTATGACTATGGGAACAGAAAACTATGAAAAGTGTGCAATGCTTTTGTGGCAAAAAAAGAAAAAGGTAGAAGGAAGGACCTGAAAGAAAAGGGGCCCGTTTAGATGCTGCAGGGAAGAGTATAAGTGTTCAGATTGACCCAACACTTTGGGGTGCTCAGCACTATTTTTTACTGCAATCACACCAGGGGCCACATGTATAAAACTCTGAGTAAAAGAATGCGTAAAAGAACGCTCAGGGTGAAAGTCGGATATCTGCTTAAAAAAAGTTTAGCATTTTCTACCTCTGCCTTTCTGTCACAGTGTCGCCATATCACACGGCCTCCAAACATTGCGTACGTATGGTGTCCATCGTGTGCAGAGGTACGCAGATTCTCACAGCACGTGTAATATACATCTGAATCTGCTTTCTGAAGGCATTTTTCTGCTCAGCACTGTTTATACACGTGGCCCCAGATCTGGTTAAGATGCTTTATTTGTAAAACTTTCCACCGGTTAGACCCCAGTGAAATGCCAGAAGACTAACTGCCAAGCAAACGTTTGGCGGACCGAAACGTACACATCATGCGAAAGAATAATTTTGTCCAAATTTGATCCTCTTGCTCCTCTGAATGCTGGAGATATTTTGTAGGTCACCTTTGTAAAGACCAACACCCACTGAGGCGCTATATATGGATGCTGGCGTTTGAGTCTCTGTGCACGTCACTTTGGTGCTGAATGAACACGTCTCGCCTGGGGGGGCGATGAGGCCAACCAAAATGGGCTAAAAAGCTAAGTGGTGCAATGTTACTTTGAGTGCTGAGTCACACTTAAATGTATTTTGCGAATTAGTGGTGGAAAGTACAGAGAGGAATGTTGCATTGCAGGGCAGGCACGGATAGTTGAATTGTGCTACAGATGGGAGAATCTACTGGTTTTTTTTGGGAGGGGGGAGGATTTGGTGTGTTTCAGCGCAGATTGTTGGCTAAAGAGTCAGGCCCTCCAGTTAAACCTTCAGGCATTGCATCCCTCCAGGACTGGAGTTAAACCTGCAGACACTGCGGCCCTCTAGTTCTGGAATTAAACTAGCAGACACTGCGGCCCTCCAGGACTGGAGTTAAACCTGCAGACACTGCGGCCCTCTAGTTCTGGAATTAAACTAGCAGACACTGCGGCCCTCCAGGACTGGAGTTAAACCTGCAGACACTGCGGCCCTCCAGGACTGGAGTTACACCTGCAGACACTATGGCTGTCCAGGGGATTGTGATTTACGCTATAGATGATCACAGTTATGTTTCCAGATGGCTGTTCAACTGTGCAATGCCGTAGAAGCACTGCTGTTTACCCCTCCCCCACGCATTGGTTGCTTTGCACAAAATACCTGTCTCATGTTTACACATGACACAGAATAGCAATGCGTGGGGTGCATTTACAAAACACTTCTGGCACAGGACATGAGTGTATGATCTGGCTTTGGCCATCCTGTTCATTGACCTTAGAAGAGCGGGTTTTTTAAAAATGTTTTTTCAAAGTTAGTGTTCAAGAATGTTCCATTGCTTTCAATTACCAGTAGTGATTGTTACTCGAGCATAGATAGGTCATACATCCCCTTGAATTAATTTTTTACAAATAATCTGGCCCACATAAAAAGTAACTATTTATGCAAGTAAGCTGCAGTTTTTTGTTAAGTCAGAAATAACTGACGGGGGATCAGTTTACCCGCCCCGATTCAGTCCACTTTGCATGGGAGTTTCATACTGAATGTGCATGTGCAATGCTTGAGGCTGGATTCTACACAATCCTGATCCATCTTGTATAACAGGTTTTGATGCCTTTGCTTGTGTGACTGTGACAACACACTAACGAAACCAAAAAAAAAAAAAAACAATAAGAAAAAAGGGAGGGAGTGCCCGTGAGCTGCAATACCTACAGTTCTTTTCTTCATTTAGCTTTGGGTTAGAATCCCTTCTTTGAGTTAGTTTGTTAAGTTTGAGTTAGTTAATAAATTAATTTAGTCCACTCTTGAGTTCATTTTTTTCATTTATACATAAATATTACAATAAATATTCAGGTGAGTTTCATCAAGACAGAATAAAAAATTTTAAAAAAGTAGGACTAGCTGGGCACAAAACTAACCGATCACTTTTCTCTTTTGTTCTATTTGACATTTAAACTTTTTAATAATAATAATAATAATAATGCCTTGCATTTATATAGCACCTTTTTCACCAACCGGTGACTCAAAGTGCTTTACAATGATGAGGGGGAAACTCGCCTCTACCACCACCAATGTGCATCCACCTGAGTGATGCAATGGCAGCCATTTTGCGCCAGAATGCTCACCACACATCAGCTGAGGTGGAGAGGGAGAGAATGATTTTTAGCCAATTAAACTGGGGGATGATTAGGTGGCAGATTGAAAGAGCCAGGTTGGGAGTTTAGCCAGGACACTAGGGAAACCCCTACTCTTTACAATAAGTGTCATGGGGTCTTCAATGACCACTGTGAGTCAGGACCTCGGTTTAACATCTTATCCGAAAGACGGCATCTCCTACAGTACAGTGTCTCCATCACTGCACTGGGGCATTGGGGTTTATTTGACCAGAGAGAAGATTGCCCCCTACTGGTCCAACAACACCACTACCAGTAGTAACATGGGCCGTGTCCGAATCAGTAATCTTCCACACTGTTGATTAGCCTTGGTGAGTAGATAGGGTGAGAAAGTCGTAGAGTACGCATACATTTTTCTAAACGCCACACCACACGAACATTTTGGTCACATAAATAAATAAAAAAATGAGGTGCAGCTTTGCTGACGTTTTTCTTCAAATAGAACAAAAACAACACGTGACATGGCAACGCAAGAGTGGGGTACAGGGTTGCCAGATCTTGTAAGACTTTCCAGCCAAATGGCGACTCAAAACTAACCCAAATTATAGGCTATTTTTAACCGAAACCAACGTATTTTGAATAGAAATCATCATGTTACTTTTTAAAATAAGTGCGTGCTTTGCGACTTTTTATTTTTACCCGTGACTGCACTTTGAAAGTATCCCAATTTAGCTGTAAAACCGCGGATATGGCAACACTGGTGGGACGTCTTATGACCTGCTTACGACACTTCCACAGTGCAGTTGGAAAATAGTATGGTGGATATTTTTTGCGGACTGCTAAACAGTGCACATTATTTACTTATTACGTCTGCACTACATTGTGCGCAGGAGACAGGGCGCAGTAGATAGGGCTCTGATTCGGACACAGTGCACAGTATGCAGGACACAGTAGATAGGGCTCTGATTCGGACACAGTGCACTTTATGTAGGAGACAGGGCGCAGTAGATAGGGCTCTGATTCTGACACAGTGCACTGTGCGCAGGACACAGGGCACAGAAGATAGGGCTCTGATTCGGACACAGTGCACTGTACGCAGGAGACAGGGCGCAGTAGATAGGGCTCTGATTCGGACACAGTGCACTGTACGCAGGAGACAGGGCGCAGTAGATAGGGCTCTGATTCGGACACAGTGCACTGTACGCAGGAGAGAGGGCGCAGTAGATAGAGCTCTGATTCGGACACAGTGCACTGTGCGCAGGAGACAGGGCGCAGTAGATAGGGCTCTGATTCGGACACAGTGCACAGTATGCAGGACACAGTAGATAGGGCTCTGATTCTGACACAGTGCACTGTGCACAGGACACAGGGCACAGAAGATAGGGCTCTGATTCGGACACAGTGCACTGTGCGCAGGAGACAGGGCGCAGTAGATAGGGCTCTGATTCGGACACAGTGCACTGTACGCAGGAGACAGGGCGCAGTAAATAGGGCTCTGATTCGGACACAGTGCACTGTACGCAGGAGACAGGGCGCAGTAGATAGGGCTCTGATTTGGACACAGTGCACTGCATGCAGGAGACGGGGCACAGTAGATAGGGCTCTGATTCGGACACAGTGCACTGTGCGCAGGAGACAGGGCGCAGTAGATAGGGCTCTGATTCGGACACAGTGCACTTTATGTAGGAGACAGGGCGCAGTAGATAGGGCTCTGATTCTGACACAGTGCACTGTGCACAGGACACAGGGCGCAGTAGATAGGGCTCTGATTTGGACACAGTGCACTGCATGCAGGAGACGGGGCACAGTAGATAGGGCTCCGATTCGGACACAGGGCTCTGATTCGGACACAGTGCACTGTACGCAGGAGACAGGGCGCAGTAGATAGGGCTCTGATTCGGACACAGTGCACTGCATGCAGGAGACGGGGCGCAGTAGATAGGGCTCCGATTCGGACACAGGGCTCTGATTCGGACACAGTGCACTGTACGCAGGAGACAGGGCGCAGTAGATAGGGCTCTGATTCGGACACAGTGCACTGTACGCAGGAGACAGGGCGCAGTAGATAGGGCTCTGATTCGGACACAGTGCACTGTACGCAGGAGACAGGGCGCAGTAGATAGGGCTCTGATTCGGACACAGTGCACTGTACGCAGGAGACAGGGCGCAGTAGATAGGGCTCTGATTCGGACACAGTGCACTGCACGCAGGAGACAGGACGCAGTAGATAGGGCTCTGATTCAGACACAGCGCACTGTACGCAGGAGACAGGACACAGTAGATAGGGCTCTGATTCAGACACAGTGCACTGTGCACAGGACACAGAAGATAGGGCTCTGATTCAGACACAGTGCACTGTGCACAGGACACAGTAGATAGGGCTCTGATTCAGACACAGCGCACTGTACGCAGGAGACAGGACGCAGTAGATAGGGCTCTGATTCAGACACAGTGCACTGTGCACAGGACACAGAAGATAGGGCTCTGATTCGGACACAGTGCACTGCACGCAGGAGACAGGACGCAGTAGATAGGGCTCTGATTCGGACACAGTGCACTGTACGCAGGAGACAGGGCGCAGTAGATAGGGCTCTGATTCGGACACAGTGCACTGCACGCAGGAGACAGGGCGCAGTAGATAGGGCTCTGATTCGGACACAGTGCACTGTACACAGAAGAGGGAGCAGTAGATAGAGCTCTGATTCGGACACAGCCCTAGTTTTCCCAGGAGGTCTCCCATTCAAGTACTAACCAAGCTGAGACCTGCTTAGCCTCAGCTATTCAGCAGGAGCAGAGTGCATGGTGGTAAGGCTAGTGCCTCGTCTTTTTCTCCATTTAAAGTTTTTAAATGGAGACTTGGCTCCAAATGTCATGAGTGAAACTTTTTACTTTTCACATCGTCAGGGCCCTGCTCCTCGTACGTGGATAACTCGGCTAGCTAACTGTGAGTAAAACACGGAATTCCCCTCCCCCCGAATATGGAACATATGGACTAGCAAAAACACTGTGACGGGTTTTACTCAGCGCAGTTAGCCTAGCTAACACAGTTAGCTTGCTACGAGGAATAAGGTGCTGCAATCCTGATGTGAACATAGCCAGAGCTACCGCCTCAGAGACATGCAGATTGTCCAGCTCTGAAATTAACTGGGTGTGACACTGTCGCAGTATTTATGGGGCTGAGCGAATGGAGTTTGTTTTGAAGGTGAGAGTTTATAGGATAAGTAGCATACACGATAACTGGCAGCACTTGAAGTATTTATCATAACCCATATTTTTATTTATATTTATAAGCAAATGAGTGTGTAATGAATCCTATATAAGTTAACCGTATCCTTTTTTGCATTTAGCGTAGAGAGCATTGATTCATTTAATTCTAATTAGACTTCTAATCAGACCATCACTATTTTTAAATTGTTATAAATTACTCTATTTCTGTATGGAATAACATCATTTTGTAATAGAAATTTCAAGGTGAATTGATCTAGTTATTTTTCAGTGGGTTTTGTTTTTCTGGTATATACAGGTTCATATGTACTGGTCGTCCCCTAGTCACTCATCAACCAACTTCATTGACACTAAAATACTATGACACTATATTTACCAGCCTGTTCCCTTCTCATTCCCTATCTACTGCATGCTGTGTAGGCCAACTGGCAGATATGTGCTGTTTAATGTAATAGTACGCGACTTGCAGTACGCAATAAAATATCCTCCGCACTATTTTCCAACCATACTGTGGAAGTGTCGTAAGACGTCCCACCCTTGCGCGGCCGTGTCAAGTGTTGTTTTGGTTGTTGGCGAAGGAAAACTTCAGCGAAGCTGCATGTTTGCATACTTCTTGAAAAGTACGCTCCCAAATATACTCAGCGAAACCCCGGAAGAGAAAATCTCACCTACTTAACAACTTTCTTGTCCTGTTTACTCAACAAGCCTACTCAATAGTATGGAAGGGTGCTGATTCAGACACGGCCCTGGATATTCATCTCCTACATCTAATTGGCTACACAATCCTACCCACCGATTCCCTAGGCCAGGGGTAGGCAACCCTGGTCTTGGTTTTTGCTCCATCCAAACCTATAAATACAAAAATGGATGAATTTAATTAATTAATCAGGTGTAATGAATGCAGGTGACCATGTGCTGGAGGCACACCTCGTCAAGCTCAGATGGAACAAAAACCAGAAGTTAATATTATTTTTATTTGTCCAATAGGCTTCAGGAGTTGCTGTTGATGAAGAAGTGGAGAAGATGGTCCAGAAGATGCAATTGCCTTGCAGCAAGACTGAAAAACACGACCGGCTAAAACTCCTCATAATGCGCTTAAACCAGGACAACACCAGAATCGTGGTGGATCACGACCTTACCCGATGCCTGAAGGACTTTTGCCCAGAGGATGACATCTTCAAGGAGGTCATGAAGACATTCAAAGAGGATCAGTGTTGCTACGCGGTGTACGACTGCTGGTATCAGACCAAGGAATCTAGTCACAAAGAGGAACTGGTCTTCATTACCTGGTACGCCTCTTCTGCTCTGTGTCTTCACCAGACCTGGGTCATAAAGCTTTATCTGAATATTCTTTTTTTTTAAATTTTGTTTCTGATTTTTCCCTTTTTCTCCCAATTTAGTAGCCAATTGAACCCCTATTCTAATTCAATTCCCCCCCATGTAGCAACCGCTAGAGAACCACCGTTACACAATCCCGTCTATCGGTACTAGTAGTAGGAAGGAGGGCGCCACGTCCTCTACAGGGCGTGACTCCTCAAGCTCCTGACCGCGACTCGCCTGGGTCCCGTGCGCAGTGATTCTCTCCGAGCCCCTCCCCCCACCCGGAAGCGGCTGCCAATTGCCGCTTCCACAGGGCACCGGCCACGCTCGGATATGGCAGGACCGGGGCGCGAACCCCGATCCTCGGAGTACAACTGCGCTGACTGAAAGTCAGCGCTCTTACCGTTGTACTATCGCGGCGGCCTTATCTGAATATTCTTATGTATTTGTCAGCACCATGTGTTGAAAAAATCCTCAGGGCTCTACCTGAGCTACTTTTTTTTATACCAGCATCGAAAGGGTTAAAGTATTTCAAATGCACGTTTGACCCCAGCTGTGGTCACCACATTTGAGCTGATAATGATGCATCTCATGACCGGGGGAATTTGTGAGACAGATGGATTCTGTCCTGTTCAAAGGGGTCTGCCAGTAGTTATCCCTGAGGGAATGCAGCTGAGAACACAGATTGTCCCAAGCATATCTACAATGTAGCTTAGGTATTTAATTAAGCCTTTTAACAGTTTGTGAAGGGCGCAGTATCACTGACTGAGAGGGCCCACTGGAACTGTATTTTTATTTATTTATTTTTATATATTAATTATGTATTAACTCCTCCTATTTTACTAGTAATATACTGTAATGGTATAAAAGTGAAATCGTCAGAATAATGTAAATTAGAACTCCAGCAGCTTCCTGGAAAGTGTTACCAGTAAATACTGAAAATAAGCCGTTTTAGCGTAGGCATTCCAGATTGGGGTAAAAATAAGATGAAGCATAAAAAGTTCAGAACTTCAGGTTCAGTTTGTCAACACATATTCGCTTCGTGTATAATTACAAGCTGCCGAGATGGGCGCTTTAACATTACAACATTATAACAATTGCTCTCTCGCTCTGTTTGCAATCCAGGTGCCCTGATTCAGCTCCAGTTAAGCAGAGAATGCTTTATGGATCCTCAGCGACCGGCTTGAAAGCGAAGTGTCCTGGTACAGAGCTTGAGCTTTCCTGTCCATCTTCAGACCACCTTTTACATTTATCCATTGATCAGGCGCTCTCGTTCACTCATATTTGTTATACTGCTAAAATCCACTAATATAGCTGAATCGTTACTGAAGCTAAGCCTATGTACAGTGCTTAAAGGTACAACAGCAGTGCCCCTACAAAACCTGCTACAAACCATAGTCACATTGTACTTCATCAAAAGTAAATAGGAACATACAGGTGCAGCTCAAAAAAATTGAATATCGTGAAAAAGTTCAATATTTTTTTGTCACTCATTTCAGAAAGTGAAACTCATATTATATAGATTCATTACACATAGAGTGAAATATTTAAAGCCTTTATTTCTTGTAATTTTGATGATTATGGCTTATATCTAATGAAAACCCAAATTCAGTGTCTCAGAAAATTAGAATATTTTGCTTTAACATATTTTTAAAGTATCACATTTAATATTTGGTCGCATATCCTTTGCATGCTGTTACTTCCTGAAGTCTGTGACCAATCAACATCAAAAGACTCTCGATATCTTATTTTCAGGTACTGTTACAAGCGATACTATAACCTCTCTGCATTGGAACTGATCTCTATGGGAATTGGGGGGTGAGACTAGATTCAGCTGTAAATTACACTGGTACAGTATGGAACACATGGCTGGCTAAATGGCTGTAAGTCATCAAGGGTCTGAGCTATCGAACGAGCCCCAAACCATCACTCTGCTGCCAAATATGGAGTAGATGTGGATGGATCACTGCAAGGGTTATTTCTCCCGACTCATTTTCCTATAGAACTCTATGGGGGGAAAAAAGTCCCCTTAAGGAGAAACGACCCTTAAAGGGATCCATCCACATCTACTCCATATCTGGCCGCAGAGTGATGGTTTGGGGCTTGTTTGATACCTTAGACCCTTGATGACGTACAGCCATTTCGCTAGTCATGTGTTCCATACTGTACCAGTGTAATTTACAGCTGAATCTAGTCTTACCCCCCAATTCTCATAGAGATCAGTTCAAATGCAGAGAGGTTATAGTTTGCTTGTAACAGTACCTGAAAATAAGATATCGAGAGTCTTTTGATGTTGATTGGTCACAGACTTCAGGAAGTAACAGCATGCAAAGGATATGCGACCAAATATTAAATGTGATACTTTAAAAATATGTTAAAGCAAAATATTCAAATTTTCTGAGACACTGAATTTGGGTTTTCATTAGCTGTAAGCCATAATCATAAAAATGACAAGAAATAAAGGCTTGAAATATTTCACTATGTGTAATGAATCTATATAATATATGAGTTTCACTTTCTGAAATGAGTGACAAAAAATATTGAACTTTTTCCACGATATTCAAATCTTTTGAGCTGCACCTGTATATAGCACAGAATAGCACATCCCATTTGCGCAACATGTCTGACGTTAAGTGGATACATTCTTTCCCACAGGTGTCAAGCATCAATGGCAGGTGAACGACCACGGTGACAAAGACGTCGCCAATTTGATTGAAAAGTTCGGAACAAAAGGAGCGGTGAGGGAACTGGAAGGGAAACCCATCCACTCGTGAGTCGCGGAAGAAACACTGAAGCGCTGAAACACCATCGCAGCTCTACAGCATGGACAGGACATTCAAATGTACTGGCTTGTCAAGTTTAATCGCTTTTTATTTGCTTCGGATGGTACGTCGGGGAAATTTTCAACATATAATTAAGGTCTTGCGATTTGGACAAAAATTACAACACGTGCAGATGGCAGCTACGCGTAGGGCCTGATTTACTGAGACCTTTAGCGTGCGCAAACCCTTTTAGCACGCGCAAAACCAATAACACAACCAACGATTGGCGCAGAGCAAATACCATGGCCAATCATTGGAGACATTGGTTTTGCTTATGCTGAAAGGTTTTAGTAAATCAGGCTGTTAGCAGCTCCAGGTTCTTTAGTCCACCATAGAGTTTAGACATAACCCAGATTCGTATCCATTGCTTCTGCTATGAAAGTGTAACGCGGTATTTCTCCTACGTCGCCAATTGGTTTCTCAGGCGCTGACCTGATGACATCACCAGCAGTGACATCAGTGTAAGAAGAAAACCTGCTGAGAGAAATCTACTGCATTCCTGTCCTGTCTATTAATAAAGCCATCAAATAAAACCCGAAAACCACCCTGGCTCATTTGTGTTGGCGGTTTTACGCGACAAAGTAGCTTTACAAGAGCTTAAAGCTTCCAGTACTGCATTTAAGAAGGAAATCACTCTGCTCTAACACACCCAAAATGATTATTCCAATTTACAGAAATTAAACTGTTTGGAAACTGGGCAGGATACATTTTGAAAGGGTTTGTAGTGTTCAGTTTTTAATTTGTTCCACTTTAGATCTGGGGCGGCACGGTGAGGTAGTGGTTAGCACTGTCGCCTCGCGTACCGAGTTCGAATCCCGGCCGAGGGCCTTTCTGTGTGGAGTTTGCATGTTCTCCCCGTGTCCGTGTGGGTTTCCTCCAGGTACTCCGGTTTCCTCCCAAGGTCCAAAGACATGCAGTTTAGGCTAATTGGAGACTCCAAATTGCCCATGAGTGTGTGAGTGAATGGTGCGTGTGCCCTGCGATAGATTGGCGACCTGTCCAGGGTGTATTCCTGCCTCTCGCCCAATGCATGCTGGGATAGGCTCCAGCCCCCTCACGACCCTGACCAGAAATAAGCGGATTAGATAATGGATGGATGGACTTCAGATCTGAGAAATGAATGTTACTGAAAAGGCAACTGCATTAAAGATGTAGGTATTAATTTATTTAATTAAAATGACTAAAATTAATGAATTAAAATGAAAATGCTAGCCACTGAAGGAAAAAGCCAAGAGGACTTCCTGAAAACTGGTATAGAATAAAAAGTATTTTTCTTTGCATTAAATGATACGACCGAAATAAATAAAGAGGACAAGATGTAGCTACATTGTAGTTTATTTATCAAATTCACACATTTGTGTTGATAGCCAGCTAGCTGTATGTAGCCAGCATGTGTTCTGCATACGTGTACCATAAAATCTTCCTACATTTAAACCTCTGACAAAAAGACACATTAAAAGGAAAACTTGTAATTGCACTTGTCGATGTACTGTTAACGTACACACCCCTTTCCCTTTTCTTAACACTGATCCAGCGGCTTGGCAGACTGACGCAGCCAGATGCTCTGTGATGGAATGTACGTTTCTACACAATACAAAACATCCGAAGTGCGGATTAGCCCCTCAGCCTCTTTTAAAATTAAATGCTCATATCTCTTAAAAATGTTTTGAAATTAACTACAGTACAATAAAGTATTTATATATTCAGGAATGCATAACTATAGTAAATGTAAGGCATTTTGGCAAGTTGTGTAGTGTCTCTTCTGGCTCAAACGGAAGTCCCTTCCGTCAACTCCTCAGATTCACCCTAAGAAATTAAAGAAAAGAAAAGATAGACCTTCAATTAGTGTCCTATTGTACATGTACATTACCCAGGTCACTTTGCTCAAAGGGACTACATTACCCAGGTCACTTTGCTCAAAGGGACTACATTACCCAGGTCACTTTGCTCAAAGGGACAAAACAGGGACCCACCTGGAATGGAAACCTGCAACCCTTCATTAGTTTCCTAACCATCATATTACAGTGCTTCTTGCAAATTCCACATACATTATACTGTATACACGCAGACCAAATTACTGACAGCAGCTGAACGTACTGCTTGTGGTATCAGGCCTGTCTTTCAACAATTTACACACGTCGCTACTAGACACAATCCTCAACGGTATTGTGGTACAACCGCTTCTGAACAGATAGCTAGCAATTTAAGCATTTATTTCGGCTACGTGCTCCTCTTACCAAATACTTTTAGTCTATGCACCAATGCGATCTCATATGATGGCTTCTGTAGCATTAGCTTGCCTTCTAACTACGTTAGAAAACATTGCAATGCAGCTAGCAAGAGGAGTGAAACGGAAGAGATACCACAGTACACTACACTCGCGTTAAGCCTTTTATATCACAATAATACATTTAGTTAAAAATTTCCAATTTAGCTCAAACAATGGTTGGTGCATGAAAAAAAACACACATGCATATTAAAAAAATCTTTGAATATTCATGATGAAGAAGATGGTTATAATTTGAGAATGAGGAGCCCGTTCCACAGTGCTCCATCACAGGATGGGATCAGGACCCACGGTGGTACATCATGAAGGCTTGGGGTCAGGACCCAAGGTGGTACATCATGAAGGCTTGGGGTCAGGACCCAAGGTGGTACATCATGAAGGCTTGGGGTCAGAACCCAAGGTGGTACATCATGCAGGCTTGGGGTCAGGACCCAAGGTGGTACATCATGAAGGCTTGGGGTCAGGACCCAAGGTGGTACATCATGAAGGCTTGGGGTCAGGACCCAAGGTGGTACATCATGAAGGCTTGGGGTCAGAACCCAAGGTGGTACATCATGAAGGCTTGGGGTCAGAACCCAAGGTGGTACATCATGAAGGCTTGGGGTCAGAACCCAAGGTGGTACATCATGAAGGCTTGGGGTCAGGACCCAAGGTGGTACATCATGAAGGCTTGGGGTCAGGACCCAAGGTGGTACATCATGAAGGCTTGGGGTCAGGACCCAAGGTGGTACATCATGAAGGCTTGGGGTCAGGACCCAAGGTGGTACATCATGAAGGCTTGGGGTCAGAACCCAAGGTGGTACATCATGAAGGCTTGGGGTCAGGACCCAAGGTGGTACATCATGAAGGCTTGGGGTCAGGACCCAAGGTGGTACATCACGAAGGCTTGGGGTCAGGACCCAAGGTGGTACATCATGAAGGCTTGGGGTCAGGACCCAAGGTGGTACATCATAAAGGCTTGGGGTCAGGACCCAAGGTGGTACATCATGAAGGCTTGGGGTCAGATCTAAGCTTATTTTTCAGTGACCCCAACAACCTTGCTACTCATTGGCAGATCATCTGCATGCCAGAATAGCAATTGGAGTGGATTTAGATTTGATTTGAACACAAAGACTTCAGGTACCTTTCCCTGAAGTTGGCCCAGTGGAGTCTGATCCTCCTCTTTGGCGAGTTCCTCCTAGGGCAGGACAATAAAAGAGTAAATAAATCACCTTGTGTCCCCCCACTACCCCAAAAATACACATTGAGGGTGAAGTCCAGGCTTTTACAAATCAGCAAAGAGCAAGTATCAGTTTTAAATCCTCTCAACTAATAAAAATGTTTAAAAATATAACTTTTTGTTTTAACACACAGCACAACTTGTCGATGAAACGGAGGAATTAAGCTAATATCCTCTGAAGAAGGTCTCCTCAACGAAAACATTATGTTTGTACAAATAAATTTGCTACTTTTTTTTGCCTAGAAAGAGTGTCGCGCCTCCTCTCTTCCAATGCATGACCTTTTGATTTAAGGTTACACCTCTTTTTAAGTTGTTACAGCACGGGTTTCTCCTCTGTGAACAAATGTTGAAATCTGCCTTAATTCAGCATAATACCCTCTATATGGCACTGATATTATTAATTCAGCAAATCATCCTCTATTGCTCCTTCTTGCACCTAATGTGGCATGATGTTGTAGGATAGCCTAATGGCACCATCATTTGGGATACTAATGGCTCCGTAACGTTTCCATTCTTCCAACCTATTTTTGCACTTTATAACCCATCCACAAACTGGAAAACAGCCTTAACAGATACCAGACCATGTGTCCCATCCACACACTGGAACAGAGCCTTAACAGATACCAGACCGTGGGTCCCATCCATACACTGGAACAGAGCCTTAACAGATACCAGACTGTGGGGCCCATCCACACACTGGAACAGAGCCTTAACAGATACCAGACCATGTGTCCCATCCACACACTGGAACAGAGCCTTAACAGATACCAGACCGTGGGACCCATCCACACATTGGAACAGAGCCTTAACAGATACCAGACTGTGGGGCCCATCCACACACTGGAACAGTGTCTTAACAGATACCAGGCTATGGGGCCCATCCACACACTGGAACAGTGCCTTAACAGATACCAAACCATGGGACCCATCCACACACTGGAACAGAGCCTTAACAGATACCAGACCATGGGACCCATCCACACACTGGAACAGAGCCTTAACAGATACCAGACCATGGGACCCATCCACACACTGGAACAGAGCCTTAACAGATACCAGACCATGGGACCCATCCACACACTGGAACAGAGCCTTAACAGATACCAGACCATGGGACCCATCCACACACTGGAACAGAGCCTTAACAGACACCAGGCCTTGGACCATCCACACACAGGAACAGAGCCTTAACAGATACCAGACCATGGGTCCCATCCACACACTGGAACAGAGCCTTAACAGATACCAGATCATTGGGCCCATCCACACACTGGAACAGAGCCTTAACAGATACCAGACCATGGGACCCATCCACACACTGGAACAGAGCCTTAACAGATACCAGATCATTGGGCCCATCCACACACTGGAACAGAGCCTTAACAGATACCAGGCCTTGGACCATCCACACACAGGAACAGCATGAGGCATCCAGCTGGCTAATGAGGAGCCCCATTTGAGCAGCACAACGGGTGTACCTGCTGGGGGACGTCCGCCGTGGTGGGGGTTTGGGCGTCGTCCAACTGCTCCCGCAGTTCAGCGACAGCCTGATGGGTCTGCGGGAAGCGGAGCCAACGTTAGTGACCGCCCTAGCTTTTTTTTTTTGCCAATTCAATTGGGTTTGCATACCCTCCTTTTTCTCTAACCACAATGCTACACAGCTGACATTATACCAACACTGGACCCTGGTGCAACAAGCTGCAAAACGAGCCGTAAGAGCACGTTAGCATTAGCGCTCGCCTAAGCTCAATGAGAAACGCTGCGCCTGAGCGAAACAATGGAATTCACCCCCACCCCCATTTCCCATGTAATAGTCCCCCCCCCCCCCCCATTTTGATCACACGGTAGTAAGGTGCGGAACCCAATCCAACAGAGATGCTATAATGGAAGTATACGTCTTACCTAAGGTGAATCAGGGAACGTGGGCGGGTTTCCATGAAGTTTATGCATGTGTTTAAATAAAATAATAATACTAATAATATATATATATATATATATATATATATTTCTACTTTATTTGGGGGCACTTTGCATTCGTTCACCCCACTTAGCAGAACGTGTGGGGAAGCCAGAAGCCTCACACGAGCATTCACGCCATGTTCTGCCTCGCCGCCTGCCCCCTGCCACCGCCCCCCTCCCTCCCTCTACTTTTGAGATGGGTGGTGTGTCGTGCAGTTGACTGAACAATCTAGCTCTGTCTGGGCACGTCCGCCCGGGAGAGCAGCCCATAGAGACAATAGAGAAGGAATGCAGTTACTGTACAACACAGGAATTCTGGGAAGCAGTGGAGGGAGACTTACGTTGGCCAGAAAAAAAATGGTTCCAATTAACTTGTAGACTGACTATTTTTTATGCCATAATATATCCTTTACAATCATCCAACGACAACCATTTACTGTGCTGTTATGTGTAATCTGAGCAATTAAGCTAAAATAACTGGTTCTGTTGGGTGAAAACGCAATGAGAGCAAATTCAACTATTGTTTGGAAGTGCACTGTTCTGTGATTGACAAAAAATAAATAAAAATACAAGTATCTAACAATGCTGCTGCTAGGCAGCTTACTTATCGCTTCACATTTCCAGGGAGCTATTCACAGAACAATTTGTGAAATCTTCCAACTCGATTGTTAAAACTACATTTAAATTTTATTTCTCCTAAATAAACCTTATGCCGCAATCTGTAATCAAGTTATATTATATAGTTATATAAGTGCAGTCCGTAAGTATTTTGACAGAAACACAATTTTTGTTGTGGCTTTGTACTCAATCACATTAGATTTTAAACAATACGATGAATATAAGGATGAAGTGAAGACGGTATATCACGGAATTTCATGAGAATTAGTGCCCTGATAGGTTGTTGACAACAACAAAAAAAGAAAAAATAAACCCACAAAAAATGTCCCTTGATAAGACAAGTGTGGGTCTGAAAGGAGGCGGTGGGTGGGGGTCTGAAAGGAGGCGGTGGGTGGGGGTCTGAAAGGAGGCGGTGGGTGGGGATCAGGGGGGCACTTGGAGGGGATTCCGTACAGAGGCGGAAGCTTGTTCGTTCACGCAGCTCTGCCCGGCGGGAACGAGGCAGGAATGGCGGGAATGCAAAGTGCAGCAGGTATGTGGGGTTACCTGTTCAAACGCCTCCGAGAGCTCCTGCTCCTGCTCCTGCTCTGCCTCCTGCTCCGCCTCCTGCTCCCCACTCTGGGGCTCCTCGGCCTGCAGTTCCTCCACAGTCTCTTCCAGCTGGGACTGAACCTGCAGCAGATAAGAAAGAGTGCAGAGTTATGACGTCACTCCAGAGAGACGCAGGGTTATGACATCACCCCGAAAAGAGAAGCGGAGTTATGAAGTCACCCCAGATGGAGAGGTGGAGTTATCAAGTCATCCCGGGACTAGATGCAAGGTTATGACATCACCCCGGAAGAAGATTCAGACAGTTATGACACTAGAGTTGTGACATCACTCCACAAAGGATAGAAAGTTAGGATGAAAGCCCGGACAGGATGCACAGTTATGACATCACCCCAGACAGGATGCTGAGATATGACGTAACCCAAGGCTGGTTACAAGTTTAAGGGGGAGGAGTGAGCATTCAAGCCTGAATTCAGAATGAGCTATTATTATACTATTAATTTTCTTAGCTGACACCTTTATATTTATATGTTAAAATACACTGGATAGAACTTGTGCTCATTCCGTTAGCACACTGGTGAGTAAATGGCCTGTACACAGCTTGGAAAGAGAGTGGCTGTGTATCAGAACACAAACGTATTCTAACACAAATGCAGTGAGATTCTGGTACCTATAACCATGCTGAACAGAAGGATAACAGCGGTTAGACACACAAGAGCTTTGCACCAATCATCTGCTGCCGTGTTGTGGACATTTTGGGCACAATAGAAACGGGCCAATCAGATGTAGTCATTCAGGGGTTTAAATCAGGGCGCACCACATCCTGAGAACAGGTAGGGAGGGGTCACTGTTCCCTGTACGGAACAGAGTAAAAAAAAGAAAAAAAAAGAATCACTCAACATCTGAAAAGAGTGAGACACCCTGGTGGCCCTCCAAATTCAGTTTTGGCGGTTGTCATGGTGATTTGTGCCCAATATGTCCCAGCAGGCCCTTGCAGGGTTGTTGGCGGCCTCGCGCCCAAACCTCGCTGGATTCCGGCTCCAATTCGGCGCTCTGTGGCCTGAAGGCCTCCTCGTCGCTCTGTACCTGCTCCACCATCTCACTCAGCTGCTCGCTCACCTGCGACATGAAGCTGGCGCTCAAAACCTCGTCCAATAGAGCGCATTCACAATCATAGCCATTAGCCAATGAGAAACCAGGGCTGCAGTCACAACCACAGCCATGAGCCAATGAGACCAGGGATGCATCACAGACTCTATAGACCCACCAGATGCTCCACTCCTCATCGTAACTACGGGAGGTTCTGGCCAATAACAGGAGTAATTGCAGTCGATAGTATCCTCTGCAAGAGCACTATACTTGGTCACACCCAGTCAATGTATTTTCAGAAGGAGCATCAAACTTGAATGTTTGGGCTTTAGGGGTGGACGGACAGACCTAACAATGTTAAGAACACAAAGTGGAGTATCTGGTGGGTTTAAAGACTCTTGTCGCATCGTCTCTTCACCAACACAAGTGCGCTGGTCTCCGTCAGCCCACACAGTACGCACAGTTACAATGCAACTCCAGGCAGAATACACAGTTGACAACCCCCCTACAATAGGATGCGGAGTAATGTCGTTATCTCCAGACAGGATGTGAGATATGACATCACCAGAGTGAGGATGCAAGGGAAAAGTGAAAACGTGAAGAGTGAGCACTCGAGCCTGTTCTGAACGACCCCCATTCTCATACAGTATCTCTGAGGGTCCGCTGTATTTAACCCATCTGATAGAACTTCCATTATGTTAGCACACAACTACACCCAGTATAGGCTGATGTGCTCATTCCTTCAGCGCACTGGTGAGTAAATATCCTGTACACACCCAGGTGAAAAAGTAGTATACCTTCGCATAATAAAAATATAATTTAAGTACACAAAGGTTATTACAAGTATACTTTTCCTTTTTGTACTTAATTTGAAGTATGTTTAAAATGTACTTTTAAAAAGTGTACTTCAAGTATAGTCTGAAACACACCGTAATACATTTAAAGTTTGTTTCAAACGCACTGGTGACATAATGAAATTGTACTGCAAGTGTATTTAAGATACCAACAAATCATACTTTTTGTTAGTGCACTTAAATATACTTAAGTACACTAAAATAGACCCATTTTAACATACACAGTGCACTTGAAGTACACTTAAGTACGACTTAAGTTCTACTTTTGAACAACTTGCACTTAGTATACTTAAAGCACTGCCAATTTAGCACAAAGTACATAATTAGTACAAAAACTACTAAAACTATACTTTGAAAAAGTATATTTCAAGTATAATCTTTTTTTCACCTGGGCAGTTTGGAAAGAGAGTGGCTGTGTATCAGAACACAAACGTATTCTAACACAAATGCAGTGAGATTCTGGTACCTATAACCATGCTGAACAGAAGGATAACAGCGGTTAGACACACAAGAGCTTTGGGCACAATAGAAACGGGCCAATCAGATGTAGTCATTCAGGGGTTTAAATCAGGGCGCACCACATCCTGAGAACAGGTAGGGGTCACTGTTCCCTGTACGGAACAGAGTAAAAAAGAATCACTCAACAGCTGAAAAGAGTGAGACACCCTGGTGGCCCTCCAAATTCAGTTTTGGCGGTTATCATGGTGATTTGTGCCCAATATGTCCCAGCAGGCCCTTGCAGGGTTGTTGGCGGCCTCGTGCCCAAACCTCGCTGGATTCCGGCTCCAATTCGGCGCTCTGTGGCCTGAAGGCCTCCTCGTCGCTCTGTACCTGCTCCACCATCTCACTCAGCTGCTCGCTCACCTGCGACATGAAGCTGGCGCTCAAAACCTCGTCTAATAGAGCGCATTCATGACCACAGCCACGAGCCAATGAAACCAGGGCTGCGGTCACAACCACAGCCACGAGCCAATGAAACTAGGGCTGTAGTCACAACCACAGCCACGAGCCAATGAGAAACCAGGGCTGCGGTCACAACCACAGCCACGAGCCAATGAAACCAGGGCTGCAGTCACAACCACAACCACGAGCCAATGAAACTAGGGCTGTAGTCACAACCACAGCCATGAGATAATGAGACCAGTGCTGCATCACAGTACTGTTGTTGATCACCTTGCTTCAATTGATTTTAACTCTAAAATAGTTACATAAGACCAAAAATCCACAAGAAAAATCAGAACTTAAAAAAAAGAATCATAAAAAAATAAAAACGTGTATCCAAAATTAAGCAGATTAACCGAGCTATCCAAGGTTAATGGTTTAGAAAAGAGTCTAAACGCTGAACATTCAAAATTCTTGCCATTTATCACCCCTTCTTAAAATAATTTTAAAAAAAATAAAAAAATAACTAAATCTGTATA
The DNA here is from genome assembly GCA_022702515.1 of Ilyophis sp. 1 JC-2022. Lineage (NCBI taxonomy): Eukaryota > Metazoa > Chordata > Actinopteri > Anguilliformes > Synaphobranchidae > Ilyophis > Ilyophis sp. 1 JC-2022. The sequence goes on along the minus strand of CM040396.1, from coordinate 104,849,448 downwards.
TCTGCCTTTTGTCTCAGGCGCCCCCTACAGGACGGGATAAAGCCTGCAGGGCAGATTTGACTCACCAAAGCCAGCTCCTCACTCTGTTGCTCTGCTTCTGACTGGACCATTTCCAGCTGGCTCTCAAAGTCACTCGACAAGGTTTCCGGCTAAAAGTAAGCGCGGATAAATCGTTTAAAAAAAATTCATTAATTAATTTATTGAAACAACTTTAAATTATTCTTCTTTCTGTAGACCACACCCATCTGGTCAGCTCACCAGATGGGTGTGGTTGGTGCAAAAGGCAATTTTAACCGTTTCTAACTGAGATACAGCTAAGCAGTGCTCACTTGATGGGTGTGGTCACAACCCCTCACAGGTAACCAATGGGAACTCAAGACTATCAGGTTATTGTGAAGTACACCGTGTGGCAGGGTTAAACTCAAACTCCCTGCGACAAAAATCTTCTTTAATAGGGTCAACACAAATATAACTTTTAAAAAACTATATGTTATTAATAAAACAGTTAAAGTAAACCTCATTAACATGGTTTGTTAACGTTTGTACGTGCAACCAAAGTTGATGGCTTCTTAAATTATTCATAGCTTTTTTATTCATTGGAAATAACAATAAATTATTGAAAAATTATTGAAAAATGAAAATGTTAAAATTCCTTAAAACATAAAAGAACAAAGAATACATGTGTAGAGGACCACAGTATGTCCCCGGGGGGACAGCAGTAGACAAGTGCTTGACAGAAGTTATTAACTTTGACATCCTGGCCTCAACAAACGCTGAACATTCAAAATTCTTGCCATTTATCACCCCTTCTTAAAATAATTTTTTTAAAAATAAAAAAATTACTAAATCTGTATATCTGCCTTTTGTCTCAGGCGCCCCCTACAGGACGGGATAAAGCCTGCAGGGCAGATTTGACTCACCAAAGCCAGCTCCTCACTTTGTTGCTCTGCTTCTGACTGGACCATTTCCAGCTGGCTCTCAAAGTCACTCGACAAGGTTTCCGGCTAAAAGTAAGCGCGGATAAATCGTTTAAAAAAAATTCATTAATTAATTTATTGAAACAACTTTCAATTATTCTTCTTTCTGTAGACCACACCCATCTGGTCAGCTCACCAGATGGGCGTGGTTGGTGCAAAAGGCAATTTTAACCGTTTCTAACTGAGATACAGCTAAGCAGTGCTCACTTGATGGGTGTGGTCACAACCCCTCACAGGTAACCAATGGGAACTCAAGACTATCAGGTTATTGTGAAGTACACCGTGTGGCAGGGTTAAACTCAAACTCCCTGCGACAAAAATCTTCTTTAATAGGGTGAACACAAATATAACTTTTTAAAAACTATATGTTATTAATAAAACAGTTAAAGTAAACCTCATTAACATGGTTTGTTAACGTTTGTACGTGCAACCAAAGTTGATGGCTTCTTAAATTATTCATAGCTTTTTTATTCATTGGAAATAACAATAAATTATTGAAAAATTATTGAAAAATGAAAATGTTAAAATTCCTTAAAACATAAAAGAACAAAGAATACATGTGTAGAGGACCGCAGTATGTCCCCGGGGGGGGACAGCAATAGATAAGTGCTTGACAGAAGTTATTAACTTTGACATCCTGGCCTCAACTGTGTAGAAAAACCATAACCCATAGCACAAAACCGAAGGCCTTGCAGCTGTTTCCTTGACATTTACGATTTTCCGCAAAAAACAGGTCCCTACACGCAGTTGCATTTCAGATGCAGATCTGACCATTTTGAAGTAAGATCCAATCAGAAGAGATCCCTATATAACCATGAACCTATCAGAGCTCATTAGTATAAAAAAATATATATAAAATTGCTCCCAAACTGGAGTGGGACCCACTGATGTATTGGCCGAGGGGCCGAGGTGGGTTGGGGGAGGGGCCAAGGTGGGTTGTGGGGATACACACGGAAAAATGTACATTCAATTTGTGTTGACATTTTAAAGAACAATTTTGATTCCATATTTGAATGGTAGGCCACTGACGAGGTATTGGCTGTAAGCAGGTTGATGTTTTGGGGGTGGGGGTTTGGGATAGCTGGTTCAGAGGGTGGACGTACCTCCATCTTGTCTTCAGGGTAATTCTGGCCATCTAAGGGGGTGGTGGATTCCAGCTGTTTCTCCAGCTGTGCTTCCAGCAGCATTACCTGCTCCTTCAGCTGCAGGCGAAACGGAAACAGGAAGGGGTACGGTTCAAACGGGGGCTTTCTCGCGCCAATCCTGACACGTTCGGCATTGCATCTTCCCACATTTTAAATCACGAGGAATACTCGTCTCACACACGCCAGATCTCCAGTCAATATATCCACCACCTTCAATGTGTCAGTAACAGTCTACATTGACCTTCATAGTGGTCATACCACAGAAAATGTTGACTAGGCCAAAACTCTGGCCTGTAATCAGCACGCTGGAGTTTGTCAGATTAGATATCCAGTGTGTGTGGGTCACTGCAAACAGTGCCACCCTAAACAGGTCATGAAAACACACAAAAAAAAGCATTATGACAAACTTAAGAGTGCTAGGTTATATGCACCAATATGAGATTGTACCAGTCACTCCCAATCAAATACAGCTCAAAACAACATTAAAGTTGTAATGCAGTCATTTTGTAAGGGTTGTGTATTGTAATGGTGTTGGTAAATTCAAATTCTCTTTCCAAACCTCAAAATGAAAACAGTGAATGACACCGGTTATGTATTCTTTTCACTTAAGTCTCACTTAATTTCTGCTTACAAGGCAACACAAGGGTCTGCCCACCATCCAGGATCTTTGACAGTGCTCTAATTTAGAAATCTGTCATTCGAGCAAGAATCACTGCAGACAAGAACTTTCCTCTCCTTCAGCAGGACAGGAAAACGTTCAGGTTTATGTGCGCACACGTACAGAAACTCTCCCGCCAGAGCATAGTCGTGACGGAGGCGACGGCGACGGCTCTACCTGCTCTGTGCTTCGGCTCTCCAGCCTCATCTTCTCAGCGGCCGTCTCCAAAGTCTGCACCTGCCCCAGGGCCTGCATGAAGAGTCACGCACAGAGATCAGCTGTCGGCCTTACAAGCACCGCGCGCGCTCCGTTTCACTGCGCAAGAACGTAGCGGCCAAACTGTACAGTCAAAAAAACATGTCTTTAGCGTGCCTTAATCACCGGGACGCAACCTTCTTTCACTAGAGGTCATACCAACTTTGTAAGCGCCTGCCGGTTCATTCAGCGGCCTGTCAAATTGGCCGCAGTTCTGCAGGGTAGACTGGGTTTACAACACGCGAGAGCGCGCAGAGAATACAGGGGAAATACAAATACACCGATTCAGATATAAAATTATGAAAAGAAGAGAAGATTATGGAAATAACTGGACCTGAAAAATGAATTGAAAAAAACTTAATGTAACCTGGCTTAATCCTGGAATCCAATACTGCGGTTGTAACGGGGGTTTGTGTGAGGTGATGTTTCAAACCCTGCTTCACACAATGATATACAATTAGCCCACTAGGCTAAAGACCAATGTGCCCTTCCAGGGGAACTAATTACCCTCATTCGGCTTCTCCAGGGATGACATCACATTCTGTTACGGACATTCACATGCCAACTCATCTCCAATGACCAATAGAAAGCTCACCCTCTGGAGCTGCTCCTCTGATTGGGTGATCTTGGCCCTCCACACCAGCTCCTCGTCCTCCACACTTTTCTGGAGGTCCTTCAACATTCCCTCCTGCAGAACCATGTGATTTTCTATTTTTTTGGCACATAATTTTTACTTCCTTCCCACAGCAAAATCACATGACTATCAACTACCTCCTTCCCCACAGAGTCGACAGCGTTGTCAGATTACAAGTTGGCGCAACCACGTAGGTTTTTTGGAATAGTTTTTTTTTTCTTCAAAATTCTAAGTCTAAAATTCTTCTAGAACTTCATTGCTTTCAATTACCTGTAGTGACTGATTACATCAGCATTCGAGTGTTAAGTTAAGAACCATTCTATTCACATATTTGTGATCTTACACCTTAAAGGGTTAAATTAGCACTAGTGATTCTTACATCAGCATTAGCTGCGATTGCGTGGAGAGAACGGCGAGGCGTGGCACTTACGGTTTCGCCGAGGACGGTCCTGTACTGGTCACACTCTGCCTGCAGTGTGCTTTGGGACTCCTCTGTGTCTTTCAGCTTCGTCAGCAGTTCCTGGAAGGGCCAGAGAAGTGACCCTTTAAATGGCCCTTTGGCTAGAGTTGCTAGAGCATTGCGCTAACACAAAGGCTGCGGCTTAGATCCCATGGGACTATAAACAATGTATGCGTTCATATACTGTACGTTGCTATGGACAAAAGTGTTTGCTAAGAAGCATATATATATGTGCTCAATATAAATTATCTGCATTCCAAATGCGTAAAACTACTGGAAATGTAGACATGTAGGCCATAACTAAGATATGAAATAGACGCTATTGCATGCAATCGCATCCCTACTACACAAAAAAAAAATTATACTAATCATATGACATTTTGAAAAAGAAGCTTTCATTTAAAATGAAAATAATAATATTGCACCACTGCAGTGCCGTGTTTAAAGACTTAAAATTTTTTAAAACAGTTGTCGGAAACTACTGGAAATGTATACCATTACTAAGATAAGAAATACATTATTGCATGTAATCGCATACCTCCTACGCAAACAAAAGTGATACTAATCATAAGAAATTTTGAAAAAAAACCTCATTTGTGACTAATTTGTGTAGTACATTTTTATGATTCAGCAGTAAATGTGTTTCCTTCACAAAAATCTCTGGCAACTATGCCACATACACACTTGCCACCGGCCTGGTTATTGCCGGCCGATGCCAATTCTTACCGCTGACTCTGTTGTTTCTACGGATGATTGTTGCGTTTGACTCGGCTGGCTTTGACTGAGAGATTCCTGGGCTTTCTGTGTGAATTCTTGCAACCAGTTAGTCTGAAGGGCAAAAAAAGTGTTCCAAATCTTACAATTAAATTTTTGCTTACACTGTGCATCAGGCAAAATAATTACTCTCTAAGTACAGTAGGTTTAGGCTCCTATACTAGTCACAGCCATGTGAGAAAATGTACAGATTTAAATATACGGCTGATACTAATGGTAATGTGTGCAGGGAATTGTGGGAAATCCATGTCAGTCTGCGAAGAACTCACTCACGTCAGCTATAGTAACGCTCCAATCAGAGACAGCACAAATCCTGAGATGTTTGACTTGATTGGCTAACCCCCAACGGAAAGACAAGTTCACTTACCTGTTCTGTTTCTATGGCGATGTGTGGGAAGAGTGACTGAAGAACCTCCCTGACCTCGGACTGAGCTATGCTAACCTGGTGCTGTGGAGACACACACACACACACACACACACACACACGGTATCAGAAACAATGGAGAACTTTACAAAGACAGCTGCACTGAAGAGCACAAAAGCAGACAGAGGATTAAACTAAACCCTTGCATGCAAATTCACAGCCGCTGTGTATGGGTAAGGCAAGGCCTGCAGTGGCTACAATGGGCCAGAAGATGGCAGCACTGCTTAACAAAGCACCCCACGGAGCTCTACGACTGCACTCAAAACAATACAGCTGTGCTGTACTAATGTGGGTTGACTTGGCTTGGGCTGCTGCTTAGCCTTTTAGCTTAAATGAGATATGGCCGCGCGTTCAAATCTCGAATCAACCCGTATTTGCTGGAAAAATAAGTTAGTTTGTTTTTTTGCACCAGGGCGCAGCCATTTTGGAACAACTGCGGTCGTGACGTCACTAGGTTGGTTGGTCTCGGCTGCTCAATGTATTCCTACTGGAAAATAGCTGACTTTCAATGAGCTCAACGATGTATCGAGAGGAAAAAATAAAACAAAAAACACACAAACTGTCCTTTTGTATTTCCCCGAGTTGCTCAAATGAATATTTCCGAACAAAACTTAATTTAAAACTTAATTTAGAAGTTAACTTTCACGAGCTGCTTCTGACCATAGGCTGTAGCCTCTGACGGGCCGGCAACTGCTACACACCTGAACGCACGGCCATATCTCATTTAAGGTAAAAAGCTAACGGATCAGAGCCACTTCACAGAGTACTTCATGTCCCCTTTAAACCTGCAGACACTGTGGCCCTCCAGCACTGGAGTTAAACCTGCTGACACCGCGACCCTCCAGGACTGGAGTTAAACCTGCAGACACTGCGGCCCTCCAGAACTGGAGTTAAACCGGCAGACACTGCGGCCATCCAGGCCCGCAGTAAGATATCCCTGCTCTGAGGGCTTCCGGCTCCCTGCTTCTCTTACCTGTGCGCCCCCTGCTGGGCTCACTCCGTCATCGCCAGCCTCGGGTTCCACTGTGGCCCAGTCACCATCATCCTGATGGGAGATAGGGTGTGTGGGACAATGTGCTGCCTCAGGATTACACCCCAATCCTCCCCGTACCCCCAAGCCTCCAGGGGGGGGTACTTCAAAAAGCAGGGTTACTGAGTTAGCAGGATAACTTCACTGAGTAAAACCCGGAACAGCTATTTTTTTTACTTCAGTTCATGTTCCAGATTCGGGAGGGTTCCAGGTTTTACTCAGTGCAGTTATCCAGCTAACTCCGTAATCCTGCTTTGTGAAATACCCCCCAGGAGGCTTACCATTATACAGTAACTTGTGTGTCAAGGGATATCCTGGCTCTCAGGGGCCAGAGGGAGATCTGGTTCTCAAGCCAAACAAACCAAATTCGACGTTTTAAAATAGCTGGTTTTTACTTTTACTATTTATTCAGCAGAAATGTTGCAACTGAATAATATAAACAATATAACACAAGCTGACCGCAGCAATCGATTTCTGGTTCATAATGCATTTAGCTGACCAGCAAACTAATTGTCTTATCAGTTAATTATGAAGCAGGTTAGCTAGCTCGTAGGCCCATTTTTGTTTACAAAACACTTCAGGACTGGGGGGGGGGGGATGAGCTGAAAAACACATGGCGATAAAAACTTTGCAATCACGACCTGCCGTTTCAAATGCATGATCTCACAGAATTGTGAATAGAATTCTCACGCTGAGCACCACTATCTTTTATCTTATGAAAGGGTAAGGCCAGTCTAATGAAAGGACAAAAATATGCATGGTGTGGTCTACCATTTTTCTTTCTACCGTTTTTCTTCTTGGACAAGCTCGTTATAGATGTAGTGTACGAGCATGTGGAATTTGTATTTTGGATGTTGGTTAGCACAGGTAACTTACACTAGCTTTAGCAACGTTGTACCTTTACTCGCTGGTCTCTACAGACCTGGCACTATTGCTCATGTTAATCAAGCGAATGCATTTACGTTTCTCCTACATTGTCGTTCGCTCTGTATAAGTGCGTCTGTGAATCTCAGGTCACGCGACGTGAATCTCAGGTCACGCGACGTGAATCTCAGGTCACGCGACGTGAATCTCAGGTCACGTGACGGTGTAAAAAAAGCTTACGTTGATCTCGCTCTTAACGTGCGCCGACTGTTCCCTCAGCTGCCTCAGCTCCTCCGCCATTGTAGTCACCTGGCTCTCCTTCTCTTCCAGACTGACAGAGGAACGCAAACGCATGGGGTGAAAAGCACTTTGGCAGCAAGTCAGAGAACGCAGGTAACGCGCGAGCGCCGACAGGATTAAGCGCAAAGACACAAAAGAACCAAAAAAGACCTACCGTTTCTGTAGCTCCTCCAGCTCAGCTGTGTGGTCAGGCTGCAACGAGTGGAAATCCATTAGGGGACAAAATGGCGACAGAATGAAAATATTATTGTATTATTATTTGTATATTCAGAAACGTTCTTTATGCCCCAGGTGATGGCAGTGAAAACATGTGGGTCCATCTTATTCAAAGAAGGTCCAAGAAAAACAAAGATTTACAGTGAGCACCATTGGACAGTGACACATTTTTAGTTATTTTGGTTCTGTACTCTAGCCCTTTGAGTTTGAAAGAATACAACGAAGGCAAGCGAACTCACCCTCTCCTCGTTTTTAACATTTTCCGGGTTTTCTTTCACCTGCTTCAGCTCCTCTTCCAGTGATGCCACCTGCTTCTCCTTCTCCAGCAGACTGTGAACAGAGCACCGTTTCATCGAAGCCGCTTGTGTCCAATTTCACAGGAAGCGGTGAAGGACGAGCCTTCCCCAGTCTTTAAAATGCTTCACTTGTGGCTACCGTGATTGGACAATGTTGGGTTAATGCGCCAAGACATTTGTTGATTGTAATAAATGTTAATTGAATAAGTGTGCACGGATGCCACCCGGTCCTAAGAGAACACAATTGCAACCCCTGACTTGTAACTGAGCTGCAAATGGTTTTTGTGGTTTTTTCTGTAAACGTGTTTGTATGCCTACCTTATAATGAAACTTATTCCTGTATTCCGTTATTTCAACAATTCTGAAATTAAATTGTATATCATAAGAAACTGGTAGAAAAGCATCTTTGTGCTGCCCCTAACGGTTGAAATTTCCTTTCTGCTCCCCACACTGCCCCCGCCCCAATCGTGATGTCAGAGTACCTCTTTGGAAGTACCTCTACGTCATATGGATAATTGTCGTCACCCACAAAAGAAACAGCCGGCACCCGATTGGTTAGACCCGCTACGATACTTTCATTTCGCCTCCGCGTTTTTAATTCCTGTTCAATTCACTTATTCCACCTAAATAGTCCACTAAAATATGCTTCTGAAAATATTTGAGGTGAGAAATAGGCTATGCAGTTGCTGAATCTTAATTCATATTTGATGTGCAATGTCTAGTTTGACAGTTTGATCCGAGTTACATAAAATAATTTGTACAATGTACGTTAATTGATGCAAATGACGATGGACACAGCTCCTCCCTCCCCCCCCCCCCTCTCTCTCTCGCTCACCCCACAATATATATATTTTTTCTAAATTGTGTAGTAGGCGGAGACAGGCTGAGACCGTGGGTGTAGTTACTCTTTAATTAGACACGATTGATGTCTGTTATTGTTCTTTGAAGGACTTAGTAGCTTATGTCACATTATGTATTTTTTGCAGAAAGGCTCATCCTTCACATTTTATATGGCCAGTGTGTCGGCCGGAACCGTCCCAGAAGCCCTAAAAGTTCTAAACTCAAACTCACCTGTTCTGGAGCTGCACCCCCTCCTCCATGCTGTCAATCTGAAACACACGTTTAAAGAGTCTGTTAGGGAGGGGGGGGGGGGGGGTTCACAATTCCAACACAAAAAGCCGCCAGAGCTACGGAACTAGAGACGGTGCTGTGGAGATTAGCTCCCGTTTCCCAGCAGCGCATTATAAACGAGATCTTATCAGCCAAATTCAAATGAGACCCAAGAACCAGAAACGCAGAAACGCGCCCGAGGGATTGGGGCGAAGTTCAGTGAAAGGGCGGACCGGGAAAGCGATATCGTTCCCAAGTTGGAACGAGCGGAGCCGGGAGCTCGCGTCGAAGGCGGGACACTTACGGCGTTCCCGTTTTTAGCCGATCCAGTTTCCCTCAGCTGCGTCAGCTCGGCCTCCAGTGACTCCATTTGGCTCTCCTGCTCCTGCAGTCTGAACAAAAGTTTTTTTTTTTTTAGGCCAAAACACACACAAAAAACATTTGCTTCAAATGAAAAGGAATTTGCGGCTCCAAACGTACCTGTTCTGTAGTTGCTCCACCTCTGCGGTACGATCAACCTGCGGGGAGACATTTAACAGGCACGTTATGAAAAGTTGGCGGTTAGAACTTGGTGAGAAGATGAGTCTTTCTCCTGGGTTTTCATTAATTCCCTACTAGTATGTAACTACACATTCAGATCAATTCAGAAATGACAATTCAGCTGACTTTCAGTCAGCGCAGTTGTGCTCCGAGGATCGGGGTTCGCGCCCCGGTCCTGCCATATCCGAGCGTGGCCGGTGCCCTGTGGAAGCGGCAATTGGCAGCCGCTTCCGGGTGGGGGGAGGGGCTCGGAGAGAATCGCTGCGCATGGGACCCAGGGCGTGTCACGGTCAGGAGCGCGAGGAGCTGCGCCCTGTAGAGGACGTGGCCCCGCCTTCCAACTACTAATATACCGATTGACGGGGTTGTGTAGCAGTGGTTCTCTAGCGGTTGCTACACGGGGGGGAATTGAATTAGAATAGGGGTTCAATTGGCTACCAAATTGGGAGAAAAAGGGAAAAAATCAGAAAAAAAGAAATGACAATTCAGTCGGGAGCTTTTTCAGCCAATGCTGAAAAATTCACAATTTAGTTTAAGCCAGCGTTATATATTGGATATTGTAATGGTTGAGCCGTCTTGAGGTGCTGACTCCACATGGAGCAGCAGTGTAGTATAATGGTTAAGGAACTGGACTTGTAACCGAAAGGTTGCAGGTTCGATTCCCAGGTAGGACACTTGTGTAAGTCGCTCTGGATAATGTAATGTAATGGAGCCCATCTACATTAAACCGTGACTCATCTGGTTTATATAGGTAAGTATATACGCATGTCCCCAAACTTGGGCTGACATATCAGTGTTAACCTACTTGGGCTCATAGTACCATAGAGCAATCTGGTCAAGGTTCGTAGTATTATTGGGCTATAAGCAACATCGTAATAAGGTTACGAGCAGCCTAGTCAGGCTCATAGTTCACTAACGTTATGAGAAGCCTGGTCAGGCTCATAATACTGTAAGGTCATGAGCAGCCTGGTCAGGCTCATAGTACTATAAGGTTATGAGCAGCCAGGTCAGGCTCATAGTACTATAAGGTTATGAGCAGCTTGGTCAGGCCCCTAGTAATATAAGGTTATAAGCGGCCTGGTCAGGCTCACAGTACTATAAGGTTATGAGCAGCCTGGTCAGGCTCATAGTACTATAAGGTTATGAGCAGCCTGGTCAGGCTCACAGTACTATAAGGTTATGAGCAGCCTGGTCAGGCTCACAGGACAGTATGGTTATGAGCAGCCTGGTCAGGCTCATAGGACTATAAGGTTATGAGCAGCCTGGTCAGGCTCCTAGTAATATAAGGTTATGAGCAGCCTGGTCAGGCTCACAGTACTATAAGGTTATGAGCAGCCTGGTCAGGCTCACAGTACTATAAGGTTATGAGCAGCCTGGTCAGGCTCACAGGACTATAAGGTTATGAGCAGCCTGGTCAGGCTCACAGTACTATAAGGTTATGAGCAGCCTGGTCAGGCTCACAGTACTATAAGGTTATGAGCAGCCTGGTCAGGCTCCTAGTAATATAAGGTTATGAGCAGCCTGGTCAGGCTCACAGTACTATAAGGTTATAAGCGGCCTGGTCAGGCTCACAGTACTATAAGGTTATGAGCAGCCTGGTCAGGCTCACAGTACTATAAGGTTATAAGCGGCCTGGTCAGGCTCACAGTACTATAAGGTTATGAGCAGTACCCAGTGCATAGGAGACCCACCGTATCTCCCTTCTCCCCTGACTGCACAGTCTCCTTCAGCTGCATCAGCTCTGCCTCCAGGGCCTTCACTTGGTCCTCCTTCTCCTCCAGACTGAGAGAGCAGGACATTATATATTACTGTCTTTTCCCTTCTGACTTTTCAATCACGCGAGACCTCGTACATGAAAATCAGCTCTAGTTTATGCCAAGTGACAAAGTGTTTCCTGACTGGCTGGTCAAGAAATGCTACGCCTCATAATTTGCATGGACGAGGCAAGAAGTTTTATTTACTCCCGGTATTTTCTCTTTCAGACTTTACAATCATGCGAGACTGTGCATATGAAAAATAGCTGTAGTTTATTATTAAGGACAGGGAGTGATAAAACCTTTGGCTCACTTCCATGCAAGAAGGAGGCATAGAATGTCTTGCAGGATATACCACTCGTGAAGGAACTACAGCAAGTTTAAGTCAAGTTACGAGCTAAATGGTCTGCTGCCCAATTAACAGTATATTAGCTGGTCAGCTAACGGCATGAGCAAATAAACAAATAAAATAATAACATTTTATTGACAGTACCACTTCTGTAGCTCCACAGTAGCTGCAGATTCGGTGACCTGTTGAAACGGGAAAGGTGAAAGCACGTTAGCTTTGGGGCAAAAAATCTGAAAGAACAGTATGCCAAAAAGCGCTGGAAAACCTTTAATTGGACCAACACTGAATTTAATTTCAGCACAATTTCAAAACAACCCCCGGGGAGTCAAAAGGTCAAAGGTGAAGAGATGTCCTGCTGGCGCTATTCACGCATCTAATTTCCTTTTGGGGTTCGACAGTGAGTTTCTCCCCTTTGCTGCAAAGTACTTTCATCATGAGATGAGACTCAATAATATGGAAAAAAATATATATATTTTTTTCCATATTATTTTTTTTACTGGATATCCTGCAATGAAGCTTCATTTAAAAATTTGGACTGCATTTAACACGGTTCACTGCGTTTAAAGGGGCAGTTCACCCAAAAATTTAACTTTGATAGGTTTCCACATACCCGGAGTGCTTTCTATCCATCCAGGTAGTTTCACTGAGAACTCACTAATTTTTCTTTAAATTTTTCTAATTTTCTGCTGCAACTCACCTTGACATCACTCCAATATTAGTTTGTGGTGGTCAAAGTGCCAAAAATCAACAGCAACATCTCTTTACAAATACAACGCCACGGTTACTCACACACAACCACGGACCTTGCAGTTTTTTCGAAAACTACTAGTACGCCAACTGTGGAGGCTATATTCTAGGGTGCACTGTGTTGACATAAGCCCAGAACACTGGCGTGCATTGGTTGATACTTGAAACCTGAAGAACGTGCTTTTCAGCACACTCGCTCCTCCTCTTAACAATTATTCTCACCATTATGGCCTCTCCTGAAGTATTCTGGGAAATGTAGTGCCTTGTACCAGGGTGAACAGTCTTATGAGCCACAATTATGACTATTCAGAGAATTCTGGGAAATGTAGTGCATAAAAGGCTCACCTCCATGTCATCCTCGACCTCCTTGCTCTGACCTGCCTCCAGCAGGGCGCTGATGGTGCCGATCTGCTCCTGCAGTTGGGCCTTCTCTGCCTCCGCCTGGCCCAGCTGTGCCTGCAGGCCCTCCACCTGGGACGCCTGACCCTTCAGCTCCGCCTCCGCACTGGCCACACATGCCCGCAGGTCTGGGGGGAAGGCGGAGCACTGGGTCAATCAGCCAATCACGGCAGAGCTGGCCTGCATTTCAGCCTATCGGCGGGCCGGTGCGGCTCCATGGAACATTTGTATTTCATGAGTGGAACTGTCGTGGAGGATTAATGACCGTTTGTTTGGCTCAAGAGTGCAACAAAAACATGTCAATCAAATGACTCGCTGAATCCAAAAAGGTTGCCAATCTAACCTTGCTAGATTAGCGTGCCAACTAGGGAATGTTTTTTTAAGTACAGGTGCAGCTCAAAAAATTAGAATATCGTGAAAAAGTTCAATATTTTTTTTTCACTCATTTCAGAAAGTGAAACTCATATATTATATAGATTCATTACACATAGAGTGAAATATTTCAAGCTTTTATTTCTTGTAATTTTGATGATTATGGCTTACAGCTAATGAAACCCAAAATTCAGTGTCTCAGAAAATTAGAATATTTTGCTTTAACATATTTTTAAAGTATCATATTTAATATTTGGTCGCATATCCTTTGCATGCTGTTACTTCCTGAAGTCTGTGACCAATCAACATCAAAAGACTCTCAATATCTTATTTTCAGGTACTGTTACAAGCGATACTATAACCTCTCTGCATTTGAACTGATCTCTATGGGAATTGGGGGGTAAGACTAGATTCAGCTGTAAATTACGCTGGTACAGTATGGAACACATGACTGGCGAAATGGCTGTACGTCATCAAGGGTCTAAGGTATCAAACGAGCCCCAAACCATCACTCTGCGGCCAGATATGGAGTAGATGTGGATGGATCCCTTTAAGGGATGTTTCTCCTGACTTTTTTCCCCATAGAGTTCTATAGGAAAATGAGTCAGGAGAAATAACCCTTGCAGTGATCCATCCACATCTACTCCATATCTGGCAACAGAGTGATGGTTTAGGGCTCGTTCGATAGCTCAGACCCTTGATGACTTACAGCCATTTAGCCAGCCATGTGTTCCATACTGTACCATTGTAATTTACAGCTGAATCTAGTCTTACCCCCCAATTCCCATAGAGATCAGTTCAAATGCAAAGAGGTTATAGTATCACTTGTAACAGTACCTGAAAATAATATATTGAGAGTCTTTTGATGTTGATTGGTCACAGACTTCAGGAAGTAACAGCATGCAAAGGATATGCAACCAAATATTAAAAATGATACTTTAAAAATATGTTAAAGCAAAATATTCTAATTTTCTGAGACACTGAATTTTGGGTTTCATTAGCTGTAAGCCATAATCATCAAAATTACAAGAAATAAAGGCTTGAAATATTTCACTCTATGTGTAATGAATCTATATAATATATGAGTTTCACTTTCTGAAATGAGTGACACAAAATATTGAACTTTTTCACGATATTCTAATTTTTTGAGCTGCACCTGTATGTCGTTAATCAAGGCTGGCAACTGACCCAAGTCTAATGTGCGGTTCTAGGCTCATATGACATGTGATTTGGGCAATAGGGGGGATATGATGTGGGATTTGGTCGATAGGGGGGGGGGGGGAAAGAGTTTACACACTGACCGTCCACGGAGGCGGTATCCTGCCGGGCGCTCTCCAGCTCCGCCCGCAGGCTGCTGCTGCTGGCCTGGGTCCGATGCAGCTCCTCGCTGACCTCCTCCAGCCGGGCCTGCAGAGCGCGCTCAGACTCTGCCCTTCCCGCCTGGGGAGAGAGAAGGCCTTGGGTCAGTCAAACCCCTGAATCTAGAGGGGGGGACACCACAGCCTGGGACATGGGTACCCCCTTTATCCCAGCAGTGTGTAGCCTGTGGAGGACTATGTACCGTACCCTGCTGTCAAGCCAGCCATCACTTACTCCCACCTTAGACCACAGAAGAAGACATCAGTTCCTGTCAAAAACCCCCCTCAGACTACAGAACAAGACCTCAAAAAACATTCCAGGAGCGTGATGAGAAAAATCATCTTGCGCTTCAAACTCTAAAGGCGGGCGTACTGAAGCTCCGCCAAACAGCCGCAGCGATAACAGCCGTGTGACAAGGCGAGCTCACCGCCGGGGAAAAACACTGGGACAGCGGCATAAAATCTGATGAGACGGGGAATTACATAACGGCGATAAAGGCATACTTTAGGCAAGGGTGGTTAATCAATGACGAGGCGAGCAAACTTTGAACCAGCAGGAAATGCTGAGTCACTGTTTCGTCACTCTCAGGAAATGCATAGCAATTTTTTTAATTCGTTGAGAAATTAGGTGAAATGTCAGTAAATTAATGTCACTACAGAGAAATTACAGCTGATCACAGGGAAGCTTTCACTCGCACTCACTCAGGCTCACTGGCTTTCACTCCGTATTTTTTCAAAAGTATATGAAACTGACTCACTTATCAATTTTAGAACACGTTATTTTATTTTGTGACACTTCATCAGCATTCAACTGGAGGAAGCACAGGCCAATTTCCCACCCAGTAATATTTTTAGTTGCCAAACAATTTATAAATAAAAAAAAATAACAAGAAAGTATGCCTGCCCTTTGAACTGCATTCTGGTTATGCTTATTAAGCTAAAAATAGCCAAGAAGCACACCCATTGGCTGGTACTAAATACTTCTGTATTCTTCAGGCACTGATATACCGGTTATTCTAGCGGTCAACAAATTCTACTTGGACCAATTCCCATGTTTTTCCTTTAGGTTTATTAGAGCAGATGCAGAATAAAAAGTAATAATAATAATATATTCCATTTATATAGCGCTTCTCATTCGCGGGGGCAGATCTCGAAGAGCTTTACAGTAAAAACAAGAAAACTATAGTAAAAGTCAATAAAAATAAATAAATAAATAAATTTAGGATAAAAACTGGATAAAAGTGTAGTGGGAAAAAAACAAAAACAAAAACAAAAAAAAGGTATTAAATGAAAGCTTTACAAGAAAGCTTGCTGGTAAAAAAAATAGTTTAAGGCCTGTTTTAAAAGCATCAATAGAGTTCCAGAGGCGAGTAAAACAGTCATTTCCATGTGGGGTCTAGATCTGACCAATAAACTGTGACGGAATGCTGACATGTAGTGAGGTGTTCTGGTGCAAAATGGCTGCCGTGCATCACCCAGGTGAATGAGAACCCCCCCCTCCGTCATAGCAAAGCACTTTGAGTTCACTTTGACTTCATCATCATCTTCATCTGCTTCATCATATTCTACTATGATTATTATTATCATAGTTATGCAGGGCAGTGAGTCATGCGCACGCAGGATAAAGCGCATGCGCGCATTCGTTGCGCGTGCAGCATTTGACGCGTCCGCCCCGTCACACGATTAATGCACAGCCGCATTCCACCAGCAGACGAGGCAGGGTAATTACAGTGCCGTTCGAACGCTCCGACACGCTGCGATGGTCCCGTCATGCCCCAGTGCCCGTGGGGAGGGGAGGGGAGGGGAGGAAAGGAGGGGAGGGGTTTGGGAGGGGGGCTCTGCATTCATCCACTGCCTGTGGACAGATTTAATTTGCTGCCTTTTAGCGTGGACTGGACTCTAAGCAGCAAATGAGCTAGGGAATGGTGGTAGGATTGAGAGGGGTGGGGGGGGGATTCCTGAGTAGACGGGAGGATGGATCGCCTGACAGGAGCCCTAAAGCAGGAATCTCAGAATTCCCTCCCTGGAGAGCTGCAGTGCCTGATTGGCCAAATAGTGCACACGACTCATTTTCAAGACCTAACCTGATAGCTTATTTTTTTTAAATCACATGAAAACCTGCAAACACAGCGCCCCCTCTAGGACTGGAGTTTGAGATTTTTGACATACAGAAAGCTGTGCTCACCTGGATGTGGGTGGAGTTCTGTTCTCTGTGCTCACCTGGATAAGGGGGGGGTCCTGTTCTCTGTGCTCACCTGGATAAGGGGGGGTCCTGTTCTCTGTGCTCACCTGGATAAGGGGGGGGGTCCTGTTCTCTGTGCTCACCTGGATAAGGGCGGGGTTCTGTTCTCTGTGCTCACCTGGACCTGGGCGATGTGGTTCTCCGCTGCCGCCACCTTGGCCTCCAGCCCAGCCTTCTGCTGTTCCTCAGCCTGCAACGCCGAGCTCTTCTCGCCCAGCTCCAGGCTCAGCTTGGCACAATCCTGACGAAGCTTGGCCAGCTCCGCATTTTGTCTGGGGGGGGGGGGGGACGGAAACTACTAGAAAACCGCATCTCTCATACATTAAATTACACCACACGCATATAGAAGACGCTCTTATCCAGATTGACTTACACAATTTTTTTTTAGCAATTAGCATCCATTTAAAAAGCTGGATATATATACTGAAGCAATTCAGGTTAAGTACCTTTCTCAAGGGTACAACAGCAGTGTCCTAGTTTCAATTACAAGCCCAGCTCTCGAACCATTATACTACACTGCCGCCCACACACATCCTGCTCACCACTAACGTGACAATAAACAGTCTGTAAAACGACCCAAACGTGGTCTCTCAGCTGCATGGGTTCAAGGTCCCAGACGTACAGCGGAGAAGTCGCTTCTGTGACAAGAGATGAATTAAGCCCTCTCCCTTGGCCATAACCGCAGAGCCAACATGGAGCCTCAAAATAACCCGCTTATCGCCCCGCATCGAGCTCACGTCTCCACCGGCAAGAGAAACAATAACTGAATGTCGTCAAGGATGACAGCGTTCTCGTTAACTGGAAAAATGAGCCAATGGGAGGACAGGACAGGCCTCGGTGTGGTACGGGGGACACAAGGTCAGACGGCTTCTGGATGGAAAGGGAACAAGACTGTTTGACTGCAGCTGGGTGGGAACCGCAAATAATGACATCCGTTCACCCGCTGCTGTGAGCTACCACAGAGCAAGAGAAAGCCAGACGCCTTCCCACCACAGAGCAAGAAAAAGCCTCAACATGGGTGGGAATCCATCACTCCGGTTCTGGCTCTTCCCAGATAGCACCTAACATTCCTCCCTCTCTAGCTCAGCTAATGTGAGTGTTATGGTGCAAAACTGTTGCCATGCAACACCCAAGTGGGTGCTACGTATTGGTAGTGGGATGAAAGTCCCTATATAAACACAAACCATTATGGCTGTTACAACTATTACCATCATCACTACTGCTATTGTTGCTGCTGCCACGGAAAAACCATCACCCCTACGCTGCCGTCTGTGGGGAAGCGAGGGATTGGCTCTCACTTCCTCACACTTCCTGAGCGGCTGTGGCTTAGGAGGTAGAGCGGGTTGTCCGCTGATCGCAGGGTCGGCGGTTCGATCCCTGGCTCCTCCTGTCCACATGTTTAAGTGTCCTTGGGCAAGACACAGAACCCCAAATTGCTCCCAATGAGCAGGCTAGCGCCTTGCATGGTGGCTGCCGCCATTGGTGTGTGAATGTGTGTGTGAACGGGTGAGTGAGAGGCCATTGTAAAGCGCTTTGGATAAAGGCGCTATATAAGTGCAGTCCATTTACCATTTACAGTTAGGCTGGGCGGCTTGCTGAAGACAGGATAAAAGGGGATACAGGGCAGAGGCGTAAAATCCAGGGGTGAGAAAGTAAAAGTCCCGCCATGTGTTTCTTCCACTCATGAACTCGGCCAGCTGATTTCACCAATTAGTTCCACCCCCCTGTCTGAGAAATTGTGCTAATTAGCAAATCCAGGCGATTGGAATAAAATACTTGGGAGGACTTTCTGAAGCCGGATTTCACACCTCCGGTGGAGGGGCGCAGGGGTAAGTAGGTTTAAATGCAGGGTGGGGATTGTATGGGGACGGGGTAAGAGGCGGGGAGGTGTGCTCACTTGCTCTCGGTCTGGCTGGTGGCCTGGTTCAGGGCGTCTCGTAGGATGGAGTTCTCTTGCTGCAGACGGGCCAGTTGAGCGTTGGGTCCTTTATCCAGCTGGTCCTGCAGGCCCTGGGCCTGTGGGGGGCAGGGACATGCGACATGCAAGGTCACGTGACATTAAAGGCATTTAGCAGAAGCCGTTATCTAGAGCGACTTACACAGGTACAGGCAAAGGCATCTTGGAAATGCATTCACCATCTTTACATCACTGCATTTAGACTAGTTACCTGCACAGCCCCTTCACTATTTCAGGTGTGATTCTATACCTTACTGGAAATAAGGTACGTAGATAGACCTGGCAGGTAGGTATATAGATCTGGAAGGTAGATATATGGACATTGTAGGTAGGTAGACCTGCTATGTAGGTGAACCGTGTATATTCACACTTCAAGTGACTGGTTAACATTTTCCTGACTCTTAACTGTGGTGGAGTGAATTCTGGAAAACCCCCCCCCCCCCCCAAAAAAAAACCCATGACCCCACCCACCAGAACCCAATTAAACCCCCCCCTCCCAGAAAAACAAAACAAAACAAATAAACCCAATGAGAGAAAAGAAAGCAAAACAACAGAACTCTGGATAAACGTAAAATCGGCAACAAATGAAAGACAAGAATGTCACGATGCTAGCATGACGTCTCTCGTCCAACAGATGACCTCTGACCTTGGCGTTGAGCTGCTGGGTCTCGCTGACGTGGTCCTGGTAGCTGGCTTGCATGCGCGCCTGGAGGGCCGCCACTTCCTGGTCCCGAGCGGTCAGCTGGGCGGTCAGGCGCGTCTCCACTTGCGTCACCTTGGTCTTCTCCGCGTTCAGCTCCTGGCCGAGAAGAGAAGCGGTTAACATCGAAGACCAACACCCGCAGACCTCGACAACAAAATAGCACAGTCTTTCTGGTTGGGTACGCGTTGTGCTACAACTTTGCGCATTGGTGCCGCCAGATCCAATGCCCACGTGTCTTTAGACACCAGTAAAATCAGAAAAATACTCCTGTGAATCCAGATTTTTCAAGAAAACTTGTTAGCCAAATCAAAATAAATTTTCAGCAATCTGCAAAAATGTTATTGCCTTCTATAAGGGTTAAGTATTTAAAACAATTGTGTGAGCCAGGTCTGGGTGCCAATGAACCAACAGCAGGCATTTAGTAGAGGTGGGAGAACAAGGGTTTATGAAGCCCATAAGAGGCAGAGCTACAATTATCAATCAATCACAGACTTGTTTGAACCAATCAAAAGAATGTGTCAATGAAAACAAATAATTGTTAGCCAGAGCAAAAGACAATGATTGGTTCATGTCAGTGAGATGTCACACTCTCAACCCCATTTTCTGCTTCAGCAATATCCTCCATCTCCCTCTTGTACCCAATATGGCTACATGAATGTAAATGGAGGACATCACCTACAGACACAGCACCCCCACCAGGCCTAGAGTTAAACCTGCAGGCACTACAGCCGTCCAGGACTGGAGGTAAACCTGCAGGCACTGCGGCCGTCCAGGACTGGAGGTAAACCTGCAGGCACTGCGGCCATCCAGGACTGGAGTTAAACCTGCAGGCACTGCGGCCCTCCAGGACTGGAGTTGAACCTGCAGACACAGCGCCCCCTCCAGGACTGGAGTTGAACCTGCAGCCACAGCGGCCCTCCAGGACTGGAGTTAAACCTGCAGACACTGTGGCCCTCCAGGACTGGAGTTAAACCTGCAGACACTGCAGCCCTCCAGGACTGGAGTTAAACCTGCAGACACTGTGGCCCTCCAGGACTGGAGTTAAACCTGCAGACACTGTGGCCCTCCAGGACTGGAGTTAAACCTGCAGACACTGCAGCCCTCCAGGACTGGAGTTAAACCTGCAGACACTGTGGCCCTCCAGGACTGGAGTTGAACCTGCAGACACAGCGCCCCCTCCAGGACTGGAGTTGAACCTGCAGCCACAGAGCCTGCTGTAAAACTCCAGCGTACCTTGGTCAGCTCCCTCAGCCGGTTCTTGGCAGCAGCGGCGTCCTCCTGCTCCGTGGAGAGCTGCCTGTCCTTCTCCTCCAGCTGCTTCTTCAGGGCCGTCACAGGATCCCCCTTCTGAGTGGCCTGGCCAGACACACAGAGCGACTGACCATCAGCACCACAGACACACAGAGCGACTGACTGTCAGCACCACAAACACACAGAGCGACTGACCGTCAGCACCACAGACACACAGAGCAACTGAGCGCCAGCACCACAGACACAGAGCAACTGACCGTCAGCACCACAGACACACAGAGCGACTGACCGTCAGCACCACAAAAACACAGATCGCCAGCACCACAGACGCACAATGCGACTGACCGTCAGCACCAGACACACAAAGCGACTGACCGTCAGCACCACAGACACACAGAGCACCAGCACCACAGACACATAAAGCGACTGACCGTCAGCACCACAGACACACAGAGCACCAGCACCACAGACACATAAAGCGACTGACCGCCAGCGCCAGACACACAGAGTGACTGACCGTCAGCACCACAGACACACAGAGCGACTGACCGTCAGCACCACAGACACACAGAGCGACTGACCGCCAGCACCACAGACACACACAGAATAGAGGGATAGAGAGAGAGACATTGGATGCTGCTGATCACAGGCCAGTGTTTCCATGCACAACAAACTCAAATTTAATTGGCTGGTTAAACATCCACGATAAACATGGCAAACAGGATTCATTATGATGATAAAATCATTGGCCAGGAGACGGGCCAAGAATAATGAGCAGGTGAAGAAACGACACCGTTGAGGGGCCAAAGGGAAGAAAAACCTGGGTATCACATGTCCGGCTTCGGCAGAGCGGAGAAACGAGGATAAGTGGAGAAAAACTGGCACTGCTAAACATGCTTTTACATACCCCACAATCCCAGAAACCTGGTACATTCTGTACACTCTCAGCTGGAAGAATCGAGGTAAGTCACCCTTGCTGAATTGTACGCCAGCACGTATAATTTTGCGAAAAGATAATTTACTGTACGTCCTGAATACTGACAAACAAAGTGGTTCACTTTTAAAATTGTCATCCACAGGAATTTACTGGTGTTTAAAAGGGTTACATTTTTATATATCATTTTAATTATCTGATACAGCTCTTCTGTCCAATCAGCTGTGAGCGGCTCACTCGTTACCGTGGCGGCGGCGGAGGCCCTCAGGCCCTGTCTGGCTCAGGTGTGATTCACTCAGTCTGTGTTCAGCTGAAACCGTTACATTCCTTCTCTCGGCCCAGCGAACACGCTGCCGCAGATACGCCAGGCTCTCTGCGAACGCCCGAGGGGTGTGGGGGGGTATTCAGCAATTAAAAACGGAGGTGGATAATATCACCTTAAATAACCTAGGAGTCATGCTAGGGTGGGTGTGAATTTAATAGATAAGGTGAAGTCTAGACACAACAGCTCACTTATCAGTTAGCATCACATTCAACCAGAAAACTCGCGTAGTGATTTTGGCATCGTCCAAGTCCTGACGATTGTTTTCAGCCTAGTGGAAGTGGTTGTAAAATACACGCCGTGAAGGTTCGGTAGCAAACAAACAAAGTGTAGTTGTCAACCTCCGGGAATATGACATTATGTGCTAACGGGGACCAGAAAAGGACGCAAGTCCAGTAGACAGATGTGCGTGTGTGAGTGTGCGTGTGTGTATGTATCTGATGGAGATTTCTTTTCATGGAGGGGGGGGAGGGTGTGAGGAGGGTGTGGCACTGTACCGTGTGCCAGGTGTCCTGCACAATGCCCGCCTTTTCAGTGAGAATCTCAATGAGCCGCTGGGCCTCCCCCTCGCTAAACACCATACTGGTCACCGTGGAAACCAGCGTCTTGTAGGGCAGGTAGAGGGGCGCATCGGCAGCATCCACCGCAGCAACTACGGAAAGACAGAGGGGACAAGTTAGGAGTTCAGCTGTAAACCCTGATAATAAACACGTTACAGTGCCTTTCTGGAAAGACGATGAAGTTCACTATGAAGTGGGCAGATGAATACAACATCGCTCTAATCTGTACAACAGAGGAACCATCTCACAAAGAGCAGCACAATGTGCATCAGGAGCCTTTTTACGACACGGCCCATCGTCTGGGAAAGATAATCTTTACAGAACCGTCAGTGACTCAAGTTCACAGATAAAATGCAGAGCAGAACTCCAGAGATGAGCAGCCTGGTCAGGCTCATAGTGCAGTAAGGTTATGAGCAGCCTGGTCAGGCTCATAGTGCAGTAAGGTTATGAGCAGCCTGGTCAGGGGCATAGTGCAGTATGGTTATGAGCAGCCTGGTCAGGGGCATAGTGGTGTAAGGTTAAGAGCAGCCTGGTCAGGCTCATAGTACTGTAAGGTTATGAGCAGCCAGGACAGGCTCATAGTACTGTAAAGTTATGAGCAGCCTGGTCAGGCTCATAGTACAGTAAGGTTATGAGCAGCCTGGACAGGCTCATAGTACTGTAAGGTTATGAGCAGCCTGGTCAGGGGCATAGTGCTGTAAGGTTATGAGCAGCCTGGTCAGACTCATATTACTGTAAGGTTATGAGCAGCCTGGTCAGGCTCATAGTACAGTAAGGTTATGAGCAGCCTGGTCAGGCTCATAGTACAGTAAGGTTATGAGCAGCCTGGTCAGGCTCATAGTACAGTAAGGTTATGAGCAGCCTGGTCAGGCTCATAGTACTGTAAGGTTATGAGCAGCCTGGTCAGGCTCACAGTGCTGTAAGGTTATGAGCAGCCTGGTCAGGCTCATAGTACTGTAAGGTTATGAGCAGCCTGGTCAGGCTCATAGTACAGTAAGGTTATGAGCAGCCTGGTCAGGCTCATAGTACAGTAAGGTTATGAGCAGCCTGGTCAGGCTCATAGTACAGTAAGGTTATGAGCAGCCTGGTCAGGCTCATAGTACAGTAAGGTTATGAGCAGCCTGGTCAGGCTCATAGTACCCTAAAGATATGGTTACAAGAGAGGCTTGTAAGAGAAGTGGTATTGAGCTTGTAACAAACAAGATGGCTAAATGTGTAAATGAGTGAACATCAACAGCTGTGGGGTACAGGCGAGTCCTGATGATCTGAGGTAAGAATTAAGCATTTGTTTAAAAAAAAAATAAAAAAAGTAAATAAAAAGACTACCATAGTATTTTGCATTGTGTTAGCTAGCTGAGCTTTTAGTTGATTTATACTGATAGCGGGCCCACGCATGGGTAGCTTCTGGATCGATTCAGATCGAGACAGACAGAAACTCAGGAACCTCTGCAATGCCGCAAGTAACTCAGCTCACCTTTTACAGCCACAGAAAGAAGTCCTGACATTACTTTGCGTCAACCAGTATGTGCACCCCATGCAAGAGCAGCAACCTGGCTGGTCCCACAATGCCCTTGTTTCACAAACCGCTACACATAATGAATTCTATGAACACAAATAATTGACTGATTAGGTTTTCTTTGGTTGTCAAATCTTGGTTTTCTCCACTGATTTCAATGGACAGAAATCTCTTTTTCACTCGGCAAGCATACTTCCGCGTGCTTCAGTGTCTGTCCCCTCCTACCCTCTCCAGTTCCTATATATGCTCTATGGTCCCACAATGCCCTGGGGCAGCGCTGGTCCCACAATGCCCTGGGTCAGCGCTGGACCCACAATGCCCTGGGGCAGCCGTGGCGCTGGGGCTGAATGGCACTGGCCTGATAAGATACGCGGGTTGCGGAGAGACCACCCATTGTTTGGGCCACTAACTGCTTTTGTTCACAGGCGAAACAAGGCAGCTGGCGCTGGCACGCCGTTAGGACAGGGCTGCGTGGGTCTCGCCATTTTCAGCACCCGCAACGCGCGAGAAACGCCCCCGCTGCCCCGAGGCGGCCGCTGCAGCCACCTGAACGCACGAGCGCTAATGCCCAGCCTTCCCAGGGGGCCGTGCTTCATCTCTCAGAGAACGCAAGAAGAGGCAGGAAAGGTCTAGAACAGAGATGTGTGTCAGTGCTTACATGTTGAAACACACCAAAAACCAGCAGATTTTTTCCATGAGGTTCAGCCTTCGCGCTTAGCCAATAACTGCTATATGACATGTTTCCAACTCAAAAGACAGACATTTCCAATCATTACATAACCTTTATTAAGGGACCCGTTTATGTGCATTACTAAAGAACATATTGCAATGTTTATGCAAAGATAAAAGGTTTTGTCTGTTGAGCTCAAAACCTACTCCAGCTCTGTTTAGAATTAATGCTTTTCATGCACCATCCCTCTCATTGTGATCACTCCATTTTTTCTCATCTTTTAAAAATAACCCAAGGAGCCCGCCCCCCCCCGCTCCCCCAAACTCTTATTGCTCAATACTCTAATAGTAAACTATTAAAGTACCAGAAAAAAAGGCAAAGTTTCCATCCTATAAGCATCTGAGCCAGGTTCTCTGATTTTTCAACACACACGCTTACCCGTCAGCCTACACCCACTTCACAAATCGCCACAGATTAAAGAAATAATTCACCCCAGAAACTAGAAAAATGTACCTACTATGTACAAGTGATGATACAAACAACCATAGCACAACGCAATGGCATTCATACTCTCTGCCGATTGTCATTATTTTTATGATTGTACAATCAGTTATCTACACGTACGTTGGCACTTGCCCAACGTCAAGTGAGAAATTTAGTGGATGAACACTCCACTCCTATTATCTTGAGTGCATTGAGCCATTTCAGCATTTCGCTTTCCTCCGGCTGCCAGTTCTTTGCAAACCAGCGTCTTCGATGATACTGGAATGCTTTTTCTTGTCATTTTCTTTTGTCGATTTTTTCAGATTTTTTGTAATTTAAAAGACCAGTTTTGCTGAGCTCGAACAAAATTTGAAAAAGGTACATTTTAGAACTCGTAAAAACGACTCACGGCTAGGCCGATCTGACATTTTTGAAAAAGGTCATAATCTTTATCAAAAGATGACTTACAGTATCTACTGGCTAGACTGAACTAAATTCAGTGAATCTTTCCTCTCTATAGGGTACGCTAATATAGGGATAATACTCATGCAGTGAGTAAGGAGAAGGTGTATTGTCTTGCCTGCTTTGCCACATCATGCTACCGACAGTGCTTTTGCACCACGGTGCAGAGGGTAAAAAGGTGTAGGGTAGGAGGGTAGGGCCCCGTGCGTGGTGGTAACACGACCCATTGTGTCATGTCTCCCAGCCACGAAAGCCAGCCGTGGCCACGGGTGCTCGTACTTTCTACGTACTGATGCTTTCACCCACTGCTCTGGCAAAATTTTAAACCATACATATGCACTCTGCAGTCGTAGAACATGACCTTATCAAAAATGTCTGATCAAAAGGATTGAGCCAATTAAACAATTAAAGGCAGAATGTGGAAAGAATTTTGCGTGGAGATCATGCAACTCTAGTTCAGTGCTGCATATATGACTCACAAAAAGGTCAACAAGTCTACAATGATAAAAATCAAGAGTGCTTTCGCACCTTGAAGACAGCTAAAGTAGCTAAATTAAACGGTTTGCACTTACTGAACTTGGAGGGTGGGGGGTCAATTAAGTGAGTGCAAACTCCAGCTTTAGTTTTCAAGTCTACTTTCAGCAGGACAACAGGATGCCAGCTAAGCCTTCCATCTACGCTTCTAGTGAACCACGGTGCTGTAATTCAACCCACGTTTCTCATTTTTGAGGTCTGCCCCCACTGCTCAACAGCCCCCCTGAGACTCTCTCACATACGGTGCAGGCTGAGTAACAGCCATCTCACATACTGTTCCGGCTTGGGCAGCCATTTCTCTCCATTTGCAAGAGAGACTCAAATTAGAGAATGGAGTGCGGCCTACATTCAAGATCCATTGCCTGTGGCCGTTTTGGTTCCACAGCACCAGTAAGCAATCAAGGTTTATTTATTATTTTTTTTTTTTTAAACCTTCAGTTATCTTTTCCAATAACAAATGCTGTAAACGACATTCTAACAGTGAAAAGTTTATAAAAATTAAATAAGTAAACTAGAAATAACCGCCTTGCGGTTGTATGCCTCCGCCAACAAGTCAAGTTGCAGGGTACAACCATGCGGCCTTTGAACTTTTGGATATAAAATGTCGTCACTTAATTTTATCCTATTAGACATTTGTGTGAAATTTTGTCATAATTAGCGTAGAAATTCTTGATTTATGGCCAAAAACATCTTTTGTGAAGTCACAGTGACCTTGACCTTTGACCACCAAGACCTAATCTGTTCATCCTTGAGTCCAAGTAGACATTTGTGTGAAATTTTGTCATAATTAGGGTAGGAACTCTTCAGTTATGGCCAAAAAGTAAACGTTAGCCTTGTGATGACACAACAGGCGTGGAATGCAGCAGTAAGACAGGTCTCTCTGGGGCCTTCGACTGTAGGAGCAGGAGGAGCAGGAGGAGCAGGAGGAGATGGTACTGGAGAACCTTCTCCCTGATCCCCAAAAACACACAGCAAGCGCGGAGTCATCCCATACTAACGACCACGAGGTGAACCACTTCCTCCAATCTAGAATCTAGCGGCAGTGAGGTGAACTAAAGAGAACGCGCGCACGCACACGCACACGCACACACACACACACACACACACACACATCGATCTCCATGTCCATCTGTGTTTCTGTTGGAGAGAATTGACTTTATTTGGCTGCAAAAACAACTTCCCCATAAGGGATAATACAGTTATACTACAAGAGGGGTTGGGGTTACAATGACATTGCATTTATGTACAAAACGATCATATTTGGACATTTGGCGCTTAAATATCGAAACACTTAAAAACACAACTAGTCATAAAATCTGAAATTCTAATTAATTACACACTGCAAATGGAGGAGAGAAGAAATAAAACTGCTCCTTTATGGACATTGGACTAAGCTAACAGAATGGCCCATTAAAGAGCCATTCCCTAATACGGCTCTCCTTTTAAAGCGTGTGCAAACACACAGATCTCCTCTCGGACGATGACTCATTAGATATCAACATGACAAAGTAGCGCGCATATTAAATTAAGATTATTAAATTAAGAAAATAAAGGTCCCCTCCAGTAAATACCGGGGAGGATAAAGACTATAATTCTGATGCCTTACTGGTGTTTGAAAGTAACTAATATAATAAACATTTTGGCGAAACAGTGAGTGGGGGGGTGGACGACGACGACAAAAATGACGTTTGGAAGCCTGTTGGCTGCCGTGCTGCGGAGAAGTCGCACTGTACCCATAAACAGAGCGCCCATTATCATTCTTCTAGGCCGTTGCCGCGCGTGACCCGAAACGGGATGAAATATCCCGTGGGCAGCGAACAGTGCAAAGGAACACTCTCAGGAAGCACAGTGTACGCTGGAAAAAAAAGGCATTCCGGCGAGGAAAAACTCCACAAGCCCTTCACAGTTCCAAGACGGATTCCCCTCCCGGTAAAGAACGGCAGCAAGAGCCTCGACGGACCTCAAAAATGGGGACCGAAAAAAGCCACTGTAATTAGATCCTTATGCTTTTGGGCTATTTAAAAACAGAAGACAAGTCGAGTTCAAGAATGTGGACTTAACGTCACACAAAAAAAAAAGCCTCTTTGAACTGTTACACTTAAGCACTACTAGATATACAAAGTCAAGCACTGTGCCACACTCCACTACACAAAGTTATGTTGCGAGAGACTCAATATCCACGTAAAATTTAAAATGTAATGTAAAAGCATTTAGATCTCTTATGTTAAAAAAATAATAATGATTGTTGGGAGAAATGTTTCCCTAAATCATTGTAAAATACTGTGCAATGTCTCGGGGTTCAATAATAAATATCGGAGATAAGGCTGGGTGTAGTCTCGATGCCTGACACCCTCTTGAGCATCTTGAAAGAGAAGTTTTATTTTATTTTATTTATTTTTTTGTTTGGGGGGGGGGGGGGCATCCATGATCACTTCCAATTGGAGCTCCACCTACATAAGACCAAGGTTTGTCAGAAGTAGTTACTGAATATTTGATTACAGTTACATCCCTGGAATATGGGCAGACTTGATGCACAAGACTGTCAACCTGGTCATGTTCATAGTACTGTAAGGTTATGAGCATCCTGGTCATGTTCATAGTACTGTAAGGTTATGAGCAATCTGGTCAGGCTCATAGTATTGTATGGCTATACTTATTTTATTATTACCATTATGGCTATAATCATCCTGGTCAGGCTCACAGTGCTGTAAGGTTGTAAGCATTCTGGTCAGGATCATAGTGCTGTATATGAGCATTCTGGTCATGTTCATACTAGTGCCGTAAGGTTATAAGCATCCTGGTCATGGTCATAGTGCTGTAAGGTTATGAGCACCCTGATCATGTTCATAGTGCTGTGAGGTTATGAACATCCCGATCATGTTCATAGTGCTGTAAGGTTATGAACATACTGGCCATGTTCATAGTGCTGTAAGGTTATGAGCACCCTGATCAGGCTCATAGTGCTGTAATGTTATGATAAACCTAGTTTGACTCAGTGCTGTAAGGTTATAAGCATCTTGGTCAGACTCATAGTATAGCAAGGCTGTGAGCCTGATGAGTGAGGCGATGCTGGACAGCTACTCCATTAGCAAAGTCTACTACTGCTGCTGCTACTGCTACTGCTGCTGCTGCTGCTACTGCTGCTACTACTGCTGCTACTGTTACTGCTACTACTGCTACTACTACTACTGCTGCTACTGCTGCTACTACTACTGCTGCTACTGCTACTGTTACTACTGCTGCTACTACTACTACTGCTGCTACTGCTACTGCTGTTACTGCTACTGCTGCTACTACTACTACTGCTGCTACTGCTACTGCTGCTACTGTTACTGCTGCTACTGCTGCTGCTACTGCTACTACAACTACTACTGCTACTTCTACTGCTACAACTACTACTGCTACTACTGCTACTACTGCTACTGCTTCTGCTGCTGCTGCTACTGCTACTGCTACTTCTGCTGCTACTTCTGCTGCTACTGCTACTGCTGCTGCTACTGCTGCTGCTACTGCTGCTACTGCTGCTGCTACTGCTACTTCTGCTGCTGCCATCACTGCTGCTGCTGCTTCTTGTTCTGCTGCGGCTACTGCTACTACTGATGCTGCTACGGTTACTGCTTCTGCTGCTACTGAGCACACATTCCTACATGTGTCTCTGCCTGTCTGCTCACATTAGCCTCCTCTCTGCTGTAGCCTCTTCAGACAGCACAATCGGGGAGCGTTTAGCTTCTCTCCAATTACAAGACACTGTACCAGCGCTGCCCTGCAGAAGCACTGCTGTGCCAAACAGGCTTCTGGCAAAGCTCCCCGGAACCAGAGGGCCGTGCCAATGGCGGCCAGCCTCAGCTTTAATTGCACAGGGCTGGGATCAAAATGAGAGGCCTGGGATCCACAGGCACCACGACGGAGCAAATGCCAAGCCGAGAAAAGCAGGCCTTCTGCATTAACCCTTTAACCAGTTAACCAGTGATAATGGCTGTAATGGCGACATGTAGTCCAGCTGTCTCTCGTGTTCGCGTTTGTTCATTTGAATGTGTTCTGTTGCGTCGGGCTTTTGTCTTTGTTTTTTTCATGAGCTGTGTGTCTGTAGTGGGACGAGCAAGCGGGCTGGAGATTTTTCAGGGCACTCCTGCTTCTCGTTTTGATAATATTGACGAATTGTCTAGTCGATATAATTTTGTTTGTGGTCGTCACCATGGAGATGCATTCGCAGCATATGCTCGGGAATGTCCGTTGGATCTGCAGACTGCAAACAACAAAGTTACCATTGCTCTTCACCGGAGATGAAGATTTCGGGACTGATCCGGGAGTGCAGGCAATCTTCAAAAGGCAACCAGGGAAGGACAACATAACGCGGGGGAGGAGTGAGGAGACGACTGGGAAGATTGATGCAGTTCGGTGCTCCGTTTTGGCAGTGTAGAGACCGCGGCGCTGCGTGTATGGAGGAGAGTCGTGGAGGCGGAGTTTGTGTGTTGGACTGCTTGGTGACACATCTCGGGACAGCGGGGGCTATTTTTAATCATGGCTGTATTGCACTTTAATTCACTTGATTGATGTAATGATTCTGTTGGATGTCTTTGTTTGATATGTTTGTTTGTGTGTTGTGGGTCTGCCCCACTGTATGTCTTTTTTGTTGTTGCTGGGGCTACAAATTAAGTTCCCTAATTCTATTCTATTCTATTAAAGTGTAATATCACAAATATGTGATTACAATGTTCTTAACTGAACAATCTATTGCTGATGTAACAAAGGCAATGGAGTTCTAGAACACGGACTTAGAATTTTGAAAAAACAGTCAGCGAAACCTGTCCTGGTCTTCAAAGGGTTAAAAAATGTGGGCTACAGCCATTACGGCTCCTTCTCCCTGCAGTGTTGCTCATTACTGCAGAATAGGTCAAAATTCACACACTATGAGTCCTGTGAAAATTACGCCTATCTACTCGCCTCCTAATGGCTTGTAAATGAGCCCAAATGCAAGTGTAAGAGCTCTCTGGTGAACAGCTCAGCTGGCTTGCATAAAGAGTCCCCACGCTGCTGACACATAAACCTTTCATCTTTTTAAATAATTAACGCACTTACTGTGCAAACAATCTCTTCTCACAGTGGGATAGGTGAAAACCAAACCACATTAGTGGATATGCATTAGTGTTAGTTTGCTTCCGCAAAACTAACCCTCCTCCAAAAAACCACAGGGTCCAGATTATGGAAACCACAAGCTCACCACCTGAATATTTCAACTGTATATTATCATTCATTGTATATCATTCATTGTATAAAAATACATAAACAAATAGAATTACTTCCTCACAATTTTCCACCCTCCCGCCCAATTTGGAATGCCCAATTGTATTCCCAGAAATATGGAATGCCAAATCATATTCCAAGGAACCTGGAACGCCCAATGGTATTTTCTCATCGTTGCTCCCAGCATGCTTCTATTCAACCCACTGAAGAAACCGTGCGCTACCAGCTGCCAATTCTCAGCTGAGCGAAGGAGTCGCCACATCGGAGGAGCAGGGCAGTCGCGCGTGGGAAGCCGGACCAGGACAATCCCGCCAGCTGAAGCCTTTCCCTCATTGGACAGTGCACGGCCAATGGCAAGTCCCCCCCGGCAGCCACGTCTGCATCGCGGTTGCAGCCGTTTCCTTACTGCCTGCGGGGCGCAGCCAATGCACGATGGGAATGGAGAGCGTTTAAATGGAGGGTATGCAAAATCCTGATTGGGCCCCACATACTTGCACGCCCTCCGTCAGGCAATAAAACACAGGCTTATAAAACCCAATTAGAACAATGCAGAACTCCCGCTGCCGTGTTGCGATTATTAGCACATGGTGCATGCACGCCCCCTGCCCACTGTACTGCATGTTTGAGAAGGTCGGCACTGTGCTAGAAACCTCTTCTCTAATGCGGTTACTGCAGACTTGAGAAGGTCGGCAGTGTACTAGAGACCTCTTCTCTGATGCGGTTACTGCAGATTTGAGAAGGTCGGCAGTGTACTAGAGACCTCTCCTCTGATGGGGTTACTGCAGATTTGAGAAGGTCGGCAGTGTACTAGAGACCTCTTCTCTGATGCGGTTACTGCAGATTTGAGAAGGTCGGCAGTGTACTAGAGACCTCTCCTCTGATGGGGTTACTGCAGATTTGAGAAGGTCGGCAGTGTACTAGAGACCTCTCCTCTGATGGGGTTACTGCAGATTTGAGAAGGTCGGCAGTGTACTAGAGACCTCTTCTCTGATGCGGTTACTGCAGATTTGAGAAGGTCTGCAGTGTACTAGAGACCTCTTCTCTGATGCGGTTACTGCAGATTTGAGAAGGTCGGCAGTGTACTAGAGACCTCTCCTCTGATGGGGTTACTGCAGATTTGAGAAGGTCGGCAGTGTACTAGAGACCTCTCCTCTGATGGGGTTACTGCAGATTTGAGAAGGTCGGCAGTGTACTAGAGACCTCTTCTCTGATGCGGTTACTGCAGATTTGAGAAGGTCGGCAGTGTACTAGAGACCTCTCCTCTGATGGGGTTACTGCAGATTTGAGAAGGTCTGCAGTGTACTAGAGACCTCTTCTCTGATGTGGTTACTGCAGATTTGAGAAGGTCGGCAGTGTACTAGAGACCTCTCCTCTGATGGGGTTACTGCAGATTTGAGAAGGTCGGCAGTGTACTAGAGACCTCTCCTCTGATGGGGTTACTGCAGATTTGAGAAGGTCGGCAGTGTACTAGAGACCTCTTCTCTGATGCGGTTACTGCAGATTTGAGAAGGTCGGCAGTGTACTAGAGACCTCTCCTCTGATGGGGTTACTGCAGATTTGAGAAGGTCTGCAGTGTACTAGAGACCTCTTCTCTGATGTAGTTACTGCAGATTTGAGAAGGTCGGCAGTGTACTAGAGACCTCTCCTCTGATGGGGTTACTGCAGATTTGAGAAGGTCGGCAGTGTACTAGAGACCTCTCCTCTGATGGGGTTACTGCAGATTTGAGAAGGTCGGCAGTGTACTAGAGACCTCTCCTCTGATGGGGTTACTGCAGATTTGAGAAGGTCGGCAGTGTACTAGAGACCTCTCCTCTGATGGGGTTACTGCAGATTTGAGAAGGTCGGCAGTGTACTAGAGACCTCTTCTCTGATGCGGTTACTGCAGATTTGAGAAGGTCTGCAGTGTACTAGAGACCTCTTCTCTGATGCGGTTACTGCAGATTTGAGAAGGTCGGCAGTGTACTAGAGACCTCTCCTCTGATGGGGTTACTGCAGATTTGAGAAGGTCGGCAGTGTACTAGAGACCTCTCCTCTGATGGGGTTACTGCAGATTTGAGAAGGTCGGCAGTGTACTAGAGACCTCTTCTCTGATGCGGTTACTGCAGATTTGAGAAGGTCGGCAGTGTACTAGAGACCTCTCCTCTGATGGGGTTACTGCAGATTTGAGAAGGTCTGCAGTGTACTAGAGACCTCTTCTCTGATGCGGTTACTGCAGATTTGAGAAGGTCGGCAGTGTACTAGAGACCTCTTCTCTGATGCGGTTACTGCAGATTTGAGAAGGTCGGCAGTGTACTAGAGACCTCTCCTCTGATGGGGTTACTGCAGATTTGAGAAGGTCGGCAGTGTACTAGAGACCTCTCCTCTGATGGGGTTACTGCAGATTTGAGAAGGTCGGCAGTGTACTAGAGACCTCTTCTCTGATGCGGTTACTGCAGATTTGAGAAGGTCTGCAGTGTACTAGAGACCTCTTCTCTGATGCGGTTACTGCAGATTTGAGAAGGTCGGCAGTGTACTAGAGACCTCTCCTCTGATGGGGTTACTGCAGATTTGAGAAGGTCGGCAGTGTACTAGAGACCTCTCCTCTGATGGGGTTACTGCAGATTTGAGAAGGTCGGCAGTGTACTAGAGACCTCTTCTCTGATGCGGTTACTGCAGATTTGAGAAGGTCGGCAGTGTACTAGAGACCTCTCCTCTGATGGGGTTACTGCAGATTTGAGAAGGTCTGCAGTGTACTAGAGACCTCTTCTCTGATGCGGTTACTGCAGATTTGAGAAGGTCGGCAGTGTACTAGAGACCTCTTCTCTGATGCGGTTACTGCAGATTTGAGAAGGTCGGCAGTGTACTAGAGACCTCTCCTCTGATGGGGTTACTGCAGATTTGAGAAGGTCGGCAGTGTACTAGAGACCTCTTCTCTGACGTGGTTACTTCAGATTTGAGAAGGTCGGCAGTGTACTAGAGACCTCTCCTCTGATGGGGTTACTGCAGATTTGAGAATGGTCTGTAGTGTACTAGAAACTTCTCTTCCCTCTTGACACGACATATGCTAAAGCTGTAGAGGAAGAGGCCAGTAAAACACTCAGGCTCACAAACAGCCAAATGCGTCAGCAATCAGAACAAGATTAAGATCACCCTCCAGAAGAAAAAACCGTTGAGCCAGTGCTTGCTCCGTAAGCTCAAGAGCACTTACAGACCTCTGATAGGAGAGAAAATTCAAACGCTTACATAAAATTTCTAGCATTTCACCTTCCCAAGAATACATTGCCTTGATATTTACCTTGCTCACTTAACATTAGCCTTCCGCTGACAGCTGTGTGTTGACTGCTATGCTCACTCTAATCACAGGCATGTCCCACAGTGTTTTCACACACTTCCTCCACAAGCATCAAAATCTATTTCAGCTGTTTGAAAACCTGAGTGGCGGTAATACTCTTGCCCCTGGAGAGTCTGCCGTTTTTTTGTTTGTTTTTCCACTGTAAAAAGAAAATCAGCAACTCGGGCCCAGGAAACCGGGCGAGGTGAATCAACCAGTGTAATAAACCGTTCGAATAGACCAATTAACTGCTGAGTAACAATGAAGACGCATGGATACCCAGGGGCTGAACACCGCTACGGAGTGACGTGTTCCTCACCTGGCTCCGACTTTTTCTTAGAGGCCGACTTCTTCTTGGAGGGGGTTTCCGCCTTGGGCTCCTCGACCTTAACCGGGGCGGCGGCTCCCACTGGGGGCACGGCCATGACAGGAACCTCCTTGGTCACGACCTCCAGCACAGGGGCGGGTTTGGCGGGTGCCGGGGCGGGGGCGGGGGCTGGGGCGGCGGCCTGGGTGGGGGCGGGTTCCACTTTAGCCACCTTCTTCTCCTTCTTCTTCTTGTCCTTGGCGGGGGAGGGGGCGGGAGGGGGCTCCGCGGCTACGGGGCGAGGGGGGGCGGCGGCAACCACGATGACGGGCGGCTCGGGGACGGGCTCCGGCTCGGTGTCAATGACGGTCTCGGCGACGGTCTCGGCGACGATGTCAGGCGTGGGGACGGGCGCGGGGACAGGCGCAGGAACGGGCTCTGGCAGTTTCCCGTTGGGCTTGTCCTCCTTTTTCTTGTTCCGGCTCTTCTTCTCCGATGGCTTCTCCTTCTTCTTCTTCTCCGAGCGGGGAGGAGGGGCCTGCATCTTGCCCAGGGCCTTGCGCTGCTTGGCCAGCGCCTCCTCGTACGACGTCTCCTTCATGGAGAAGGTGGAAACCAGGGCGATCCCGATGGCCGAGATCACCATGAAGCCACCGAAGACCATGATGCCTAGAGTCTGGGGGTCGTAGATATCCATGTCGGGTCAATGTCTGGAGAAGACAAACAGACAAGAAAAAAATCATCAAAACACAGTCAAAGACTAAAAACACTCAAAAGGTTTAGAAAGTCCTACTAAAAATGTTGAACTGCCATGGAGCACCTCTACAGGCCTTCTACTTCGACCTGGGATTGAGACAAAAACCGTGTATCAATATGGACTCCAATTCAGCAGAGAAAGAAACACGTCTGCACATTCAAAGCCCCACTGACACCCTAAGGCTTATATGAGCACAGATGTTAGGCCCAAAGTACTGAGCTCAATGACTACAACACAAGCCAATACTGCCATTTCACACACAAACACACACACACACACACACACACACAAGTTTACCCCCTCGAATGCAACACATTCACCGATCAATCTACAGTCAGAATCACAGTAACCACGTGACTCTTTTATTATTACAACCTCTTATCAAAGGAGGAGTGTTCCATATGGTTCAAAGGGCAGCAGTGTAGTATAGTGTAGTATAATGGTTAAGGAACTGGGTTTGTAACCGAAAGGTTGCAGGTTCGATTCCCAGGTCGGACACTGGGACACTGCCGTTGTACCCCTGAGCAAGGTACTTCACCTGCATTGCTTCAGTATATATCCAGCTGTATCAATGGATACTATGTATAAATGGTAAATGGACTGCACTTATATAGCGCCTTTATCCAAAGCGCTTTACAATGGCCTCTCACTCACCCGTTCACACACACATTCACACACCAATGGCGGCAGCTGCCATGCAAGGTGCTAGCCTGCTCATTGGGAGCAATTTGGGGTTCAGTGTCTTGCCCAAGGACACTTCGACATGTGGACAGGAGGAGCCGGGGATTGAACCACCAACCCTGCGATCAGCAGACGCCCCGCTCTACCTCCTGAGCCACAGCCGCCCCTGCAAAAAAAATGCTGTGCAAAAAATGCAGTGTAAGTCGCTCTGGATAAGAACGTCTGCTAAATGCCTGGAATGTAATGTAAAGGTACCAAACACATAAGCCCAATCTTCCTTGTAAAAAATTTTTTTTTTTAAATTTCATTTACAATTTTAAAAAAAAAGAAGGGATTCCCTCCACCTACATTCATACACGTGATCAATGAAGACTTGTAAGCCTACATACGACCGGAGCCCTGTGCTTCCCAAATATCCAGAAATGTGTGAAACCCACAAGGACAAAAGAGCCGAGGACTGAGAGAAGGATAAACCGAAGGAAAGGCTGTAAGCACCTCGGAGTTACTCAGTTAGCAACAATGTGCAAAGCAAACAGCCTGTGCCCCAGTGCACTGCACGCTGCACTCCGCACGCTGCACCTCCTAAGAAAAGCCAGATGTCTCGGGAGCAGTGTGGGCGGCCCTCGTACACTACCTCAGAAGAACGGTTTCCTTTCACGAAGAAATGCAACCTCAGTCACTTTCGCTCATTGGGAGAAAAACCGTGTTACGCAACGTCTCACGCCGGCCCCGCCTCCTTAGCGAGCGTTGACTCTGCTCTACACGTCGGCAACGGCGCCCCCTGACCCCCCCCCCCCCCTCCCTTTCCATGGGACATGTACACGATCCTCTGCTGCTTCCCTCCCTGCGTACCCATGCTCTGGCACTCCCCTCCTCCCCTCCTCCTCCCTCCCCCTGTGGAATTCCTGAGGGATTCCTCTGAGAGAGGCCGCTGTTCTCCTCCACAGAACAGGGGAGGTGTGCAGGGAGAGGGTCTCTGGAGGTGCATCTCCACAGGTGAGGGAACAGCTGTGACCCCCCCTCCCTCCAACCCCCCAACTGGAACACAGTGGAATAGCCTGATGTGTGAATCCCCCTTCCCCCCCCCCGCCCCCCTCCAAAACAAACAACAACAAAAAAACAGATTCACACACTGTAAGGCCTTTGCAGTGAGGAACAGGCAATTATGCTCTTATACTGAAGAAAAATGAAAAAGGACACATTGTTCCCGAGGAGTAGTGCAGTACACGGCCACCACGCTCATTACTGAATTTCTGTAACTGCATTCGACAGATTTTTAAAACACAACGTGATTGTGCGCATAGCAAAAATAATAACGGGTTTCTGCTGGAAGCAGAACACACACACACACAAATTTCCAACAACAAGAAAAAAATCTCCTCTTTGCATTCTCAATCTCTACCAGACAGACACAAAGGCTGCAGTTCTGCAAGGGACAGGACAGCATCCGGAATCAAACCGTTATTATTAAGTAATAATAAAATCTGAAGACCGCCAACGTTTCAATACATTGGAGTGAGAAACAGAGTTGATCCAACTGGTCGGGCAAGAAGGATCTTTTATCGGGACTGTAACCCCCTACTTTGCACCTCAGAGCTTACGTAACAAATATACAGTAAGAGTCTATATGGCAGAACTTGAACAACGTGTCACATAAATCCAACCGGACCATCTTCACAATAAGCTGTAATGAAATTATGCATTCAACACTTAATTTTATATATTTTTAAAACCACTCCAGTTGAATATACCACAACTACTAGAAACGAGCTAATGTTAACCATGTGTAGCAGTGCCAAATGTGCATGATGATTTTCTAACACATGTTCAAATATTCTAATGCAGTCAGATGGTTGCAAAGGGGGAAATACCATTTGAATACACTGACGATGCAAAAAAGAAAAAAAGTTGAGTTTCTTGCTTTTGCAAATGCGGGTAAACGTGACAATATCAGTGTCAGGTCGAGGGGTCATCGTAGAGTAAACAACCAAACAGTGCATGTCCACAGCAGCCAAAGTTTAAATTGAGCAATCGCAGAGAACACATTAAAATTGAAGAAACTTCACATTACGCAATAAAAAAGTATTTTCACTTTTCAATAAAATGTGAGCATTGTTGCGTTAGGAAAAGCTTAAAAAGTTATGGAATGTAAGAAGTGTAAACAGAAATATATAAGCGTCGCTAATGTCCGAAGTGTGTGGAACAGTTTTGTCAATGTTGAATTACTTTCGTCCGACGTTCAGCGGCTAAAACAACGGCCCTTTAATTCCGCTCCATCACCGCTGCAACAGCTGAACACGTAGCTAGTCATTCCCGAATCACATAAGCGTGCATTCTTTTCCTTACAGGTAGGCTAAATTACAGCAACACTTATTAGACTAGCCTATATTAAATGCCATAAGCCGTTTAGCTATGAAATTGTGCATAAACACGGATAATGTTAGTAAGAGAATAATGAGCCCGCCTAACGTTTAAACTGGTAGACTGACTCATCTTTAAAAGTTTAATTGCGAAAATCAAAGTGCATCACATCGCAAGCAGATGACGCTCTGGTGTACTAAACGAATTCTTGTTAGATAGCCCATCAGATATCCATCTAAAAAAGATTGAATAAACAAATACCATATCAGAAACGGAGAAAACGCTTCAGAGAATATCTCCAAGGACAGAGCCTGACTATTTCTATTTCTGGTTTGTTAACTAGTTTTTTTTTTCTAATTTCACATTGCTCGGCAGGAGGCTATAGCAACCAGCAAAACTAGTCAGACTCGTTACAATTCCTTACAAATCGTTAGCTGGCTCTGAAGTTAGCCAATTAGATAACCCAGCAACTTAGCTGCAGTTTCCAAACTTGTACAGTTTGATTTACACTGATATCTCTGTCTGTAGGCTAAAAACGTGTTTAAAAACGGCTATGAGAACAAATAAATTATTAAAAGCTGCTGTCTGGCATGATTCTGACTTTTACAAGTTGTGTTTAATTCATTTATCCAGCTCGCTAGCTTGTCAGCCAACCAACATCTAGATATCCTACAATAAAAATCCGATTCATAACTGCATATCTGACAGACAAAAGTCACAGTTTCAGGCAAAACTCCAAGCTGAAAATAACAGTTTTCTCTCACCGTATGAACTGTTTGCAGTATTTGTAGACTGATTCAATAACTTGAATACAGAGCGATCTGTGCTTTCAAGCCACTACTATTTTATTCTTCCTTTTCTCCGACACAAAATATCTCTCCCCAGGCTCCTGTTTCCAGATCCTCTGAGTAGCCGCGGTCTGTGGAGTCGTGGCACTTTCTGTGAGCTGGCAAAAAGCCGGCCCTTGGGCCAGATACAACTAATCTTGAGCACTCCTAATTGGCCAGAATGTAATCAATCAATAGAATGTAACCAA
The DNA here is from genome assembly GCA_022702515.1 of Ilyophis sp. 1 JC-2022. NCBI lineage: Eukaryota > Metazoa > Chordata > Actinopteri > Anguilliformes > Synaphobranchidae > Ilyophis > Ilyophis sp. 1 JC-2022. The sequence goes on along the minus strand of CM040396.1, from coordinate 104,809,456 downwards.
CCATGTCACCGGCTTTTCCAGTCAGGCGGTCGAGGGAGAGGCGATAATGTATAAACTTTCTCGGGAGTTGTAGTTCTATTATTATCCGCGTAGCCGTTCGAGGTCGGAACGAAAGAGCTGTGTTGGAATTAAAAAACTACAATAGCCATGTGCCCAAAAAAGAAAATCTCCAACAGGAGGATTTTTTGAAGTATTACGTCTCCTTAGCTACATCACATACATATTGTGAGGACTTTACGAAGTTTAAGTACGTGGCTACGTGCCTATAGCTTATATTATTATTATGTTACTCGTAGAAGTAGTTGTAGCTTCTCCAATTTGTATACAATTACTGCTTTCTATTCTACGTTTCCAAGGTTAGTACCGCATTAATAAAGGGACTGATGTAGAAACGTGTTAGCCACAGATCCACTGCAGGTATATACAGGTGCAGCTCAAAAAATTAGAATATCGTGAAAAAGTTCAATATTTTTTGTCACTCATTTCAGAAAGTGAAACTCATATATTATATAGATTCATTACACATAGAGTGAAATATTTCAAGCCTTTATTTCTTGTCATTTTGATGATTATGACTTACAGCTAATGAAACCCAAAATTCAGTGTCTCAGAAAATTAGAATATTTTGCTTTAACATATTTTTAAAGTATCATATTTAATATTTGGTCGCATATCCTTTGCATGCTGTTACTTCCTGAAGTCTGTGACCAATCAACATCAAAAGACTCTCGATATCTTATTTTCAGGTACTGTTACAAGCGATACTATAACCTCTCTGCATTTGAACTGATCTCTATGAGAATTGGGGGGTAAGACTAGATTCAGCTGTAAATTATGCTGGTACAGTATGGAACACATGACTGGCGAAATGGCTGTACGTCATCAAGGGTCTAAGGTATCAAACGAGCCCCAAACCATTACTCTGCGGCCAGATATGGAGTAGATGTGGATGGATCCCTTTAAGGGTTGTTTCTCCTGACTTTTTTCCCCATAGAGTTCTATAGGAAAATGAGTCAGGAGAAATAACCCTTGCAGTGATCCATCCACATCTACTCCATATCTGGCAACAGAGTGATGGTTTGGGGCTCGTGTGGTCCTTTTCAGTAATTTCACAGCAGTCAGTACGGTTGCAATTATGCATTTGGGGCATGACTTTATCACTAAAACGTTAATAAAAAAATTGAAATAAATAAATAAATAAATAAAAAGGCAATTATCACTGTATTAAGTGATACTGTTTTCCGGACATACTTTGAGTTTCAAACATATTTGATATGGAATGTTAGGTGTATTTTCCACAGGGCCGGTCCGAAGCATTGGCGGTGTAGGCGGCCAGGATTTTTATTAATGAATTTTTTTGTGGGGGGGATATATTTATACACTGCTCAAATAAATTAAGGGAACACTTAATCATCACAGTATAACACCAAGTCAATTAAACCAAACCGGTCATGCTGGATGATGTTGCAGGCAGCATAACGTTCGCCACGGCGTCTCCAGACTCTTTTACGTCTGTCACATGTGCTCAGTGTGAACCTGCTCTCATCTGTGAAGAGAACGGGGCGCCAATGGCGAACCTGCCAGTTCTGGTGTTCTCTGGCAAATGCCAATCGAGCTGCACGGTGCTGGGCTGTGAGCACATGCCACCCTCATGGAGTCTGTTTTTGTCAGTTTGGACAGAAACAGGCACACGAGTAGCCCGCTGGAGGTCATTTTGTAGGGCTCTGGCAGTGCTCATCCTGTTCCTCCTCGCACAAAGGAGCAGACACCTGTCCTGCCGCTGGGTTGTTGCCCTTCTACGGCCCTGTCCAGCTCTCCTCGTGTAATGGCCCGTCTCCCGGTATCTTCTCCACGCTCTTGAGACTGTGCTGGGAGACACAGCAAACCTTCTTGCGACGGCACGTATGGATGTGCCATCCTGGAGGAGCTGGACTACCTGTGCAACCTGAATGGGCTGCAGGTACCGCCTCATGCTACCAGTAGTGACAAGGGCACTAGCAAAATGCAAAACTAGAGAAAAATCAGTCAGGAAGGATAAGAAGAGAGAAATGGTCTGTGGCCACCACCTGCAAAACCATTTACTTTTTGGGGGTTGTCTTACTGTTGCCTCTCCTGTCCATCTGTTGTCACTTTCATTTGCACCAAAGCAGGTGAAATTGATTCACAATCGTTTACGCTTCCTAACTGGACAGATCGATATCCCAGAAGTTTAATTGACTTGGTGTTATACTGTGTTGATTAATTGTTCCCTTAATTTCTTTGAGCAGTGTATATATTTCACAGAATACAAAATATTTAAAAAGTTGCCCCCCGCCCCTTCCAGATCCAAAGTCGTATGTTTTGAGAATTTGATGAATAAAAGTTAGTGGCGCTCCATCGTTTTTTGGCTTTGCCCAGCTGTTCTTACAGCAGCACTGTGATTGGAGGACAGAGTCAGAGATCCATTTAAATTTCGAAATTAGAACGGTTGGTTTTCAACATGTAGATTAAACACCAAGACTAAGACGTCTGGTGCACAGGGGATAAAAAGAAACGGAGGAGGAGGAAAATACAGATATAAGTCTAATGTGTTTATTGACATTTATTCAATCAAAGGTATAAAGCTAGCTAGCTAGCTATTAGGGATGTAAGCTAACGGTACACTGAACTAACGGTAGGCTAGGCTACGATTCGTATCACGATACAGTGGTCACGGTACAGGAAGGGGGTAGGCTCTTCAAAACCGACAGCTGTTTTCGGTATGATTTTTCGTTACATGTTTTTTTTATCTCTATCTTTAAAAAAAAAAAAAGTCCAGAAGTGGCTCATGGTGCAGTACAGGCACGTCATGGGGTATAGCCAAGTAGCGAACTACAGTGAGTAGATTTGTTTGACATTTTTTTTATTAAAAGCACAAATGTAATAATCACATTACCTTCATTAGACAACAGAGTGATATCATATATAAACTGATATTGCTTCTTAACCCCCTACCGCCGCATCATCTTACACAGACAAAAGAAAAACGTGATTATTTTTGCTCATGATAAGGCCATTACGTCGGCTCTTGACGTGGATGAATTTGTTGCTACGTGTTTTCTGCGGAAAGAAACAGAAGACAGATGTTGTGATCTCATGTAGCGTGCAGGAATGTGTATACAATTAAAAGTAGGATTGTGAATCACAGAACTAAAAAAAAAAAGTGTTGTAATATAGTTTGTGGAAATATTGTATGTCCTCTAAGAATGGGTGGTAAATACACGAGAAAATAAACTTGATCAAAACATAAGATTCTAAAATACAAATGAAAATTATGAGCCAATTACAGTATCTTCGTTTCACATGCAAATAATAAATAGCACAAAGAAACTGAAATGATGATATAATATTTTTATATACTTGTTTCCATGAGATTAGATTATGATTTGCTATTATTGGGCATAAAAAGTTGTGCTCCTATAGGAGGGGGTTAAAAATGATCTTATCCACTAATGTACTGATTGGCCTACCATGGCTTTAGCTTTATATGGAAGCATCTCAAATCTCACCTATATCGAGGCTATATATCTTCTCCAAAATATTCATAAATAAAACGTTTTATTTTAGAAAATGCCCTGTGTGTGGTTGTGTAGAAATGCAGAAAATTTGTTTTAAAAGGCTCAAAATTTTCTGGGGGAGGACCCCCAGACCTCCGCTACATTTCCCCCCCTTGTGCCCCACCAACAGCTCTTGATGACCCTCAATCAAAGCGGTCTACAAACAGCCCTGCATCTCAGTTATTTGGGGTGATATTTATTTCTCCCGTAAGGATTCCTTGTTTGTTCCATGACCGTGTCCGAATCAGCACACTAGCCTACTATTGAGCAGTATTAAGTAGTATTGAGTTAAAAAAGCTGTTAAGTACGCGACAATTCGGAAAATTGAGTGTGAGGTGACAAGGGGAGGGGGAGGGAGGGGGGGGGGGGGGGGGCGCCATCTACAGATCTTGCCTAGGGCTACTAAAAGGCTCGGGCCGGCCCTGGTTTTCCAGGTAATTACAGTGCTCTCATTATAATGCACATGTTTCTATAGAACAAGATGGTATACAGCACAGCATGTTCCACAGAATAGTTTTTCTTGTTAACCCTTTGATGGTCTGCACACCTGAGCAGGCCTGTATTCCTATGAGAGTTATTTCTATGTGGGCCAGTTAAAGGGTTAATGTTTTAGCCAGTCAACTTGCTTATCCACTCTGTTACATAACAAACATGGGGTGATTTGATAAAAGTATGGTTTGAAGTGTTCATTCACATATACAGTATGTACTGTTCATGTGTACAGTATTAGAATTTGAAGCGGCTCTTTGTAGAGACCTTTTCTAGGTTATCTCCAGGTTTCTCCAATGTGTTTAACCCTTGTGTTCTGTTTACTTAGTAGCACCTGGCTAACTGTTAGCCTGGGTAATATATACCCAGGACATTGCTGGGATTTTAAAGCAATGCAGAAATAAAATGCATGCAAAAGTACTTAATATATATTATCTTTACCTCAATTCCAATATATATGGTTAATGGTTGCCATTGACCTCTGCTAGATCATATGTAACAATGAAAGTGTCATTCATTTGTGATAAAGATGTGATTTATATAAAATATTCACCATAATGAAGGCGTGGGGGAATAAATCATGTTTAAAATTAAACAAGGTTTTCATGCAGTAGATTATTAATATTTATTGTTATGAACTGACACACTCAATTATTTTTTCATCTTTCTCTTATTATATTCAAAGAAACCATATAGGCAAAAAGACATAAAGCAAAATACAGATGATGAACAACAAATAGAAACACAAAACAAGAACCAAATGTACACTGGTTTAGTCACTGGTCATGAAATACCTCTCTCAAAAGTCTCATTCCTTTTTGAGTAAATGTTTAAAACGGGACAACCCGAACGCAAGGCTTAAATCTGTATATGCGGTGCTTGTGTTTACATTTAGTTGTTCTGGATAACAGCATCTCTTAAGGTGTGAGTAATGTAATTAATGTCATTTAATGCATTATACTGAAAAAGCCCCACCCTCACACTATATAGTCAAGCCGGAAAGTCTGAATACCCCTTTCACCTTCTCCACGTTTTATTGCATTACAGACGTATTCTACAATAGATTGAGTAAATTTTTTGTCTCAAAATTCTACACAAAATAGCCCATAATGACAAAGTGAAAATATGATTTTAGAAATCTTTGCAAATGTATTAAAAATCGAAAACTGAAATCTCTCATTTACATAAGTATTCATACCCTTTGCTTTAACATATTTTTAAAGTATCATATTTGATATTTGGTCGCATATCCTTTGCATGCTGTTACTTCCTGAAGTCTGTGACCCATCAACATTAAAAGACTCTCAATATCTTATTTTCCAGGTACTGTTACAAGCGATACTATAAGCTCTCTGCATTTGAATGGATCTCTATGGGAATTTGAGGGTGAGACTTTGTGATCGATTTTTGAAAGAGTTTTTCACACACGACACACACATGCTGTGTAATGTACACCTACATGGATATTTCCACTACAGGCACATTCAGGTGTTTACCGGCAGAGTGTTTAAGTCCAGGGTGCATACGGATTAAACGTCTCGGAGTAGACACGTTTAAATCTGAGCTCGGATCAGATTTGCCCAGTCTATATCGTAACCTTATCCGTGATGAGCTAAAATCCAATACTGATCCCAGATCAGCATTGCTATATTTTAAGGAACTTAAAAATAGGATCTTAACTGAACATTCGAATGCTGATGTAACAATCACTACTGGTAATTGAGAGCAATGTCGGTTCTAAAACACTGACTTAGAATTTAGAAGAAACATTCCAGAAAACCTACTGTTCAATGGGTTAAGACTCGTACAGGACTAGGGACTCCAGGTTCAATGGGTTAAGACTCGTACAGGACTAGGGACTCCAGGCCTATCTTTGGCTGCCATCCCAATGCTGGTAATAATTTTAACACAGTAACGCTGTGGCACCAGATATCGCCTCTATTTCCCATGCCCTCCCACGGTTTCTGCGCTTTTGTGGCCGACGGCTTGTCTCCAGGGTGAAATATATCACAATTAAAGTACCGCAAATCAATTAGCTTGGTCCTCACCGTGGGCTGCCTGGATACTCCCGGTGATCCGGCTGAATGTGGTGTGGTGGGGTTGGGAGGAATTTCATCCAGAATTCCTCTCACAGCAAGCTTTCATCTAAAAAAAAAATAATAAAATGGAAGAAAGATAGCCATTACTTGCTGTTTAAATGGGGGGGGGGGAAATGCAGGTATCACATACGCATTTAAACTTGCTTATCGATTCTTTACAAACCGAACGTGCCAGAAGAGTAAAAGTTATTTGAAAAATAAAGTGTTGGGGTGTCCAGATTTATTAAAGAAAATATCAAACACTGTTTATTTAGTCAGGAGGTCTGTGCCACTGCCATCTACACGAGATTGAGCGCAAAGTGTGCTGCCCCTGTGCAAGCCGGCTAGCCTTGCCGTTTAGCTGTAATCTCCCAGAGAGAGAGATGTCCGTTCGGGAAGGTGATTGTGTTATGATGAAAAGCTTGAGCCACCTGTTTACCGCACATTATCTCTCTCTACCAGGCGCTAGAGAGACCCACTGCCAGCAGTGATTTAGCAGCAGAGGAATGGATGCTCGATTCACAGTCCCGGCTCTCTGGAGCCGCGCGGTACGATCAGCCAGCAGGGCCGCCAGAGGAGGCGGCCGCGGGTACGACTGTGCAGATGAGACTTAGGGGGCAGAACAGTGGATGAGAGTGTGGCCGGCCGTTTGTTTTTGTCTGCTGTTTTATAAGGGTTTTATCTGCCTGGACAGAAGTGGGGAATTCAACTGTGGGGGGGCTGGGTGGTGGGGGGCGGGGGAGATTAGGGGCCAATGTAAACAATGTTTTTCAGATGGGCTACTGGCAGAGCAAAATTTGGAGGGCGATATCAAACTCTCTTCCCCTGTCACTGGCCACCAATCAAAAGACTCAGAGCCAGGGGCACACTGGCCACCAATCAAAAGACTTAGAGCCAGGGGCATACCGGCCACCAATCAAAAGACTTAAAGCCAGGGGCACACCGGCCACCAATCAAAAGACTTAAAGCCAGGGGCATACCGGCCACCAATCAAAAGACTCAGAGCCAGCGGCACACCGGCCACCAATCAAGACTTAGAGCCAGGGGCACACCGGCCACCAATCAAAAGACTTAGAGCCAGGGGCATACCGGCCACCAATCAAAAGACTTAAAGCCAGGGGCATACCGGCCACCAATCAAAAGACTCAGAGCCAGGGGCACACTGGCCACCAATCAAAAGACTTAGAGCCAGGGGCACACTGGCCACCAATCAAAAGACTCAGAGCCAGGGGCATACCGGCCACCAATCAAAAGACTCAGAGCCAGGGGCACACCGGCCACCAATCAAGACTTAGAGCCAGGGGCACACCGGCCACCAATCAAAAGACTTAGAGCCAGGGGAACACTGGCCACCAATCAAGACTTAGAGCCAGGGGAACACTGGCCACCAATCAAAAGACTTAGAGCCAGGGGAACACTGGCCACCAATCAAGACTTAGAGCCAGGGGAACACTGGCCACCAATCAAAAGACTTAGAGCCAGGGGAACACTGGCCACCAATCAAGACTTAGAGCCAGGGGCACACCGGCCACCAATCAAAAGACTTAGAGCCAGGGGAACACTGGCCACCAATCAAGACTTAGAGCCAGGGGAACACTGGCCACCAATCAATACTTAGAGCCAGGGGAACACCGGCCACCAAACAAAAGACTTAGAGCTTTATTTATTTCTCTTATATTTTTTACTGTATCAATAATTGTATGTTCTTCTGTTAATTTTATTTATTTTGTTAAATATATCGTTATTTATTTACTGTATTAATGTATTATTTGTTGTAATGTTGATTGTGTGTGGACCCCAGGAAGATTAGCAAACTGCTACGGCATAAGCTAATGGGGATCCTTTAAATAAAGAAATAAAGAAATAAAGAAATAAAGAGCCAGGGGAACACTGGCCACCAATCAAGACTTAGAGCCAGGGGCACACCGGCCACCAATCAAAAGACTCCAGCCAGGGGCACACTGGCCACCAATCAAAAGACTCCAGCCAGGGGCACACTGGCCACCAATCAAAAGACTCCAGCCAGGGGCACACCGACCACCAATCAAAAGACTCCAGCCAGAGGCATTTGTTAAACACTGGTAAATACTGTGCCTCTTTGTTATGAAATTATATATATTTAGAGAACATCATTGCCAATAATTATCTAAATGGCGAGTGTTGGTCTGACAGGAACGTGAGCTGATTTGGAATCTCTCTGGTAAGACCATGTGATCTGCAAAATGGCAGAGCCAATTGCAAAACAGAAAGCAGAAAATAAATAAAAATGTGTGTGAGAAACAATATGGTTGTTCCCATCTCTTTTAATTTTCTTCTGGATGACACCTGTCTGTTTCTGCTTCACATTATTTCCCAGTTGTCATGGTTTCTCCGCCTGCTTGTTGTATATTGTCCACTTCCCTGGAGAGCGCTCACGTTGCGTTCCTTCGCTTTGGTTTCCTAGTCCGTTTCAGGTTTTGGTTTTCAGTTCAGTGTGTTCACCTGTTCAGGGTTACCTGTCAGTATTTAAAGCACACGTCAGCGTTATTATACGCTTCCATATTGCCATTCGTTTCTCGAGGAAAGCCGGTATCGTAGGATAGCATCCTTTTCCAGTCCCGCTCTCGTCGCGTTTTGGAATTCGTAAGCGTTATTTTGTTTTCATTGCTTTCACCATTTATCGGGCGTTATAGTCCACGTACCGAGGGTGCAATTGTTTTTTCGTTGTCGTTTATATCACCATTATTGTTACCGCCCATGTGTGCAGGGCTATCTCGTTTTGCAAGAGAGTTTTTGGTTTCGGTTCCCTCGTTGTGAGCTATAGGGTTTTTGTTTGTTGTTATTGCATTGTATAAAGTGTTAAGAGTTTTCACCTTTAGGGTTGTTTTCAGTTGTAGCGGTATCTCTCCAGGTGTGGAGAGTTATATTTTGTTTGATTATTGTTATTCCCTGTTAGCGGGGTTTTCGCTCCCGCTTTGTGGTGTTCAGGTAGCATCCTCTGTACACCTACTGTCGCGTCTGGTCCTTCGTTCCCACGCTACCCCTGACAGAATATGGAAGCCAGTAGGGAGGCACCAGCGACAGTCGAGAACCTAGGGCAAATTCTCTCAGCTCAGGAGGCTGCTATCTCCGGCCATGAGGCCGGCATTAGGGCTCTTCAAGCCTCCGTCCAAGCCCTACATTCTCAGCAAGCACAGTTCGGCAATCAGCTGCGCTATCAGGGAGACGGGTTGCGTGATTTAGCGGAAAGCATTCGCACTTTAACTATGACGATTACGTCTCCCCAGGTTACTTCACCTTCAATCCCGGTAATACAAGCACCAACTAAGGGCGGCACTAATCCCTCCTGATCCTGTAGGGATTCCCGTTCCACGCGAGCCCAAATTACAACTCCCGCTTCGCTATGGAGGAGAGACCGGGAAGTGTAAGGGGTTTTTGACGCAGTGTCTTATATTTTTAAAATCACAACCCTCTCGGTTTTCCACTCAGGAGGCCCGCGTATCGTTTATTCTCTCACTTTTAACAGGCACGGCTCTCGCTTGGGCGGATCCCTTAATCAGAGCAAGCTCCCCCGTGATGTCCACTATGGAGAGGTTGGCAGAAGAGATGGCGTCGGTTTTCGACCATGACGTTTCCGGTCAGGAGGCGGCGATGCGACTCACTTATCTTCGTCAAGGCTCCGACACGGTGGCGTCATTTTCTATTGCTTTTCGTGCACTCGCAGGGGAGACTGGGTGGCCGGACGGACCGCTTACCGCTCTATTTATTAAAGCACTTTCGGATTCAGTTCGAGATGCCCTTTCTGCACTCGAACCACCCGCTTCGTTCGGTGCGTTAGTGTCTACGGCTATCAGAATAGACAATCGGATTAGAGAGAGAGAGAGAGAGAGATTCGCTGGTCCACGCAGTGGTCGGTCCTCTATTTATGTGCCTCGTCCGGTGGTTGTTCCGGTTTCCTCATTTTCTGAGGAGCCCATGCAGGTAGATGGGACGGCTGTACGGGATCCCAAGTTTACCAGGGCGAGAGAGGCATGGTGTCGTTATTGTAAACGCGCTGGGCATTACAGAGATCAATGTCCTAAACTAGCGGGAAAAGAGGAGTCTCGCTAAGGGAATCGAGGTCCTTAGTGAGACAAGATCAAACTTCTCCTCGAACTCTAGTATCTGTGCAGCTGAGTTGGAATAAGCATTCCAACAGCTGTATCGCCTTTATTGACTCCGGATCAGTAGAGTCCCTTATGGACATTAAGTGGGCTAGGGAGCAGGGGATTCCCTCAGTTTCTCTTTCCGTTCCACGGTTAGTAACGGCTCTCGACGGTCGCCCTTTGGGTACGGGCGCTATTCGACGGGTTACCAGCTCCTTAAAACTGTCAGTTCCGTTCCAGGATCACACGGAGCGTATTAAAAAATTTTTAGTAGATTCTCCCACATACCCCCTTGTTCTGGGTCACTCATGGTTGGTTCAGCACAAGCCCAATATTAACTGGGGAGCAGAGGATTCGGTTATTCTCCGTTGGGGAGTTCAGTGCAGACACCACTGTGTTAGAGATAGAGCTGTTAGATCTGGCAGCTCGCGCCGCTCCCTTCCCGATTTCAGTTCGGACAGCGAACAGGAGGAGGAGAGTGTTCTCCGTGGGGCTCACGGGTCTGTAGCGTCATCTCGCGACACCAGGGGGAGTCTTTCTTGGGATTCGCTTGCTGATGGGTTTAATTTATGGGAGGAGGAGAGCTCTCCTTCTGAGATCGATTGGGACATCCCTCGCGACTCGGAATCAGATTTGGAGAATGTTCAGGTGGGCGGAGCTATTCCATTTCCAGTGCCAGCTAATGTTCATCAGCAGTACACTGATCTTGCGGAGGTTTTTAGTAAGCAACGCGCCACTTCTCTGCCTCCTCATAGGCCGTATGATTGCGCCATCGAGCTATACCCTGGCTCGATTCCCCCCAGGGGAGCGCTGTATTCCTTATCGGCCCCTGAGAGTGCCGCTATGAGGAATTACATAGAGGAATCCCTCGCCAACGGGTTCATTAGACCCTCCACTTCTCCGGCGGGCTCCGGGTTTTTCTTTGTCAAGAAGAAGGACGGTAGTCTTAGGCCATGCATCGACTACAGGGGACTTAACGCGATAACTATTAAGAATCGTTATCCTCTCCCGCTTATGAATTCGGCCTTCGAACGCCTCCAGGGGGCGTCTATTTTTACCAAACTGGATTTACGCAGCGCTTACAACCTCGTCCGCATTCGTGAAGGAGACCAGTGGAAAACTGCATTTAATACCCACTCGGGACACTACGAGTATCAGGTGATGCCGTTCGGGCTCACTAGCGCCCCCGCAGTTTTTCAGGCGTTAGTTAACGACGTGCTAAGGGAGATGCTTGAAAAATCGGTTTTTGTTTATATTGATGATATTTTAATTTTTTCTCCCGATCTTTCCACGCACGTTCGCCATGTCAGGCAGGTCCTTAACGCGCTGCTCAAGGCTCAGCTATTTGTAAAGGCAGAAAAATGTGTCTTTCACACAAAATCAGTGTCTTTCCTGGGGTTCATTGTGGCAGAAGGCAAGGTTCAGATGGACCCAGCTAAAGTCTCGGCCGTTAAGAATTGGCCCACGCCATCCTCTCTTAAACAGGTTCAACGTTTTTTAGGCTTCGCAAATTTCTACAGGAGGTTTATTCGTAATTTTAGCGCGGTAGTCGCCCCTATTACCTCACTTACAAAAAAGACTTCTTCCTCCCGGTTCCAATGGAACTCGAGGGCCGAAGCGGCGTTTTCTGAACTCAAAAGACGCTTTACGTCGGAACCTATCCTTGTCACGCCCAACCCCTCCCTTCCTTTTGTTGTAGAAGTAGATGCATCGGAGTTAGGAGTGGGGGCCATTCTCTCCCAGCTATCCCCCATTGACCACAAAATGCATCCTTGTGCTTATTTTTCTCGTGCGTTAACACCTGCCGAGAGAAATTATGATGTGGGGGACCGGGAGCTCTTAGCAGTCAAAATGGCTCTGGAGGAATGGCGTCACTGGCTGGAAGGGGCGGAGCATCCGTTCACGGTGTGGACGGACCATAAGAACCTGGAGTACGTGCAGCTAGCCAAGAGGCTTAATTCTCGCCAAGCCCGGTGGGCGTTATTCTTCTTGCGCTTTAATTTCCTGCTCACGTATCGCCCCGGCTCCAAGAACGTTAAGCCAGATGCTCTTTCTCGCGTCTTTGATAATTCGGACAGGGCTCCTGCCCCCGAATTTATCATTCCCGCCGACCAAATTGTGGCTCCAGTTATTTGGGCCATTGAAGCTGCAGTTCAGAGGGCAGTGCGATCAGATCCTGGGCCTGGGGGGGGCCCTTCTCACTGTTTATTCGTTCCGCTGAAGCTTAGGTCCCGGGTATTACGTTGGGGTCACACTTCTCAATTAGCGGCCCATCCGGGCGTTCACCGCACTAAGGACTTTCTTTCTCGGCGGTTTTGGTGGCCCAGTTTGGAGAGGGATGTTCGGAGTTTTGTTGCGGCTTATCCGGTGTGTGCCCGCAGTAAGGGTTCTAGTCTCCCACCCTCTGGGCTTTTGCGCCCTCTTCCCATTCCCAGCCGTCCTTGGAGCCATATCGCCCTCGACTTCATCACCGGTTTGCCTATGTCACTGGGTAAATCGGTGATCTTAGTCGTGGTAGATCGTTTCTCCAGGGCGGCCCATTTTATCGCATTGTCGAAACTACCTTCAGCTTCTGAAACGGCGCAACTCATGATAGACTCATGGTTTCTGATCGCGGCCCCCAGTTCACGGCCAAATTCTGGCGCACATTCTGTTCTCTGCTTGGTGCCTCGGTCAGTTTGTCGTCTGGTTTCCATCCTGAGACGAATGGACAGACCGAGCGCACTAACCAGACGCTGGAGAACACTCTGCGTTGCCTGGCGGCCTCTAATTCCACTTCCTGGAGTACACACCTGGCCTGGGCTGAGTATGCCCATAATACGTTGCGCAACGCGTCCACAGGTCTCTCACCCTTCGAGGCTCAACTGGGGTATCAGCCCCCACTATTCCCTGAGCTGGAAAGTAATATAGTGGTTCCCTCCGTGACATCCTTTATTCGGAGGTGTCGCTCTGTTTGGAAGCGGGTGCGGACTGCGCTTCAGCGCGCTGCTGCTAGACACAAGGTGGCAGCTGATAGACGACGTCGTCCTGCCCCCTCATTCAGGGTAGGGCAACGCGTGTGGCTCGCTACGCGTGATCTGCCATTAAAGGTGGAGTCTCGCAAACTCGCACCCCGGTTTATTGGGCCTTTTAAAATTTTACGGCGCATTAATCCGGTTACGGTAAGATTACAGCTCCCCGTGCTATGCGTATCCATCCCACGTTTCATGTCTCCCGGCTTAAGCCAGTCCTCATTAGCCCGCTGGCCTCCGCTGAGAAGCCACCGCCGCCTCCTCGGATGATGGAGGGAGGTCCAGTGTACACTGTCCACCGTATTTTGGCCGAGAGACGGGTTGGGAGAGGTTTCCAATTCTTAGTCGATTGGGAGGGTTATGGTCCGGAAGAGCGTAGTTGGGTTCCCTCCAAAAATATTCTGGACCCTCAACTTATCAGGGATTTCCGGGGTCGCAGGCTTGAGGGATCGTCTGGGGTCGTCCCTTAGTGGGGGGGTCCTGTCATGGTTTCTCCGCCTGCTTGTTGTATATTGTCCACTTCCCTGGAGAGCGCTCACGTTGCGTTCCTTCGCTTTGGTTTCCTAGTCCGTTTCAGGTTTTGGTTTTCAGTTCAGTGTGTTCACCTGTTCAGGGTTACCTGTCAGTATTTAAAGCACACGTCAGCGTTATTATACGCTTCCATATTGCCATTCGTTTCTCGAGGAAAGCAGGTATCGTAGTATAGCATCCTTTTCCAGTCCCGCTCTCGTCGCGTTTTGGAATTCGTAAGCGTTATTTTGTTTTCATTGCTTTCACCATTTATCGGGCGTTATAGTCCACGTACCGAGGGTGCAATTGTTTTTTCGTTGTCGTTTATATCACCATTATTGTTACCGCCCGTGTGTGCAGGGCTATCTCGTTTTGCAAGAGAGTTTTTGGTTTCGGTTCCCTCGTTGTGAGCTATAGGGTTTTTGTTTGTTGTTATTGCATTGTATAAAGTGTTAAGAGTTTTCGCCTTTAGGGTTGTTTTCAGTTGTAGCGGTATCTCTCCAGGTGTGGAGAGTTATATTTTGATTGATTATTGTTATTCCCTGTTAGCGGGGTTTTCACTCCCGCTTTGTGGTGTTCAGGTAGCATCCTCTGTACACCTACTGTCGCGTCTGGTCCTTCGTTCCCACGCTACCCCTGACACCAGTATTGAAAAAACATCATATTGTGGCAGGAATTCAGTTTTCTTATCAAATAGAAGAAAACAGTTCAGGTCTAACCTAATGACAAGGTCATTGAAAATACTGGCCCAAACTAGATCATACTCATAATAATAATCATTTACAAACTTCAAAGAAATGAGCACCAATACATTTCTTCAGATGATTTATTGTAGAATCAAACTTTACTATAAAAAATTATCCTAAATAAAATTTCACAAATGTTTTTCATTTTTTCTACAATTCAAACATTATGCCAGTTGAATTTTTTCTTGGATGTATTTCTTATAATTCTGTTTCAGTTGTAATTCCTGTCTTTCCAAGGTTCCATAGGTTACATCTAACAGGCAATGCCTATTGGACAAGGACAGATTTTAAACACATGATTGGATGAATGTGTGGCTTAAACCAATATGAGAACCAATTAGTTTCTGTGCATCACCTAAACAGCTCAATGCTCAGACATCTATTCATTTAAGCATAAAACTATGTTGTTTTTATAATGTATTTCCTCCACACCATGTAATGTCTGTTAAGATTCCTTGTTTCAGGGCTGGTTTGTCATTTGCAAAGTTCACATTACTGTTGCTTAATCCACAAGTTAAGAGGACAACAGCATTCAAATAAAATATGTGCTGGGGATTAAAACAAGGGAAATTCTTCTGGTTCCAGATGACTATTGATGAATCCTATTCGTTGTCGTCTAGATTTCATGGTCATTAAATGGCTTGGAAGGAATTACAGGCCTGTCTCAAAGGAATTTCAAATTGCCAAAACGGGAGGTTATTTGGGGATTAATCTGCCTTTAATGAGTGTTTATACAGGGTTGTAACTGTCAAGGGTTTAACCACAGTGTGTTAAGTAGTGAGATAAACAGAGGGCGTGATTCCCGCATTGCAGCTGCATTACTGACAATCACAGGAGAGGTAATCCAACACGACACAAAGACACGTGCTGCAGATTTCAATGGAAATGTCAGGACAGCGGGGACGGGAGAGAAGATGTGTGAAAATAAGATTAAAACAAATTTTTCAGGCCCTGAGCGGCTCAGCTTTTAAAGCTGTTTGCCATTAGTGTAAGCTGGGCAGGGCCGTAGAGCTGGGTCCAGTCCTGGTTGTCCTTAACCAGCTATGACCAGGAGCCCAGAATAGAGGGTCAAACTTAGCTTTGTTCTGTCTGGGTGAGTTTGGTTGTCTAGGGTTCCTCAAATCCCTCTGCTGAATTAACATGCCAGGTGGTTACAGGCTACCTGTTTTTGTCTGGGAGAGATAAGCTGCTCTCCTGAGTAGCTTTAGCCCTCCTGTAGTACTGTGTGGCCTGTAGTGTGTAAAATAGTCACTGGCTTTCCTGTAGTACAGTGTGTAAAATAGTAAATGGCTCTCCTGTAGTACTGTGTTTGGCCTGTAGGGTGTAAAATAGTCACTGGTTCTCCTGTAGTACAGTGTGTGGCCTGTAGGGTGTAAAATAGTCACTGGCTCTCCTGTAGTACTGTGTGTGGCCTGTAGGGTGTAAAATAGCCACTGGCTCTCCTGTAGTACTGTGTGGCCTCTAGGGTGTAAAATAGTCACTGGCTCTCCTGTGATACTGTGTGGCATGCAGTGTAAAAAGTGTGTGCACCTGACAGACTGCAGGGGGTTATGGGTAAAGAGAGTTCTGTTGTGCATCTGACAGACTGGGGGCTTTGTGTAGGGTCTGGGTAACACAGAAGTAACCTGAGAGATTCAATACCCAGGAGAAAAAATGAGGGACAAAAAAACCCCAAAATAAAACACACACACTTCTCTCTCTCTCTCTCTCTCTCTCTCTCTCTCTCTCTCTCTCTCTCTCTCTCTCTCTCTCTCTCTCTCTCTCTCTCACACACACACACATACACTCTGCTCCATCATAACCACATAAACCAATGCAAGACTACAAACTCTGGTCAATGACTGACCGCTTTACACACACATTGCACAAGCAATATCACCGACAGATATACCTGTATGCTGTGCATGATGTCACCAGAAAGCCTGCTTGAGAAAAACTACTGTTGTGGTGTGGCCGAGGGAGGAGGTGGGTTGCAGGTCTGATCTATGATACTTGGAAGATGGGATTAGTAGAAAGTAGGAACATAAAACGGAACAGGACACAGCAGTAATGTGTTGTCACACTGAAAAAAACACTGCTTGATATGGCGTTCGTGAGATCTGCGGTGAAGGCCAGATTTCACAACACCTGCTGGGACACAAACACCTGAGAGATGCATGAGCACATTAGCTCATGCCTACTGTTGTACTTACACCACATGGATGCATGCATACAAACAAACGACCCTACAGCCAGGCTAAGGGTCATCAGGTCGTCGTGCACTGCTCATCAGATTGTGATCATACACAACTGTTTATGTCCGGAAATCTCATGTTCAGTCAAAATGTTTTTTTTCTGAGTTTTTGTGTAGGCTTACCAATACGCTGGTTTCCGGGGATTCGTGACGTCACGAGATCCTTAACATAAAAATGGGTGGAGTTGAGGCGGTCCTAGGGGTGGTCTCGGCTGGGCACGGGGTATAAAAGCAGAGACCAACAGGGTTTTTTTTCCTCTTTGGGACTGAGACCCTTGTACTGCTAGCTATTTCAAGTTCAAATGCAAATTGCTTTGTATTACTGCTAAAGTTAATATTACTACTTTTATCGAGCTTATATACACACCCTTTCACTCCTTGACCACATGAATATTCATAATATGACTACGTGGCATCATGGTCATATGACCACGCCTACTCACGAGTTCCAGTTCAAATTGAAGCGGGAAAAAAGGCCTCAGAAAAGGCTCTTTAAATTCTGAAGCGTACTGAAATATGTGCAGAGAGTAAATGCAACAAACAATGGATATATACGTCACAAATAACAATTAAAAATGGTTAACAATTCACACACATTCCTTTCAGTTGATTGCCTAAGATTGAAAAGCACTCACATGCATTTTTGTGATGCTTCAATATCTAGGGCATCAGAGCCTTCTGGGTGAAGCAGCGGTCAGTCACTCCCAAAATGGTACAAATTATCCAATAGATTGTGCCAGTATCAAATCATTTTTGGCCTAGAACATAAAAGCCCTCTCTGTCTGAAATTTGCATCAAATGAAAGGCACATAATTGCAGCATATTTTTTCTCAAAAATAAATTTGTCTACGTTAATCTGCGTTACTTTGGAAACCTGTCTAAACTTAGGCTCCAAGTGTAGGATTTATTATCAGGCATAGCAAAGGAAAAGAGAGTACATCCAAGCCGAGCAATGTGAGTATAAATGATACTTCTCGCTCAAAGCCCTGCGCTTCGTCAGGAATAGCCTTAAATCAGGCCTACTGTCCATAGCTTGGGCAACCGGTTCCAGCTGACAATAAAATATCAGAAATTGGGCAGCACAATAATTAAGGTACTGGGCACATACCTGCAGCTGAAGCACACTCCTCCAATGGATATACTTGCCAACCAGCAACCATTTTACACCCTACAGGCCCAACAGTTCTACAGAAAAGCCAGAAACTATTTCACACCCTACAAGCCATACAGTACTACAAGAAAGCCAGGGACTATTTTATACAATTCAAGCCACACAATACTACAGGAGAGCCAGTGACTATTTTACATCCTACAGGCCATTTTATACCCAACAGTGGTAAACAGAGGAAACCCAATGGGCAAAACCGATACCTAAAAAATCAAACAAAGCTGGCAAATTATAAAAAATGTGTGATTTAGGCCGCCGCGATAGTACAACGGTAACAGTTGTACTCCGAGGATCGGGGTTCGCGCCCCGGTCCTGCCATATCCGAGCGTGGCCGGTGCCCTGTGGAAGCGGCAATTGGCAGCCGCTTCCGGGTGGGGGGAGGGGCTCGGAGAGAATCGCTGCGCATGGGACCCAGGCGAGTCGCGGTCAGGAGCTCGAGGAGTCGCGCCCTGTAGAGGACGTGGCGCCCTCCTTCCTACTACTAGTACCGATAGACGGGATTGTGTAGCGGTGGTTCTCTAGCGGTTGCTACATGGGGGGAATTGAATTAGAATAGGGGTTCAATTGGCTACTAAATTGGGAGAAAAAGGGAAAAATCAGAAACAAAATTTTTAAAAAAATAAAAAAATAAAAAAATAAAACAAATAAAACAAATTTAAAAAATTAAAAAATTTGTGATTTACAGGGTTGGGCCTGTACTACTGTCATAAACCTTCATCCTTCTGCTGTACTACTGTCATAAACCTTCATACTTCTGCTGTACTACTGTCATAAACCTTCATCCTTCTGCTGTACTACTGTCATAAACCTTCATACTTCTGCTGTACTACTGTCATAAACCTTCATCCTTCTGCTGTACTACTGTCATAAACCTTCATCCTTCTGCTGTACTACTGTCATAAACCTTCATCCTTCTGCTGTACTACTGTCATAAACCTTCATCCTTCTGCTGTACTACTGTCATAAACCTTCATCCTTCTGCTGTACTACTGTTATAAACCTTCATCCTTCTGCTGTACTACTGTCATAAACCTTCATCCTTCTGCTGTACTACTGTCATAAACCTTCATCCTTCTGCTGTACTACTGTCATAAACCTTCATACTTCTGCTGTACTACTGTCATAAACCTTCATCCTTCTGCTGTACTACTGTCATAAACCTTCATCCTTCTGCTGTACTACTGTCATAAACCTTCATCCTTCTGCTGTACTACTGTCATAAACCTTCATCCTTCTGCTGTACTACTGTTATAAACCTTCATCCTTCTGCTGTACTACTGTCATAAACCTTCATCCTTCTGCTGTACTACTGTCATAAACCTTCATCCTTCTGCTGTACTACTGTTATAAACCTTCATCCTTCTGCTGTACTACTGTCATAAACCTTCATCCTTCTGCTGTACTACTGTTATAAACCTTCATCCTTCTGCTGTACTACTGTTATAAACCTTCATCCTTCTGCTGTACTACTGTCATAAACCTTCATCCTTCTGCTGTACTACTGTCATACACCTTCATCCTTCTGCTGTACTACTGTTATAAACCTTCATCCTTCTGCTGTACTACTGTCATAAACCTTCATCCTTCTGAGGCACTTTGAGCCAGCATATTTTAACTCTTTTTTTCTACCTAGGAGATGATTCAGCTTATTAAGTTTCCAATGCTTAATAAGAACGATGCCAAAATATGCAATAATTCATGCAAGGTGATTTATTCATTTTTATTCTTTACCCCCTTGAGCAAGAACAAGTCA
Source organism: Ilyophis sp. 1 JC-2022 (assembly GCA_022702515.1). Classification (NCBI taxonomy): domain Eukaryota; kingdom Metazoa; phylum Chordata; class Actinopteri; order Anguilliformes; family Synaphobranchidae; genus Ilyophis; species Ilyophis sp. 1 JC-2022. Next base: position 104,789,769 of record CM040396.1, on the reverse strand, counting down.
AGTCTTTATCAAAGGGCCCAGCATTGGTAACCCTGGAGACCGTTATATGTCCCAAGTCCAACAATGGCTAACTCATCCGCTGAGATTCCCCCCATAAGCAGAGCAGGAAATCCTACATCACTCTCCGTGACAGAATCACTCCAGACAGAGAAAAATAAACATCCCTTCGAGGGAGCCCTGATTGACACAGAAAACCATACATTCAAATCCAACATAGAGCTGGTGCTGAATACTGTGGAATGCCATGGCAGTGTGATTGAATCATAGGAAATGCAGGCCTCAGCTATAGATCAACTTGAATTTTTTTTACCTGACATTTGTTATATTATTGTACATTCATGTTGTATAAATGTAGGAATGCAGAGTAGGTTTGTAGTTTGTTTGCTTGAGGAACTGCCTAATGCACGGCACCACATGTTCTCTACGGTACAGAGGCAACAAAAACGTTTCACTTCCAATCTTTCACTTCAAAAGTAAACCTGGTTATGTAAACACGTTTTAACCTACTGGTGCAAGGAAGCCAGAAATATAGCAATCACAGGTCTAAGGTCACTGTAACCTCAATCAAATATCACAATACTCAGGGTAAAAGTTCCTTTTTAAGCAACAGACATGGGAGAGCTCTGTGGGGAAAGGTATCCGCACTTCACTGCTTGTGCAGAGTTGCAGAGGTATGAAAGTACTGCACATGCTTTGTACTACTATGTGCATTTGCTTCTATACCAACATGTCCCCTCAAACCCGCCGTGGGGGGCACGCAATGCACGATTGGCAATTCCAAATCGGGGTGGGAATTGGATATGCTAAGCCTGCATTGGGTGCCAAATTTATATTTTTAAAAGGTAACACCCTGGAGGATGGTATCAAATAGATTTTAAGAATCTTCTGAATTAAAGTATTGAAATGGAAGATGCGTTTAACATTGCTAGCATTCCTGAGAAAATAAAAATTGTTTGGCTATCCACACTTCACATTTTTTTAAAGATTAAATAACATTAAAAATCAATTTCAGCAAAGTTCATTGTAACTGAAAGATAACATTCAAGGGACCTCCAAAAAGCTGGACAAACGCACGTGCTGGGATTCTGGGAATGTTTACCTTATCTTTCCAAACATTCCCGGGAATGTTCTGAAAACCAGAAATCGTTAGTTTTGATCCTGTTGCAGGTGTCACAGTTTTCCTTGTTCTCGGATATGGGCCTGCTGTTCCATAACTACTTCCAGCCGGCGTTCCCTCCCAAACGCAGGACCATCGGGATTCAGGAAGATGCAACGCAGATCTAGGAGTTTGCTTGGCTTTGGCACATCCGGAGTTCCTTCACAGGACTGCAGGAAGCGTGGAAACTCACTGGAACAGGGATGAACAGTTGCTCATTGAGACGCACAATAAGAAAGAGTAGAAAAAGGTACATGAGCAAAAGGAATATAAGAACACTCCAAAACTACACTGGTAAAGTGTAAGTCTCAACTGATCAAAATAATCTTTATTTGTAGAGCACCATTCAGACAACATATTCAGCTCAAAATGCATGACGTAATTTGTCAACAAGATATAAATGCTGTGACACAATCGAATAAAACAAAAACACAACAGAGTAAGAATCCCGGACTATTTCTTAGTTCTGGTAATACAGGATATAGCAGCTGTGTCATGTTCTGGTTTCTAACTTCAAGCTGTGCAAATGTATTCAAATGCAATAGCTGCAATAACTAACTCACCCCTCAAAGCGCTTGAGAATTGAACACTGAGCTCAAGACCTTGTCGTCCTGGAGATAATGAGGGCTTTCAGTCTCAGTGCTTGAATCATAGATCACAGTTTCTGTTCACATACGTCCAACAGCCCATCTCATTCTCAAGAGACTGACAGCTCAGGGACTGCCAAGAAACACACTAGTGTTCAACAAACAACCCAAATAAAACCAGTTGCAAATGAAATCCACAATGTCCAGCCTGTATCAAAGACGAGAAGAGGAAACACTGAAATATAATACCTATATCATGTGGCACACAGGTTTAACAGAAAAGGTTTTGAAGACACACCTCTTCAGACTCTACCTTGACTGACCCACCAATCCAGTACCACTTTCACATAGCACATTGCACTATATATACACACTGCACCTTGTTCCTCTCAACACTCGTGTAACATTGTGTCTTGAAAGCAATGTTGTAGCTTATTGTGCATTACTGAGTTAGCCTTAAGACTTACTTTGTGAAGATGTTCATGTCTATAGATAGCTGTTAATTTATGACAGAACTGTTCTCCATCAGACCCGTTTGTAGCTGTTTTAATGACCTTCGGTTTGCACGTATTGTGCATCGCTTTGGATAAAAACCTCTGCCAAATGAACGTAATGTAATGTATTAGATGTTTAAATTTCGAAAGTTTTTAACGTGTTTGGCAGGAATCCTCCGAGTTGTTTTTCTCATGGCTAAATGACAAGCATCAGGAGCGGGGCTGCCAGTACGTTTCTATGCGACATGCGAAGGCCATTCTGCGTTCTCAAAGTTTCGTGACACACAGAATTTGTTCAGAATAGGCACTGTACTTGCACTGTGCTTGCTGAGGAATCCGACCCCGTTTGTCCGCGCTCTCACAAATCGATAGCAGCAGTTGGCGCGATTGTGCATTAACATACACGACATGGCCAAAAGTATCCGGACACCTGCTCATCCAACATCTCATTCCAAAATCATGGGCTTTAACATGGAGCTTGGTCCCTCCTTTGCTGCTATAACAGCCTCCACTCTCCTGGGAAGGCTTTCCACTCGATGCTGGAACATTGCTGTGTGGATTTGCTTCCATTCAGACTGAATAGCATTAGTGAGGTCGGGCACTGATGTTGGGCTATTAGGCCTGACTCGCAGTTGGCTACTAGGTTACAAAGATACTACTGGCTGTAACCTACTAGGCTACATTACAAGGATACGTTTGGCTATATAGTGTACACCACAACTGGAAATTCAAAATTGGGGGAAAAAGGGGGGGGAAATAACAAAATGCAACAAACAAATGCTACTTGTGCTAAACACAATGTAGTAATAGACTTAGTTGGTACCATCGGTACTGTAAATGGATCCAATCATATTCACAAGGCGGTCCCATGTCAGCGGTTTGCCTTTGTTATCTCAGTCACGCTCTTTTAAACCTCTTTAGCCAAATTGACTCTAGAGCTGCGGGTGGGATCTCAAAACGCATGTGGGGAAAGCCCCTGCTGTCTTTATACAGCCTTTCACACACACACACACATACGTGCACACACGCACACACACACGCACGCACACACAAACACGCACGCACACACACACGCACGCACACACGCACGCACACACACACGTGCACACACAAACACGCACACGCATGCACACACACACGTGCACACATGCACGCACACACACATGCACAAACACACGCACACGTACACACCCACACACCCTTCTCTTCACAGCTAAGACCCAGAGGAACAGCTATTAATGTGGGAGGGCCCACATAGTTTCTGTGATGGGGTTCCTCAGACCCGGGGTAACCACTATAAGTATGCCACACATAAACAGGACATAACGACTGTAATTAAACTGCAGTTTTTTCTAGTCCATTTTATTTTTTTATAATTAATCTTGGTCAGAATTTTAAACTCAAGCTGAAAATATGGTCAGTTCCAGGCACTGGTAGACCGCAGCTAAAGTGTTGCACACACAGCTGCGACCGATCTCCACTCAGCGTTACCGAAATCCCTCTTTCGCGAGTCTGAGTAATCTCTGCTTCTTACACTTTCTCGTTTCGGCCTCTCCGAGCGCTGCAGGTGTGCTTTTAAAAAAAAGGACGGGCAGAGAGAGAGAGTGAGAGAGGTTTCGGTCGGCCGCTCTGACCGTAAACTGCCTGACGACGAGGCACCGTCATGCTTCAGAAGCTTAAAAGGAGCTTTTCTCTGATGTAGTGAAACAAAGCTGTATCACACATAACGTACACCCTATCCACTGAGCGGTACCAGTGTGGCTGCAGATTGGGAAGTAGCGAAGCAGAGGATATGCATCTTACCTCTATCCATCCATCATCTAATCCGCTTATTCCTGGTCAAGTTCACAGGGGGGCCGGAGCCTATCCCAGCATGCATTGGGCAAGTGGAAGGAATACCACCTGGACAGGTTGCCAATCCATTGCAGGGCAGACACGCCATCCACAAACACACTCATAGCTATGGGCAATTTAGAGTCTCCATTGAAACTAACTGGCATATCTCTGGACTGTGGGAGAAAACTGGGCGGGGTACCTGGAGGAAACGCAGGCGGACACGGGGAGAACATGCAAACTCCACACAGAAGGGCCCACAGTGGGGATTCAAACTCAGTGCCTTCTTGCTGTGAGGTGACAGTGCTATCCACTGCACCACCGTTCGACACTTACAAATCCTTACAAATCCTCATTGAGAATGATGGCCGTTTTACAATTCATGGATTGTATTTAGTGTTGCCAACCGTCCCTTGAAATAAGGGACCGTCCCTTATTTGGAAAATAAAAGACCCTTCCCTTAACGAACTGATAAGGGACGCAGTTTGTCCCTTATTTTGGGGACTCAATGAATGACAGAGCAATTTATATGAGTAATTACGGTAATCTTGTCTATGTGCGAGAATGCACTCAGCTCATTGGTCATGACTCGAATTGCTGTCAGTGTTGCTAGGATAGATAGGCCCTTGTGCCTCATTTTACTTTAAATTTAAGTTCGACATAGTGTTGAAGAACTGTTATTTTGCACTGACAAAATAAATTATTGAATGATAATGTTTCCCACGTATTCCTCAAAAATACAAAACTGATCAAATTCAGGTTTGTGCGTCCTAATACATGGGCTTATTACAGATGCATGTCTGGTATATGGATAGGACTTGTTACAACCAAGTAGGCCTATATTATATGTTAAAGTGTAGTAATAATGCAGTAATGCAGGTGTAAAAAAAGGTTAAAGGTTGGCCTGTGCCGCGAGGGCTGCTAAGGTGTCCCTTATTTAAATTTCTGATAGTTGGCAACCCTAATTGTATTTCAGTTAATTTTCTGAATCGAAATGGAATTGGAACTCATTTACCATACACCTGAGCCTCCCACCAATGGCAGCAGCTCCCAATACCATGAATATATCAAAGTGAAACTTTTTTTTTGAAAGTTTCTAGTGACCGACCAGTTGAGAGGATGGTGGACTTCATGGTGTGGAAGAAATCGGTCCACTCCTCCAGCAGTCAACCTAAAATGGAGCACAGGCCACTTCTCAAGCCTTGAGCGTGACACCCTTCTCAGTGCAGTTGGGTAAAGAAACCACTCAAGTCGCACAGGAGTCAGTGCAGTGTCCATGGCAACCAGCTGAAATTGCTGATGATTGGACGAGCTCAGAATGAGTGGCGGCCAGATCTGGGCAGCAGTAGTTTAACCCTTGAAATGCTGGCAACATGTGAAAACAGACAACAGGTCCTGGAGAATTTCAGAAAAAGATACTATTAACCATACTGTACAAGCGAAATACGTTTCTTTCAAAATTGTCAGTCATCTGCAAGAATTTTACTTTTCTCTAAAGCGTTAAAAAGTATTTCAAATAATGTCTTACCTAAGGACTGTAGGCAGCCAAAGCATTCAGAAAGACATCAGAAGACCCGCCCATGTGAATCACATCATCAGATTACACCAATTGGAAGAGTAGTTTAAGCCAATGCCACAGGGTTGGGGCTGGAGGCTGGAGGGGTTGACCTAACCTAGTGAGCTCAGCCTTTCCTCCAAAAAGAGGAAAGCCTGGCAAACAATCACTCGAAAAACGGAGGGTGTGTCCCAATAATCGAACAAAGGCACCCTCCCTTCCTCCACTACCACCTCCTCTACTCCGTGCCCAGGAAACTGATCTTTGTGTTTTAATCTAATGTTGCTGATTGCATCTTAATTACATATTAATGGTTACATATTAATTAATGTCTCAACGCAAACCGCAATGTCAGGTACATTGTATACTGTACATGCAACTACTTGTACTCGAAACGTTCAGGCAGTTTTGAATACTTCCGGGTAGGAGAGAAGTGGTAGTGGGGGAGTGGAGGAAAGGAGGTGAGGAGTGAAGAATATTGGGACGCAGCCAGAGATACGTTTGCAACAGCTCGGGGACGGTGCTCTTCAATCGACCAATTGTAAGAAAGCAGGTGTTCGGCAATAGGAAAGTGCTGCAGGCGAGAATGTCTCTTTCAGCAATGAGATTTTTTTATGCAAAGGCGCTCTATTGGCTTCAAAGACACAATTTTGTGAATTATGCACGTCTCTTTAATGACTTCTTCATAAACTTTTCTTAGTAAAACTGAATGTAAATAGAGCAACAAAGCGGAGGCGGAAATCTGGGAAGCGGAACCGGATGCGGGAATCTCAGGCCACATCCGTTATCTCCGCTTTATCAGCAAAAGACTAGGCTAAGACAGTCTAGACTAGGTTGACCCAACTGGCTTAGGGATGCTGTGGCTGATGGAGGCCAGTTCCCCAGGCAGAGAAGGGGCGTGGCCATGCAGTCACAGAAGTGGGAACAGCCCACTTCCTGCCACACAGGGTATCCCCTCTCCTGGGCCTGGAAATCATTACCGAGCCCTTTGAACTGGGCCTGCAGAGCCCAGAGACACTTCCTTTTCTGAGACACGGCTGAATACAAAAGCTGATCGCTGTAGGCTTGTTTAGCCCACAGTAACGTCCCTCTCTTTGATCTCGCTGTGATTCGCTCTTCAGCCCAACCTCACAGGTTTTGGATTTTCTACATTACAGTCCTGGGTTCCTGGGCCATCCTTCTCTGGCGTTACATTATCCGACTGTTATTTGTTAAAAACACAAATTTGTCGTACCCCCCCCCCCCCCAGTGTCTGTATCTACAGTTATTTGAAAAGAGGCAGTTAGAGTCTGGCAGGAAGTGGACCGAGGGAAGCGTTTTGGCGCTGCAACAGCTGGTGTTACGCTGGTCTGGTCTGTTTGTTTGGTAGACTTCCCATGAGGCCGAGTTATGTAATAGAGAGCTGGAGCTCCTCGGAATTGGAAAGGGGGTTGCATCACTGAAGGCCCGAAGCCCAGCTAAAGTTTAATCGCAGGGCTATAAAGCCCTCACAAGAAAAACTGAAAGGAGATCAAGAACGAACAGGGAATGTGATCTGTTTTAATGGACCACAGTGACACTACATTAAGGAGTAAACAATTAGCAAATAATCCTTCCATACTTGATGATTTTATTCCCTTTACATTAAAAACCCTTTCTAGGGACAAGCCATAGAAATTTCCATACGTTAATGTTCCAAACACAATGCACCAAATTATCGTTCTAAACAAATGTATCTTTATTAATATGTACCTATCCCTTGCAAATAAATGTTAAATAAATACAAATGCATGATTGCAAGCCCTTAACTGACGTTATTTAGAGTACAGAGTTTAGAAACGTTACTGTATAAACTGTACCCTGGAACCCCAAAGACAAATTCCTTTTCTTTGACTCGACATTCCTTCTTTTTTGGCAGCCTATTTCCTTCCAGCGTTATGACAAAGGCTAGCAACGTCTGCCGGAGAGCTCCGAACGTAAGCACAGGCCACGTGGGCTTCCGTTGCTTCACCAGATAAAAGAGGGGAGGGGCATGCGAAAACGAGAAGCGGTTTCAAGTTTGGAGTCGAAGAAGGAACGGACTATGATGACATCACATTAAGAGAACACGGGTCCGTGGCCAGAACAGCCGAGACACGCTTCCCCAACGCCAGTTATCACTCGCGAACGGAGGACCCCCCCACGCAGTCGCGTGCACGGCGGTGAAAAGTCGAGCATAGGCGTGTGCTGGTAAAATGGCTATCATAGCTAGTACGGTACAAACTACAAGACCCAGGGCAATCAAAATAATCACTTTTAAACATTGATATTATGCATAAAGTGACGAATAAAAATTCTGTTGACATTTTAAATTAGCTTTTTTTTTATAGTGAAGGCAATAAAGTTATTATACTGAATTTGCTATTGGGCCTACGAGGAGACAATGTTGCTTAATTATCAAGGCATTTTACATTTTAACCAATCAGCAGTGCATCTGTTTAGTGGGTGGCCAATAAATAAACTTGGACGTAAGATTGCATGTTTAGAAATGACTAACTTTCAATAAATTTTTTTTTTTTTGCATTTTCCTGTTTATACATTTGGAAAAAGTAAGCACCCATCTTTCAATTGTGGCCTACAAATTGTGGCACGAAAATGTATTTGCAGAGAAAGACTGATTGCGTGATCAAACTTTAATAAAAATGTATTCACTGAAAGGTAAATATAAATCAATCAGCAGACATTGAACATCCAACACTGTTTAAGAGTGTCCAACATTCCTGCAGCTGATTCCACTAATCTGCTCTGCAGTTATCTCACAGGGACCAATCTCTCTCTGAACAGCCCTCTGAAAAAACTACTGACAGTGCACAACTTTTCAGGCGGGTTCCATCGGCAGAGCGTCTCAGAGCGCCACTGATATTTTCAGAGAAAGAGAGAGAGAGATCGCTCTGCGGGGGTAATGATTGACCACTCTCTCGAGCTCGGTCAGGTTGTCCCGATCTTTGGCTCTGTACAGAGACCATTACTCAATCCGGAAACGTTCACACCACACGCTGGTCTCACGCAACAACTGGCACTACAAGATGTCCGTCCAACATGAATGTAAATTCTTCCATGCCCTGGATAACTCCCATCACTGCAGGTATAGTTAGCGCTACCTATCCCAGCATGAGTAGATTGACGGCTTGTAAAACGATGTTGGGTAAATCGTAAGGGTCAGCCGTCTGTCCCCTTCTGTGTCCCTCATCATCACACACCCCCTCACCTCTGTCCCAGCCAGTCCTCTCTCATCACCCCATCTTTATTTTTTCCCCCCAATTTTTCATCCCTTTCTCTCTACCTCCTCTCTCCGTTTCTCTATGTGTGTTTGTGTGAACAGCCCAGCAAACACACACACGCACGCACGCACACACACACAAGTAGGAGCCTGCACACACGCAACGGTGTGTACGTGCTGGGTCAGCTGTGTGCATACGTGTGTGTGTGTATGTGTGTACTGCTCTGTACTTGTGTTGCGAGCCCACCTCTTCATCATGGCTGCCTCTCACATGCAGGGGTGTTTGGGGGAGGGGGTGGGGGTGTTTGGGGGCGCCGGGGAGTAAAGCAAACAGTTCCAGGGGCACACGGATCCCCCCAAAAACACACCACTGCCCGAGCTGCGATAACACAGGCAGATTAGAGCCCCCACATCTCAGAGACAACAGGACTTTAACCGGATCACTGTTTACTTTGGATGGGCACTTTAGACTCTAACAGGCACAGCATGCAGCTCCATGTGATTCTCTGCCCGTAGCCCGTACTGGGGTGGCAGTGTAGTATAATGGTTAAAGGACTGGTCTTGTAACCGAAAGGTTGCAGGTTCGATTCCCAGGTAGGGCACTGCCATTGTACCCTTGAGCAAGGTACTTAACCTGAATCGCTTCAGTATATATCCAGCTGTATGAATGGACAAATGTAATAAGAAGTTGTGCAAGTCTGCTAAATGCCTGTAATGTAATGTACTACACACATGTGCAAGATTTGTCAGTCAGCCATAGTGTGTACGCCCCAGTGCACCCCACTGTCTTTGGCTCCAGGAAGTATACCCCCCCCCTCCCCCCCCCCACCCCAAAAGGACCAGGGGGAGGGCCATAACAATGAAGCACAATCTGGTAAAAAAAAATCTGGAAAAGGCCGTCTCTGAGAGAGAGAGAGGGAGGGAGGGAAACAGTGAGAGAGAGAAAGAGACAGGGAGAGAGAGAGAAAGAGACAGGGAGAGGGAGTGAGAGAGAGAGAAAGAGACAGGGAGAGGGAGAGAAAGAGACAGGGAGAGGGAGTGAGAGAGAGAGAAAGAGACAGGGAGTGAGAGAGAAAGAGACAGGGAGAGTGAGTGAGAGAGAAAGAGACAGGGAGAGGGAGTGAGAGAGAAAGAGACAGGGAGAGGGAGTGAGAGAGAGCGAAAGAGACAGGGAGAGGGAGTGAGAGAGAGCGAAAGAGACAGGGAGAGGGAGTGAGAGAAAGAGACAGGGAGAGGGAGTGAGAGAGAGAGAAAGAGACAGGGAGAGGGAGTGAGAGAGAGCGAAAGAGACAGGGAGAGGGAGTGAGAGAGAAAGAGACAGGGAGAGGGAGTGAGAGAGAGCGAAAGAGACAGGGAGAGTGAGTGAGAGAAAGAGACAGGGAGAGGGAGTGAGAGAGAGAAAGAGACAGGGAGAGTGAGTGAGAGAGAGAAAGAGACAGGGAGAGGGAGTGAGAGAGAGAGAAAGAGACAGGGAGAGGGAGTGAGAGAGAAGGAGACAGGGAGAGTGAGTGAGAGAGAGAAAGAGACAGGGAGAGGGAGTGAGAGAGAAAGAGACAGGGAGAGGGAGTGAGAGAGAGAGAAAGAGACAGGGAGAGAGCAGTTGGTAATAATAATAATGCCTGGTATTTATATAGCGCCTTTCTCACACTCAAAGCAGTAAACTCACAGCAGACGTGTGAGAAATGCTTCAGTATTTGCTCTGCTTGCTACAGCACCATGTTTGTTCAGACTGTCTTAGAAATTCAAAGCCGCTGGTCTTCACAGGGATGGGAGGGGAGGGGAGAGGTAGCACACACACGTGTACACACACACACACACGTGTACACACACCAGCAAATGTAAAGAAGGGGGCAGGAGCATAATCTCTCCCACATAGCATCCCTCAAAATATGAACACGTCTTCCCTTCCCCAAAAATACACCAAAGAGGGGGGGGGTTTGGGAATCCTGTTTGCGTTTGCTGACACACTACAGGTGGCTCCAGGGCAAACTTCCTGGTTGCAGGACTGTACTGCGGAAAGGACAGCTACCCCCTGGGGCCTGGGAGGAGCACACAGGGTCGGGTTTCACTCGACTGACATCCTTTCTTACCCAGAGATCCTTTCTTCCCTCCGCAGGTAGTGCACACCCACATGGCCGGGGTATATTTCAAGTAGATTCAAAATTAAAATCACGTTTATTGGTGCTGCTGGGAGGCACGTCCTGTTAAGGCGTGGTTCTAGGGCGTGGTTGGGGCCCCCGCGGGCAGGCGCCGAATCTGGACGGCACTAGCGGTCGGCCCTCGTTCACATCCAGAGCTGATCCGTTGTCGGTGCGAAGGGCAAAACTGACCCTGGATCAGGCGCTTTTAGAGAAACGGGCCTGAAGCCGAGCTCCACGGGCCTTCGGCGGGGAGCTTGTTTGTTTGGAGCCGGTTGCCGAGCAACACGGCCAGGGCAGGAAGTTCAGTGTGTGCCTTGGTGGTGGTGATTCCCCAGAGACTCCTGGCATTTCCTGTGGTCTGCTGTTGAGCTCACCTACAGGCATACGTATGTCGTCCCAGCGTGTGTGTGTGTGTGTGTCCTGTGTAAAACGCTTTTAACAGACTGGTCACGTGATCTTCTCTCACACTGGTCCACTGCACGGTCAGATTAGCTGAGAATTACTCTTTTAATGTGGCACGCGGCACGCCTCACATTAGAAGTTCGCCAGCTCTCGATATCAAAGTGCAGCTTGACAAACTCTTCTTTTGCGTATATACAACTGCCACCATAATGAAGAGATTGTTTAAAAACCAACTGAAAAAAATTATTTTTGATTGCGCTTTTTTTGTAATCTGTATATAACTGACTGAACTGTGCTCTGCCTGCATTTTCCGGGTTGTTTTGAACTGTCCTCGGCTCGGGGACACTTTGGTGTGAATAGTGTTATATAAAAATAAAACCGATTGATTGACTGAGGGCCCGGTTTTTCTCAGCGTTCATTCAGGAACTGCCGACTGCACAAAAATGACACATCAGAGTCACAGCGACCGACTTTGGACGAAATTTTAAAAGGATCTAAGCAGCAATGTCATGATACATTTGGCCAGTTGAATTTTGGCCCCGGGGTAGATATTGACCACTCACACAGTGACATCATCAGAATGCGCCCACACGTTCCGATAGAAGGCTTACTGATGGCTCCTAAGATCAGACCCCGGAGAGAAGATCGAAGAGACGATGCACATTCTGACAGCGCTAGTAACTTCAATTTAATTCACTTTCATTTGTGCAGTCCTCTACAGAGACACAGTCACAAAGACAGTTTACTGTGAAAAATACAAAAGAAATCGGGTATAAAAACTGGTTCTGAACTGCAGCCTTACGTTGCCTACAAGCCAATATGAAGCAGTATCGTGGACATGCACAGATCCACTATGGCTAACTGCTGTGCTTCCCAAGCAAAAAGCATTGCCCTGGGTAAACACCATGAGCTTAAACGTGCCCCACTGTGAGATGTTGTCTGCAGGTTGGAGGCCTGCTAAGCATATTAGCCATTTGTACAGAGGGACTCACTGCAGAACTACAACAGATGGGAAAGCAGGATTTGAAATGAATGTGAGAACTAGTAAACTGGAGCTGTAGGAGTGAGCAATTTGCAGTAGGAAACTAATATGGGAGATAAGGGTGCACAGACACACACACTCATACATGCGCGCGCACACACACGTACAGCAGCTTACACACATACATGTGTACACATACATACATACAGTGCTGTGGAAAAGTTTTTGCCCCCTTCCTGATTTCCTCTATTCTTGCATATTTCTCACACTGGATGTTTTCAGATCTTTAGACAAAATATAATATTGATTTTATGGAACCTGAGTAAACAAATGACACATTTGTTTTTTACTTATTAAATTTATTTAATGAACAATAAATCCCAACACCCATTTCCCTTGTGTGAAAAAGTAATTGCCCCCTTACAATAACTGCAGCCAATGTATAATAAAGTAATCATTTGTAATATTTGGTGCATGCCATGACTTCCTGATGTCTTTGACCCAACAATATCAAAAGACTCTTGAAATCTTATTTTCTGGTATTTCTACAAGCGATACTATAACCTCTCTGCATTTGAATGGATCTCTATGGGAATTGGGGGGTGGGACTAGATTTAGTTGTAAATTACACTGGAATAGTATGGAACACATGGTTGGCTAAATGGCTCTAAGTCATCAAGGGTCTGATGTATCAAACGAGCCTCAAACCATCACTCTGCTGCCAGATATGCAGTAGATATGGATGGTTCACTTTAAGGGTTGTTTCTCCTGACTTATTTTTCCATAGAGTTCAATAGGGTGTTGGGATTTATTGTTCATTCAATACATTTAATAAGTAAAAAACAAATGTGTCATTTGTTTACTCAGGTTCCCTAAAATCAATATTATATTTTGTCTAAAGATCTGAAAACATCCAGTGTGAGAATAGAGGAAATCAGGAAGGGGGCAAAAACTTTTTCATGGCACTGTACACACAAACACACACACAGGCATACCAACTTACACACACACTCATACATACAGTGCGCACCACTATTATTGCCACCCCTGGTAAAAATGAGTAAAAAGAATTATAAGAAATTCACCGTTTGGTGAATTAGCTTAATATCACACTGAAAAAATTAGAAAATTCCTACCTTTAATTGAAGTAAATTTATTTTGAGAAAAAAACAATGCCTCATCAAGAAATAATTATTTTTAACAAAACCATGTGTGCCACAATTATATATATATATAGAATAAAGTAATCATTTTAAATATTTGGTCACATATCCTTTGCATGCCATGACTTCCTGATGTCTGTGACCCAACAACATAAAAAAACTCTTGATATCCCTTCAAGTTATCCATCCATATCTACTGTATTTCTGGCAATAGAGTGATGGTTTAAGGCTTGTTTAATACGTCAGACCCTTGATGACTTACAGCCATTTAGCCAACCATGTGTTCCATACTGTTCCAGTGTAATTTACAGCTAAGTCTAGTACCACCCCCCAATTCCCATAGAGATTCCCATTCAAAAGCAGAGACCTTATAGTATCGCTTGTAAGAGTACCAGAAAATAAGATATCAAGAGTCTTTTGATGTTTGCGCCCCGGTCCTGCCACAGCCGAGCGTGGCCGGTGCCCTGTGGAAGCGACAATTGGCGGTCGCTTCCGGGTGGGGGGAGGGGCTCGGAGAGAACCACTGCGCACAGTAGGACCCAGGGCGTGTCACGGTCAGGAGCTGCGCCCTGTAGAGGACGTAGCGCCCTCCCTAAAAATACCGATTGACGGGGTTGTGCAGCGGTGGTTCTCTAGCGGTTGCTACACGGGGGGAATTGAATTAGAATAGGGGTTCAATTGGCTACTAAATTGGGAGAAAAAGGGAAAAATCAGAAACAAATTTTTAAAAAAATAAAAAAAAGAGTCTTTTGATGTGGTTGAGTCACAGACATCAGGAAGTCATGGCATGCAAAGGATATGTAACCAAATATTTAAAATGATTACTTTATTCTGTATATAAATGCAGGGGTGCCAATAATTCTGGCACACGTGGTTTTGTTAAAAATAATTATTTCTTGATGAGGGATTTTTTTTCTTCTCATAATAAATTCACTTCAATTAAAGGTTGAATTTTTCTCATTTTTTCCAGTGTGAGATTAAGCAAATTTTGACAGGAAATAAGCCTTCTCCCACAATGCACCGGGGTGAGGTCTGTTGGCTGTTAGGCTTCAAGGGTTGGTGGATGCAGATTCTACAGAGATCTGACAGTACCGTTTCAAAAAGAAAGAGAGGTAGGGAGAATTAGACAGACAGAGAGAGAGAGATAACAAGAAACAGAGAGAAAGATAGAGAGAGAGTGGGGAATTGACCTTTCCTCTAGTGTGTTGAAGCAAGGTAGACCCTCACACCACCAAAACAAATAAAAGAAAAAACCCTTCGAGCAGCGCTCTGGCCCCTATGTGGAGTCAGCACATCAACACTATAAAACCTGAGGGGCGCAAAGAGAGGCGCAGCCCATGAAAACATTCAGCGGTGTGTGTGTGTGTGTGTGTGTGTAAGGGGGGGTGGTCTGTCCCTCTCAGCAAACTCTCACGTTCTATACGTACTGTACATTGTTATGTAACACTTACATAACTGTGCAGTACGGGCCAGCTTGTACTACTTCTGATCCCTGCTGTGGACTACAGACACTCACTCTTTCTTATAGCGGCGTATGTTTGGATCGTGGCGTTGGTAAAGCATGAGGCAGCGAGAGGGGCGATGTAAGTCAGTCTGTCCTTCCGGTTTAAAATGTTTAAACTGTTTTAAAACTCCCAAACAAGCGTTAAGTTTGAGGTCAGACGAGCGTTAGGGGCCTTGAAAACATGTCTCGGTTTTCTGGGTCACGTTAACAACTGGGCAACTGCTGTCGTCGCACGCGCCTCTCAGATTTTCACCGAAACCGTTTCAAAGCAGCGGAACAGTTCCCGCGGGTTTTTGTAATGGCCGAGGTCTGAGTGGAAATCATAGGTGGAAATACAGTAGCAGCACAGGAATGCCACATGGCTCCTCTTCTTTCACGCGCAGATTGTTTTTATAAACGCTTACAGTGTAGGCCCTGGGCCACTGAGAACGTTATGACTTTTGCAAATCGCTCCGGAGTAAAGCGTCTGATGGCTACATGTAAATGTAACCTTAGCATACACTACATGTAAATGTAACGATATTTTTTCAATGCAAACACCCTCCCGTTCAGGGAACACAGTAAATCACACGCTGTATCCAAAATTGCATCCAATTACGCACAGTAGTGATGTTACGTATGATACCGAAGCACCGAGTACGTAGGGCAGTTTCTGAAGCCTCGCACCGAAGCTTGTATCACTTTCAGAGAAGCACGTGATCGATGACAAACGAGGCCTAGGGTTAGTACCATGTGATCGGTTTGTTCGGGTGGGATTTGAATTGTAGATATGAAGTGATACCCCCTTACTTCGTGGGTTGTCGTTGGTTGGTTGTTGCTGAGAGTTTATTATTGCTATCGAGTTTTTGGAGGGTATTTTTTTAGGATTATTATTATTTTATTTTTTTAAAGTTTTGTAGAAACATTCATTTTCAAACTTAATACATTAGTCGATTACATAATATTATTTTATAATATATCGTAGCAGGAAACAAATCTGGCCTATTAACCATTATATCTATAATTTATGAGTACTACCAGAGTCGGGTTTCGAACTTTAGACTTCCTCTCGCACTAATGGTGTCACTAGTGTACACTGTGTTGAATGAGGCTTCGAGTAATTAATCTATTTGCGATGCAATTGGCTGCAATGCCTCAGTAAGCCTCAATTCGCCATCACTAACACACAGCGAGATAAACATATTGATGTAATCCGCTCCTGAGGCAGCCAAACTGGCCCGATAACAGTGAATTCATCTTTAGTGCAGTGGTTAGCGTAGCCGCCTCTCACCCCCTCCCCTCCCCTCCCGGAGACCCGAGTTTGAGCCTTGCCAGATCCTACCATTACAATATGAACCTACATCTGAGCAGGGGACAGTTCCTATATAGCTTACCCATCGGACGTCTTTTGTATCCAGCTTGAAAAGTCAGGTTGAAAAAGTCACCTTGTTTAGCCTACATTGTAAAAGTCCCAAGCTGGAGATCGTCACAGACACGCGTATCTGCGGTAGCCTTTACCCACGCAGGAAAGCGTGGACATAACAGTCAAAGAGGCCTGCAGCGAGACGGTAAGAAACGCAGGCCTCTATTCCCGACTCTTCTCCGTTAATGGAGTTCATTGTTAAACCCCCAGACCTATAACGTTACAGAGATGGAATCAGTATTCGCCATTAGCCTACAGAAGCCGCAGTCGCAGCTGCGGCAAATCCTCCAACGAAACACGGGGGTCCTGGTAGCCTACTGCGGCCGGGAGGAGTGCAACTCAACCCGGTATGATGTGGAGGCCACTAGCCATGACTAGACGAGCGAACCGCAGGATTCAGAATGGCAACGATAAGCCGAACAGCTCCATAGAAGGTCAATATAAAATGTATGCTTTGCGGGAACTTGGTAAACAACTGCATCCTACTCCGTGCGGTAAGATAGCAGGATCTGCGGCTCGAAGGTATTGACAGAAGTGAGGGTTGGCAGTCAGGGTCTGTACCCTCTGCGGTTACTTTGCATGTCTGATAAACGCAGCAGCTGACGTAACACTGGATAAGGAAAGGAAAATCAACAGAGCAAAAGACCTCCAGGCCGGTTAGATAAAGAGGTTACGAGGTCAGGTAATAGTGCAGATTGCAACAAGTGAGCAAACAGCTCCACCTACTGGCAGAAAAGTATTAAACAAGATATATATATATATATTTTTTAAAGTAATAACACGTGTAACAGTGCAAAATAATTAGCACATAAAACATAGACTAGATTTAAAATATGTACGAAACGATTATTGATAAATCAGCAATTTTCCCCAAAATACAAATCTACAAATAGAGCTATGCATTTTCAGAAGACGTTTGTCACTGGGGTGATATCCTATAGGTACATATAATTGTACTTACCGAGTTAAAACAGATTATTTTGAGCCACCTACAAGATCCACATCCTTGACATTGTAAATTCAGTCTCCCCATCACTGAAGCTGCAACATTCCGACACATTGAACTCCTTTTGTTTCTCGATCCTTCATTATAGGCTTCCGGTTGGTAACGGGAATGTCTAGTGCTATGTTACAGTACGGACCATCCACTGCCGAGGTAACGTCTCGGGTCACGCCTATTTAGACATTCATAAGACGTCACCTTTGAACGTTCAGGCTTCAATAAGGGAGAGAACTTGCTAAAAAAATAAATACGGAGTGGAGTGTCTGGTGCGTCTAAAGAATCGGTGGTATCCGTGACATTTCACACTGCATCCCATAAAAGCTTTAATTCCAGGCCAACTTTTCAATGAAGTAATCTTTATCTATGCCTTTTAAGATTAAGCCTAGTCCAAGACTAAGTTATTTTCCCGTGGACATCACTGGAAATGTTTTTAGTCCAAGACTAGGCTTAATCCTTAATACCGGCCGTTAAGAGTCGTAAAACTCATCCAGAGCACATGGAGCGCGATCGTTACCGCTTCAGGATTTTCCGCGTAAACAAATCTGTTTGGTTCTACCTATTTTTAGGCTGCGTCATGTCAAAGGTCAGTGGCCGAGTCCGCTTGAATCGGTGCCTCTGATTGGTGCCCGATTTTAAGGTCATCAGCACCCTGGTCAGACTTAAAGTACCACAAGGTTACAGCCAGACAAGAGCAAAAAGTAATTGTAAACCATTGCCGTTTTAACACCAAGGATAATTTAAATTCTAGTATATTACCCACATCTTTAAAAAGACAGAATAAATGCAATGACAGCAAATCACTGCTATATGGAAAGATCGACAGTCGACTCTCGCATTTGGAAAGTAGTACATTTATTGTAATTTTAAAAAAATCTACAGACTCACTGTAGGGGAACGCTATGCAGTTATTCACAGAAATTGTATCACTTAGAAATACATTCAATTATCAAAAACACCATTTAAATTGTCTACAAACTATCAGAAGTTATTTACTTCTGTAGTGCTTCTTAAAAAACATTTCTATTGCTTTCAAATAATTGGACTGAATTACCTGCACGTATTTGTAAAAAAAAAAAATCATCTAAAATAAAAAAAACTTTTGGTCCATATTTTCACAGGTCCAAGTCTGAATCAATGACAGAAGTAATATAAAAAAGCATAAATGTATAAACCTAAGAATTGTTTGATGCACAGTGATTTCATACAAATGACATCAACACTGCAGGGGAGGAACTGAGGATGACGAGGGTGATGGCACTCCAGTGTTGGTGAGGAAGGGGAGGGTGTTAAGGCCAACAAGGTTAGACTGAACACAACATAGGAAACAAAACAAGGATGTTTCACACTGGAGTTTTTGTATTGTTCTGTTTCTGTGTCGTTCAGTTGGAAAAATGACAAAACAGGAAGAAGGAAAAAAGACAAAAAACCACAAACGATGTGTCAGACTAAGGCTGCAGCTTTAGCGTTGGGTTAACCGATTGAAAATGAGTCGAGGCACGTTAACCCGTTAGGAGCTAGTGTAGCACATGAGACAGGTGGGAAATAAGCAGACTATAGTTTCATCCTATAAGGGACAGTCTGACCAAGGGATAGTGCTCCCAGCATGCATTGCTTTCCTGTCACAGGTCACACGGCGGGGGTATTTCCTCCTGTTATTAGTGCCTGTATGACAGGTTGGAATTAAACCCAGAAGACAGGTGTACAGTGCAGGAAAATAAGCACTTACAACAGGGGAAACTAGCCACACTGCTATCCAACTGGATCAAGCCAGTGGCAACTGTGGAGCGTAACTGTCTGTGCTGCCCCCTCCCGCCAAGAGAAGGGAGAGATTTCAATCGGCAGAGCGTTGGTGGCTCATCTGGGCGCGCGCGGTCTGCCTGAGAAAGCTACATGTGAAGTGCCCTCCTTTGACTCAATGTCTGAATCCCATTCTCTGGACTCACGGACCTGTGAGGCACGTTCTCGTCCGGTACACGAGCGCTCGGGGCTGTGCCACTGTGAAAACAGTGTTTTTGGCGTGCGGACTTTTCACACCCTCTACTCGCCCTTTTTGTAAGCCCGCATAAATGCAGACTTACCTGCCCCCCGGAAATACGCCATTAAAGTCTGCAAGTCTACAGTCCGTGAGTCCAGTTTGGGATTCAGCCAGTGTCTGTGGGAGTGTAGAAGGCAGATTGTGGAGCAAAAAGAAGCCGTGCGCTCCTCTGCGTGCTTCTAAACTGACAGCAGAGGTCAGAGGGATGAGCACGAATTAGGAGATAATAGAGGTGAAAAAACAACAACAAAAAACTGACCAATAAGAGCATAAAATGGCTGAATCGGTCTTCTACTCTACCCAAACTGTAATTGACCTTAATTTATTTATTAAACAAGAGGAAAGGCAAAACTTGCATTCAAATTCACAAATCAAGGACAAAGCACTTTGCTGTTAAATTGAATCCTGGCCATAATAGGATCAATTATTGAAGCTAAATGAATTCAGATGAGATGACCTGTACTTTACCATTTAGAACATTTTTTAAATTGCGGTGCCCACGGAACAGAGTTGCCAAGCAACAACTTCACACTATGTATTATGTACTTTTGCACAAAATTCATAGCACACCGTCAGTAAAACCTTAATAAAAAATGCAGAATCCAGTCCAGACTGGCCGTGGATTCGGAGAACGAGTGAGCCTCTGAAACCCTGTATCCACACAAATATTCACAGAAACAAATGAGTTTAAGTTCCTCTTGTTAGAGGAGTTAGAAGAATGACTCATTTCCCATTCATTTGGGAAAAGATGAAGTACAGAAGCAGTCTTTGCAGGGGAAAGGCGTTTAAATACTCGACTTTTAAGTGTTGATTTCATACACGTGACATGATTATGCTATGGAATTTCAAGTTTGATCATTTCAGTAACTGGGTTCATGTGGTAAAATCAGCCCTGTCTGTAAAACAATAACGACAGAGCCATGAGCCACGCTTGTAGTGCTGGTTGGCCACTCACAATCTACAGTACACGTGAACTGTAGTAAGGCACTAAATCATGGCAATATACAGGAGGTATAAAAAGCTTTTTAGGCACCAAATTATTCCGTTACTTCGCACTATTTTCGTCCACGACACGCTCATCTCCATTTCTTACGACTGTCCGAACTTGGCCTCACAATTAACACCAAACACAACCAGCCATCGAGTTTTTCCCCTTTTCCCTGCCTGATCCATATGACCAGAAAACAGGATCATTTTTTTAACAAGCGGAAGTTTCCAGAGTCAAATAAAACCTGAGGCGCAGATATTGAGGAAGAAAAAATTCCTAAATCCAACACTGAAGGCTGTTCTGGCAACTAAGGAGGGAGTCGTGGCTGCCGATGGCCTGGTGGTAGAGCAGAACCCTGTTTTTTTGGGTAACAGAGGAGAAGCAGTGGTTCTTGGGCGAGAAAAGCAGTCAAAAACAAACACCAATATGTTTGTAGATTATCTAACTAATGGTTCAAAATGAGTGCAGCAAGGAAAGAAATTAAAAGGACGGGAAAGATCCACTGATCAGATCATTAGTGAAATAACATGAGAATGGCTATACAGACTGGTCCCTGGGTACAGAGCAGTGATGTGGTCCTGTGCCACAGTGCCTGCAGGTTTAACTCCAGTCCTAGAGGGCCGCAGTGTCTGCAGGTTTAACTCCAGTCCTGGAGGGCCGCAGTGTCTGCAGGTTTAACTCCAGTCCTGGAGGGCTGCAGTGTCTGCAGGTTTAACTCCAGTCCTGGAGGGCCGCAGTGTCTGCAGGTTTAACTCCAGTCCTGGAGGGCCGCAGTGTCTGCTGGTTTGATGAAATTGTGGCAAATATGACATAAAAATCTCCTGCATTGTTCTTTAGTGTTACGAAGACAATACAAATTGTGTACGAACACGTCTGGTTAAAATGTGGGATTAAATGGGGTTTAGTGCTGAAACGCACCAGAAAAGTAGAAGACGCTACGGCCGTCAAAGACTGGAGTTTGACTATATATCCCTGGCCACAGAACGCAACACTACATCCATACAGCCACAACAACGGGACGCACTCATTCGATGAGCTGTGGAGGACATGAGAATATGACAGGTATGTGAGGTGTGCAAAGGGGCGGGGTAAGATGTAAACTTTTTTTTCTTCTTGGGGGGGGGAGCAGCCAATAGGTGTGCTCGTGCAGATTTTTGGGCTGGTGACCACATGAAGAGGAGAAAAAGGCAGGTCATGTGACTCTGATCACATGACTAGCATCAGTTGCTCTTCAGCAGCTCAATGCACCCCTGCAGCAGAGAGACGTTGTTCTGGGGAGAAGAAGGGAAAACAGGTTCAACGTTCTGGAACGTTCCACACACAAGCGCAAAAGTAATACCTGTGCAGACATCGGGCTTGCTTTTAATTATTATGCAAATACTTTAATAACCCTTTAGACAGTAGTAAAAATCTACAGATTATTTATCATTTTTATGAGAAAAGTCCTTGCATTTTGAAGCATCTGGAGAAGTGTCCTAAAATGTTACCTGCATCTAAAGTGTTAAAGTATTTCACACGTACATATTTTGACCCTGGTTTGACCCAGGTCTGATGAGAACAGAAAGTCATTCTGCTCCTCAAGTCGAGTGTTAGATAGTCGAGACAAGATGGCTGAAATTCCAGGTTTGAGAGAGGTGTGAGTGAAAACTATTTTATGATCCCAATGTTATCACGACAACGGTTCCTTATTTTGTAACATGATACAAAATAGGCTCAATCAAAAAACAAAAATTCTATTGTGTTTGAGCTTCTGCTACTTTGCTTCAGTAATACTAAGAGTAATTCTGACTCTTGGAAAACAAACTCAGGTATAAACTCAAGGATTACCTTACAAAAGAGACCAGGAACATGCCTGTAGTCAAAGGGATTGAAGAACTAACCATTTTATGTTTGGGCTTGTGTTCAAAAAGGTGGTGCTTTAAAAGGGGTTAAACTATGGCCTGAAAACTATAGAAGGTTGATTACCAAACACTGTGAAAACAGTGTTTTTTAAAATTCAGAATTCAAAGATTGATTGATTGACCAATTGAGCGAGCGCACAGCGAGTTCCACACATCTGCACGTACCTTGGCATGTTTTATCTCCAGTTCGGCCAGCTCGATTAGATTCTTCCGGAAGGCCACCACTCTTCTTCCCTTAAAACTGGTGAGTTCTGTAAGAGAGAAAAACATCTGTTGCTAATTTCGTCACACAAAAAAAGAAACTAAAACTTGCCCGGAAACATTCTTCCATGACAGCTTCACCCAGAGGCCCAAAACAAACAGAATCATTCATGCCGTTTTTTTTTTATATAAAGAAAATGAACACCCCCCTTTGCAGATCAGGTCAATGAGCGTGCCATTGAGCGAGGCCTAACAGACAAGGGGAAACACAGTCATAATTGAATCGCTCAATTGATTAATTCCCTCTAGTTTGTTGCATATTTCCTTTAACCCTGAATTTAACTGAATCTGGGGGAATGTGTGGAGCAGTGTATTAAAACCTAGTTCAGTGATTAAAACACACGTTTTCTTTTACACAAGACAGTGCCATTTTTGTTTCAGTAAAACATTCCCTTACCCCCAACTCACAGATTCTAGATGATCTAACACACAGTTATCGAGAGAGTAGTTCTGTCAGTAGTTTTTTAAAAATCAATGGTTAAAGAGAGAGTAGTTCTGTCGACCGGTGAGTCCAAAACAGACCGCATTATATTATATTACATTTTACAATAGTTAGTTCGGACCGTGCGTTGTGATTGGCCGAGACGAATTCCATGAGCGCGGGTATACAGTAAAACATCACTACAACCTCATCACCGGCTAGGATCACTCCGCTTTGTTCACATTCTAAATGATACATTTTTGGAACAAAACCATTTTTTTTAAAAGTGCAATTCTGAACTATATTTGTTTGGCGGAGCCAAATAACAAAATTATAATATAATCCGTCATCTCAATCATTACTTGATAGATATTTTATAGGCCAGTAGAACTGTTGTATAATATCACTCTCGAGGTCGTCCTGACATACAGTATTGCTATTGATATTGCTTAATTACATTACAATAAATGTATGGCAGTTGGCAGACTCAGTGAAAATGACTCAGAAAGTTGAAAATCATCAGTGAATCATCAGTGAATCATCAGTGAATAGCACATTACAGCAGCACAACATAAAAGGCCCAGTTGGAGCATTCAGCGTGTAGAACACAGCTATACCGTCATTACAACAACAGCAGGTTCTGAAGTGAAAGGACGTCTCTGGCTGGCGGCTGGCGGTACCTTTCTTGCCGGACTCGGAGAGCCTGTCGAACTTCCGCAGACACTGCTGCTGGTGCTCCTCTGCCTGGGCCACGTCTCTACTCTTCAGCCGGGCCTTGTCCAGGGCCTTGTTCGAGTTCTCGTAGTCGGCAAGAGCACGTGCGCGCCTGTATAAGAGGTCCTGAAGGGAAACGCAGCAACTTAGGCCGTCGTGGCCCTCTAACCACATGTCTACACAAGAGGTTCTGAGAGGTTTTATTTCAAAATAAAAAAACGTCCAGGCAAAACTGAAGGCAAAGAGGGTTTTTCTGGTGTTCCAGGGAAAAACTATTCTGGAGATATTTTATGGGCCGATAATGGAACCGCCTCTTTTTCCCGTAAATAAATGAAAGGTTTTTTAAGAACCAAGAGAAAACCTGAGGTAGGTATTTCACAAAGCAGGATTACGGAGTTAGCTGGATCACTGCACTGAGTAAAACCCGGAACCCATCCAAATCTGGAACATGGACTGAAGCAAAAGGAGCCGTTCCGGGTTTTACTCAGTGCAGTTATCCAGCTAACTCAGTAACCCTGCTTTGTGAAATACCCCCCTGGTCCCGAAAGGTGGTGGTGGGGGGGAGGAGGTCGGTTCCACAGGTACAATGGGGGAAATAAGTATTGGACACGTCAACAATTTTATTATCAAACATATTTACAATGTAGCTATTCACATGAGATTTTGAACAGACATTGGTATTAACTCAATAAAACTACACAGCTAAAGAAATTGTAACGTTCCAATTCTTAAAAGAAGTTATGTGCAATAAAGTGAAATGACACAGGAAAAAAGTATTGCACACGCTAAATTAAATGTATTTAATACTTGGTAGAAAAGCCATATTTTTTATATTTGGTTGCATATCCTTTACATGCCATGACTTTATGATGTCTGTGACCCAACAACATCAAAAGGCTCTTGATATCTTATTTGCTGGTACTCTTACAAGTGATACGATAACAGCTCTGCATTTGAATGGATCTCTATGGGAATTGGGGGGTGAGACAAGATTTAGCTGTAAATTACACTGGAACAGTATAGAACACATGGTTGGCTAAGTGGCTCTAAGTCATCAAGGGTCTGATGTATTAAACAAGCCTTTAACCATCACTCTGCTGCCAGAAATACAGTAGATATGGATGGATAACTTTAAGGGTCGTTTCTCCTGACTTATTTTTCCATAGAGTTCAATAGGACAATCTGTCAGGAGAAACAACCCTTAAAGTGATCCTTCCATATCTACTGTATGTCTGGCAGCAGAGTGATGGTTAAAGGCTTGTTTAATACATCAGACCCTTGATGACTTAGAGCCACTTAGCCAACCATGTGTTCTATACTGTTCCAGTGTAATTTACAGCTAAATCTTGTCTCACCCCCCAATTCCCATAGAGATCCATTCAAATGTTCGATGATAAAATTATTGACGTGTCCAATACTTATTTCCCCCGTTGTATTGAAGGGGAGGGGCTCTTACTTTGGCAGCTTGGATCATTGTATTGAAGGGGAGGGGCTCTTACTTTGGCAGCCTGGATCATTGTATTGAAGGGGAGGGGCTCTTACTTTGGCAGCCTGGATCATTGTATTGAAGGGGAGGGGCTCTTACTTTGGCAGCCTGGATCATTGTATTGAAGGGGAGGGGCTCTTACTTTGGCAGCCTGGATCATTGTATTGAAGGGGAGGGGCTCTTACTTTGGCAGCCTGGATCATTGTATTGAAGGGGAGGGGCTCTTACTTTGGCAGCCTGGATGTCCCTCATGTAGTATCTCAGCAGCTCTGTCAGCTTCAGCTCCTGATCCGAGGCCACTCTGCCCTCCACTTTCTGTCAGAACACAAGCAGAGCCTTAACCAATCAGAAACATGACATACACTGCCTTAACCAATCAAAACATGACACACACAGCCTTAACCAATCAGAAACATGACATACACTGCCTTAACCAATAAAAAAATATGTCATTCACAGCCATCACCAACCAGAAACATGCCATACATGGGCATAACCAATTTGAAACACACCACGTGTAGCTCTAACCAATCAGAAGCATCCTTTAGACAGCCTTACCCTGAGCTTCTCAAAGAGGTCCGCCAGCTTCTCCAAATACCTGAAAGAAGAACAAATAATGATCATTCTCCCCCCAAATCCTTTAACCCCTTCGCGCAGATGGCAAATTTGGTCAATTCTCACCTATTTTGGGGGTGCTCTGTTTAATAATAATAATAATAATTGATAGGTTTTATATAGCGCTTTTCTAAGTACCCAAAGACGCTTCACATTTTTGATGAGGGGGAAACTCGTCTCTACCACCACCAATGTGTAGCACCCACCTGGGTGATGCAACGGCAGCCATTATTGCGCCAGAATGCTCACCACACATCAGCTGAGGTGGAGAGGGAGAGAATGATTTATTTTTGCCAATTAAACTGGGGGATGATTAGGTGGCAGATTGAAAGAGCCAGATTGGGAATTTGGCCAGGACACCGGGGAAACCCCTACTCTTTACGAGAAGTGTCATGGGATCTTTAATGACCACAGTGAGTCAGGACCTCGGTTTAACGTCTCATCCGAAAGACGGCATCTCCTACAGCACAGTGTCCCCATCACTGCACTGGGGCATTGGGATTTTTTTAATTTTGACCAGAGGGAAGATTGCCCCCTACTGGTCCACCAACACCACTTCCAGCAGCAACTTGGTTTTCCACAGGAGGTCTCCCATCCAAGTACTAACCAAGCCCACACCTGCTTAGCTTCAGTCGTTCAGCAGGAGCAGAGTGCACGGTGGTATGGCTGCTGGCTTATTTATAACTCCAGGGGCCACATGTATAAACGGTGCTGAGCAGAAAAATGCCCTCAGAAAGCCGCGTAAGGGAGTTTCCACGCAGAAATTCAGATGTATAAAATAACACGTGCTGTGAGAATCTGCGTACCTCTGCACACGCTGGACACTATATGAACGCAATGTTTGGCATCAGTCTGATATGGTGACATAGTGACCGAAAGGCAGAGGTAGAAAATGCAAAACCTTTTTTAAGCAGATTTCCGACTTTCACCCTGAGCATTCTTTTATGCATTCTTTTACTCAGTTTTATACATGTGGCCCCTGGTGTGAGCGTCACAGAAACTTGGTAAATGGCTTACAGGAAACAAGACAGTTGTACCATTTACAATACGAACTTAGATTTGTATGTTTTCATAATGTAAGTCAAAATAAAGTGCCACAAATGCAAAAAAAAAACGTTGGAAAAAAATTAATGTTTTTCTTTAGTTTGCAATGAAATACTGAGAGCTACATTCCCATTCATAATGACTTTCCATGTCCTAAGTGACAAGTATTGCCCAGGAAGATAAGCCTATATAGCCTATATTATGTACAATAACATTACAATAAAATGTGCCATGAATGAACGTTACACTCCAGTGTGTGAATTGCACTCAAAATGCGAAGGTAATATCTAACATAGCCTACTGGACAAGACAGTGATCGAGTGAAAAAAAACTAACGTACATATGTAGCCAGCGAGAAGAACCGCATTTTACAAGCAGTACTACTTTCATATCGAGGACGGAAACGCATTCACTGACGGGAGTTTTTCTCTTTAGCTGTTTGCGTCATACTACATTGATAAAATGAAATTACGCTGGGCTGTAATTTACTGTTCAAAGCACCCAATAACAAATTGCAAACACTGTTGAGAAGGATACACTGTCATCTATCAGATAAAAGAGTTGTGAATAAAACCGGAATGATGTGAAATACTTCAGAGCTGCAGGTACAGTACATGGGGTGTTTCACACAGATGATCCATGTTGTGTATTAACGTTCTAAACTGGTGTCTATTTCTCAAACAGATTGTCCAAGACAATAAATGACCACTGAATTTTAAAAGGAACATCGCTATGTGTAAAACTAATGGTAGGATTGTATATGTATTTCATATTTAGTAGCAGATATTGATAGTAAAATGATGTGATATCATTACACAAGAATTTCACATGTTTATTTTTCATTTGAGTGAGCAGGGCTTCTCACTGCTTTTTTGGCATACGATCGGGCTGTTGTTGGGTTTATCTTGTTGCTAATTTTAGATTAGAAGAAATATATTTATGATCTCATAGCCGCTATTGTCCGCTATGTCACGCATGGCTAGGTATGGGTGCAGGCGAGACTGGGTGGAGGTTGCTTGTTAATTGGACTTGCTATGGGAGAATAGTGACACTTAGAAACTCCGTTTTCGGCAGAGTTGTCACAAATCGTTTACTAATATAGATACAACAGAGTTTCTTGTTCCCACTCATAGTTTGGCTGCAGGAGCAACGAATGTCTCAGTTGAGCAAAATCTTGCCGCCGGCACCATGGTCACTAGGCATCTGGGCAAAGGGCTTAATGTGGTATTGGTATTCAGGGAGAAAAACACTTTTTTATGCTACTATCACATTATGCTAGTGAGTATTACCTAAGACATGTTTCCAGGCAGATAAATGTAAACATTGAGCAAATGAGAGAATTTTGTTTGTTGTACGTCCAAGACTGACGTGGGGGAGATTTAACACTGTTAGGCAGGCCACGCCATCTGCTGTGTCAGATCTGAATGATTACCAGTGAAGGGAATCCGTTTCCTGGAAAACCTGCTCGAGGCAGCTTGGCAAACACAACGAGGACAAACAGTGAGGGTAAGGTCAGGCCACCGTTTCACAGAAACTTCCGGAACACGCTGTGGACAACAGAGACTCACTTTTTCAGCACTGTGTTATCATCAGCAGAAAGGCTGTTCAGCGTAGCAGAGACATGAATGTAATCGTCAGCAACATCTGAGGAGTGGAAAAAAAGAGACAG
This sequence comes from Ilyophis sp. 1 JC-2022, assembly GCA_022702515.1. Lineage (NCBI taxonomy): Eukaryota > Metazoa > Chordata > Actinopteri > Anguilliformes > Synaphobranchidae > Ilyophis > Ilyophis sp. 1 JC-2022. Next base: position 104,761,175 of record CM040396.1, on the reverse strand, counting down.
AAACAGTTCACTTAACATATTTCATTTATGACCTTCCGGCGTATACGGTAGATCCACACACACACACACACACACACCTCCAGTAAATAAGAGTACATTCACACACACACACCTCCAGTAAATAAAAGTGCATTCTCTCTCTCACACACACACACACACACACACACACACACAAATACACACACACACACACACACCTCCAGTAAATAAAAGTACATTCTCTCTCTCTCTCTCTCTCACACACACACACACACACACACACACACACACACACACACACACACACACACACAACACCTCCAGTAAATAGAGTAGATCCAGACACACGCACGCACAAGTTAATTCAGACTAAACTTTCATACTTTTATGGCTGCGTGTCATTTTCTCAGCCTTGGTTGTTGAGTCCTTGATCTTGCTGTAGTAATCTAGAAGGAAGGTCTTCTCCTGGTCAAAGAATTCATCAACTTCCTGCAGGGACAAAGAGAGAGACAGCCTCTCTCAATTTACAACTCAAGCATAAATTCCCAAAGGTTGCAGCATGACACCACTTTGGAATCGCATACGTAGGAATTGAATAGCGCAGATGGAAAAAGTATTGATGAAGCTACTTTCAAGTTCAGAGCATTTAATACCATTAATTTATTAATTTAATAGTATTATCTACTGAGGATTAGTCTGGACAGGAGCGGTGAGGTTTGAAGCCGCTAACAAACCTTTATCCCTGAGATGATGACCTCGTCTGCCGTCTTTACCATGTTCTTGAAGAAACCGCCAAACATCTCCTTGGCGTTCTTTCTCCGCACTGTGAGCTACACCATCATAGAAAAGGAATTGCATTATTATATCATAGATATTTTAGACAAGTAACACACAACACGTTAAACTTGTTTCTGTAGAGCGCTGTCACACACATACCTCAGACGTTCGCTCGGATCTTAATTAAAGTTTAACAAATAAAAGGTTCGTTAATTTGTACGTGGGCAGTTAACGTAAGGTTTTTTTTAAAGTAATAATTGTCTTTAAATCACCCACAAACATTCTAAAGGCGTGAGAGCTTGCATAGCTAATTTTTATATAATTATTTTGGATAAACATGGGTGGAACACTGTTTTACTGAAAAAATATAAATAAATATGAATGGGAAAATGATTAGTTGTTATTAACAAATGTTTTTCTTAAATCACTGAAACATAACTGAAGAAACTATATTAACCATATTTTAAAACTCGCATCAAAACTTTCCTGGGATCAAAATGACAAACTACTTGCTCTCTGTGTTTTTGGAACAGAATAGACCATCCTGTAGAATAGACCAGATAACAATGTCGGACCAGATTGTAAACATTCACCCTGCGGCCATTAAACAAAAACAGAAAAAAGCTGTGACAAGTGAACAAGCCGCGATTAGCGCTGACATCAGCAGGAAGTATCCGTCCACGGTTTCCACTACATTTCCACCCCCTGTACAACACGCAAGGGCAGCGTTTTAACAGGAAGACCATGCGCCAGGCACGAGGCCTTCCGCACACTTCCTGCCCTGTGCACTCACGTCCTGGTCGTACTCCAGAAAGATCTGGAAGTTGCGGTCCTTGCTCAGGATGGGGTGTGAGGACAGACGCTGGAGGAAGATTTCATGCACCTGAACCGTCTTCTTAAACACTGCCAGGTACTCACTAGGAAAGACCACGGATAGTTAGTATAAATCAAAGGATATTGGCATGTTATCATTACGTTGGTATCATCTCTAAAATGGTAAATCTACACTAAACAGCGGTGAAATGCTAAGAAAACATGGCCATCTAATCTTAATCAGTTCCACAAAGTGAGGGGGAAATGAGGATTCATGAACCCTATAAAATTGGTGAAGTTGCAATGAGCTGTCAATCATTGACATGTCTGAACCAATTAAATTATGTTAATCTCCTCAGCCAACCACAATTATTGTTGCAAATCAGTGTTGATCCCGCCCCTTTATGACTTCCTGAAACTTAATTCTCCATTCTTTACTTCTAGGTACTCACTGGGTCAGAAAGAACAGGCACCGCACGGTCAAATTAGGGTGTATTAGAATGCTGAAGATGTTAGCATTGTCCCTAAAATAGAATTTTGACCCTAAAATTTGTTAAATATATACCGGTCTACCTTACTTGATGTAATAGAGCTCTCAGCCAAGTAGGCACTGTGAGTACATTTACTCAACATGCCTTCTGCAGCGGTGAGTTTTAAAAATAGTTGAAGGGGGAAGTACTTAAGTGATAATAATACTTTGTGTGTTTATTATGCATCCCTTCTCCCCAGGCATGCAGTTGTATGGCAGCTGGTGCCTCATCTTAAAGCTGAAAATGTTTTAATAAAAAGTTCCCCAAATTATTATTTATGCATATTATTGTAATCATTTGTGTCCTCCTATTGCACCCATTTTTGTTTCAAAATGATTTATGCCCAAATTATTATTTATGTATGGCCTCCTATTGTAGCAGTTTTCTTTTTGAATTTTTTTTTTTTTTTTTTAAATTGCGGAATCCCTCTCAGGATTATCACCCATTGCTTGCAGCCATAGATGTTTTTCCTCTGAAATGTTCGGCTTGCACTTGTTGTGATGGAGGGCTTTTATTTTGTATGTTTTGTCCCGCAGAGACCTTTGTGCAGCTGAGGGTATGTGTGGATGTGGGCGGGGCCATGCTCACGCTTCGAGCTCCTGCTTCATCTTGGTGTACTCCTCCTTGGACATGGAGGCCTCGCCCTCCCCGAGCTTGTGCATCTTCTCCCGGGGGCTCTCGAAGTCAGGCTTGGGGGGAGCTGGAGGAATCTGAGGAGGGGGGAGGAGTCTTAAAACGATCCGTGTAAACCGTAGTCTGCAGGCGTGTTCTGGCACGCCGGGCCACGGGAAGCCTGAAAGATTCAGTCTGTGTCATGAATTGCGAAGAAGCAGGTGTGTGAAGAGCACGCCGCTCGTAACACGAAACGCCAGGGACTACGGGACTCCACCCATATTACAACAGAGGGGCTCATGTCCTGCTTCGAGCTCACCTCCGCTATGAACATGATACGCTGGAGTAACACTGCTGAGGTTGAGTCCCTCAGGCGTATGAGGCCAGCTCATATAGTTTACACCCTCCTGTGTGGAATAATCGCTTTGTTATAATAGGCTGGAGGACCATGTCAGGCCACATTTGGATTTTACTTCCAGGACGTTGTGAATGGCAATGAATCCCGTAGCCCCATGAATATTCAAATCTGGACCTCAAATCCAAATCTGGCCCTGGTTTTCTTTCTTCCAGGTAATTAACTGAATAATTAGTGCTACTGATTGGCCAGATTGTCTTCACTCCTGACTCCCAGGTAAAGGGAGGGTGGAAAACCAGCAGGACCGTGATTTGAATACCAGGGCCGTAGCCGAACAACTCACGATGAGGCCGGCGTAGTCTTCCGTCTCCACCAGCGTGTCGTGGAGCCAGATGAAGTCCTCGTGCTGCCGGGGCACGGAAAAGTCAGACTTCTGGAAGGTTCCGAGCGTTGTCTGCGGAGAACAAGGGGGAAGAGAGTTCCTCGTCTGAGGGGTTCCATCACACCCAGACGCAGCGCCTGGTGACCTTCGATAACAAAATGGCTGACATAGAGGAGGGCTACAGTTGGCTAGCACTTGGACGGGTAGACCTTTCGGTAACTGATATATCTTTTAAGAGGTTCCATCTAAACCTGGGTCCTCAATCTTATCCAGAAAGTGCCGGTGTGCGTGCAAGCTTTTGTTCAAACCAAATACAAAATAAGGATATTTATTTTACATCTGATATCAAGTCGAGCAAAAACGGCAAAAGAACAGCCGTGATCTGAGACTCTGATTCTGTTTTACTCGAGCCAAAGGGCATTACCTTGGTGTGGACGGTGAACTTGACCTTGTCCCGCTCACAGAGGGCATCGGGAATATCGATGAGCAGAGAGGCATCGGTGTTCAGGTCCACAGACACGGAGCGGGACTAAGACAGACAGACAGACAGAGTCATTAAAGCATGTTTTTACCCATATTCAACTTTTAAATATGTTGTCCTGCGTCCTTATTGTAGTATGAATGTAATGGTTTATATATATTTTTTGCAGACATGATTATTTTGTAGGATTATTTAACAAACTGAATTAACAGATATTTTACTCAGATACGTCCTGCTTGGCTTACTAAAATTATAATCTCCCACAAATCATTGCTTCTCCATGTACCAGCACCAATCAATCAGTGAACACAGGCTGTGTAAATGAGCCATTGAGAAACCATATGCTGAAGGTTTTATGAACACATTTTTTATTTTTTTATTTTTTTTAAACAAGATTTTTGATATTAGCCCTATGTTTTTCTTCTATCAAGAATATTTGGGGAGTTCTTTCACATGGAAATAATGTGCTGAAACATGTCGTACACACTGCCAGAGAAAATAACGTAAGAAGAGCAGCTGCTTGAGGGCTGCGGTTCTACACAGCGAGGCACGGAGAGAATCGCCCGTGGCCAAAAACAGCCTCCCAATCAGCTCCACAGGCTGGAAGATCCACTGAGCCGTCTGCATTGCCTCTACACGTCAAAGTACGACTACCTTAACCACCCTCTCCACAAACCGGCCAGGCCGCTTTTTTAAAAGAACAACCACAGGTTCTTTAGACTCAGATAGCTCTGTGTTCTTGACATTTAAAGTTCCACCTTCCCAGCGCTGAAGCTGAAAATTTCTAATTTGATGCAAAGTTAAAGTTGGGCAAAAACCAGACCTGAACCCCCAAACAGCAAACAAGGTACTTGTTACCCCCCAGTGGGAAGAAAAACACTCAAAACGGTGGCGAGAAATTTGAATTTCACTTCCCAATGAAGCCAGGCAAGGACCATCCAGAACCTTCTAAGCAGAGAGACGGGAAGGCACACAGGAGCTGAGCATCCCATACGTCTACAGAATCTGTGGGACAACCAAATTCCCCACCCTTGGGTTTTACTGAGAAGTATCAGACATGAGGGTGTCTCGGTGGCGTAGCCTGTACAGCACCGTCCATACGTTAATTACAGGCTGCCATGTTGGCGGTTTGAATTCAGCCGTGCGACCTTTGTCACGCGTCTCTCTCTACACTATATTGTCCAATAAAGCTGAAAAAGAAGAAGTAGCAGACATCAAATTTTGGGGAAGTCTGACCTTGTCAGGCGTACATGGTGAGTGATAAAAATTAAATATGTTCCATTTGATTTTGACTTTTCGAATGGAGCCAGGCCAGGAACCAATGGGAGAAAGGGAGAGAAGAGGGTCTAAACACACACTTCGATTCCACTTGACTTACTGAGAACATAATCATTGCTCTGAATGTCACAGAAATGCGCTCCAAATACAGCATGTTGCCTACAGAGAAGGCCCCTGACGGCTATTTAGTCGTGAGAAAACGCATCGATAACATTTCAAGAACGCTCAGACAATATATTGAAATTCCAGGTTTGTTTAAACTTTCTTAACAATCCTAATAATACAAAATGACCCTTCCCAATTCAAACTAATTTTTTTACTGATGTAACAAAACTGATTGAGGTTCGAGGACGGTTGAGACACACATTCTATAAAAGTAGAACGGACTGAAAGGACAGACCTTTCCACACACCAATAATACACAGAATGTGATGATTTAAGCCATACTGGAAACAATAACTTCTTAAAGAAAACGCCTCCAATTCTGATAGGAGGAGACCCTACATAAGGCCTGGGGCTCAGAAATGAATATCTGATGTACAAGATGTTTGACTGTTTGCAAACGGCCTGTAAAATGCCGCTGCCTACTTCCTCTACACACATCACCCCCCTTTCGCCCAAACACACCCCCTAAAAAAATAACTAATTTGAGCCTTCATAATATAGACTTTACACTCTTACCATTCTAAACCTTGTCTGCCCTTGACCCAGCTTATTACTGAGCAGCAGGCCTAAGAATATACCATTTTAAAGGTACAGTAAAAAAAAAAAGTATTTATCTACGTTGGCACCAGATGCTTGTTTAATTGTCATATAATGATCTTAACCAAATAAATGATGCCTGTGATTTGTTGGGTAAAATCTGTTTTAATAATAATGTTTTATTTAATATCTGTTTTAAGATAATGCGGGGGAGGAGAGAGGCAATGAGTGGGAAGGCAGACGCAGTTCGGTGCTCCGTGTTGACAGTGGACAGGGACCGCAACACTGCGTGTATGGAGGAAAGTCGTGGAGGTCGAATTTGTGTGTTGGACTGCTTGATAACACTGGACATCTCGGGACAGTGGGGGCTATTTTTTTAATCATGACGTTTGGCTGTAGGCTATTCCACTTTAATTCACTTCGTGATTAATGCAATGATTCTATTCTATTGAATGTCTTTATTTGATATGTTTGTTTGTGTGTTGTGGGTCTGCCCCACTGTCTATGTCTTTTTTGTTGTTGCTGGTGGCTACAACTGAAGTTCCATAACTGGAAAATAAAGTTATTCTATTTTTTTTCTATACCCATTGCCTTCCCGCGGCCTCGTAAAAACCGAATTGAGTCTCCGAAATACTTTTTCGCCGCCGGTTTGTACAAACTGCGTCTGCTCCGTGGAGCCGAAGAGGACTCAACCTGTCCCTCTGATTGGTCCTGAACAAATGTTAATACCCTGTCCAAACGACACAGTATTTAAAAAAATCAGCACATGCACAGGCATTAGATGAAGGAAAGACACCTATTGCCATTACAAATTTATTGACTGAGTATTTTGACCACATTGCTGCCATTGGCTTACATGGTGAAATACCTATACTGGAGCCAACCGCAGTGGCGCAATGGCCGCTCCCAGCCCAACCAGGAAGTGAGCTTCAAAACGAAAACCCAGTCTTGGCCCCTTGGTTATGACAGAATGCGGCTCTAGAATGTTGAACTTGGTCTGTAGCACAAATGTAAACTTGTACATGTTCCGGTACAAGTACTTGTACATGGTAAAACTGGGGTGGCAGTGAAAGCTCCAGAACCGCTAGATCAAGCAGAGAAACAGCACCAGCCGTCACCATGTGTCTTGAACATCAGTTTGAAATTTAACTGCTACAATAATACAATAATCTCAAAAATTGTTTTTATAAAAAACGTAGAAAGTGAAAAACAGGACACAGGGTGTGGAATGGGTCAAAGGGTGCGTGTAACGTGTGTGTGTAACGTGTGTGTGTGTACCTTCTGTGTGTGGGTGTGGTGTGTTTGTGTGTGTGTTTGTGTGTGTGTACCTTCTGTGTGTGGGTGTGGTGTGTGTGTGTGTGTGTGTGTGTGTGTGTGGTGTGTGTGTGGGTGTGCATGCGCAGACCCAGTTTAGCTGACTCCACAGCCTTGGGCTTCTGTTTCAGCACATTGAAGTGTCCTCACTGCATCTTCAAATTGATATTTTCAGTCTGCCGCTCAATTGCGCTCAAACACACACACATGCACACACACACACACACACACACTCACGCACACACACACGTATGCACGCACACACGCCCACTGCACACATGTAACGCGTGCGTGCATATGTAACGTGCGTGTGTGTGTGTGTGTGTGTGTGTGCGGGCGTGCGTGAGTGTGCATGTGTGTGTGCGTGTGCGTGCGCGTGTGTGTATGTGTGCGGTGGGCGTGTGCGCGTGTGTGAGTGAGTGTGCGTGCGTGCATGCATATGTGCGTGCGTGAGTGTGCATGTGTGTGTGCGTGTGCGTGTGTGTGAGTGCGTGGGTGAGCATGTGTGCGGTGGGCGTGTGCGAGTGAGTGTGCGTGCGTGCATACGTGCGTGCGTGAGTGTGCATGTGTGTGTGCGTGCGCGTGTGTGTGAGTGCGTGGGTGAGCATGTGTGCGGTGGGCGTGTGCGAGTGAGTGTGCGTGCGTGCGTGCATACGTGCGTGCGTGAGTGTGCATGTGTGCGTGTTTGAGCGCAATTGAGCGGCAGACTGACAATATGAATCTGAAGATGCAGTGAGGACACTTCAATGTGCTGAAACAGAAGCCCAAGGCTGCGGAGTCAGCTCAACCGGGTCTGCAGATAAGAGTGGAAGTCCCCATTTCCCCTGGAATGCCTTTCAGGAAGCCGGAGACAAAACTCCGGAATCCTTACAGTGAAGCGCTCTCATACGGCTCAGTTAACTCTCACTAGCAACCAATTCAAAACACAATACAGCCCAGTGATGCACTGACTGCATTAGTACAAGGCCATAAGATATCTGTGACTATTTGACCTGTACAGTCCAAGACTCAACAACCAGAATGTATCCATTACATAAATACTGCTGGTAATATCGTCTATAGATGAGAAAATTTAAAACAAATACAAGCACAAAGCATAAAGACAGCTCAAAGCTCACTGAAAAAAACGGGTACTCTTTTAGAGAATCACAAATTTCTGGTCAACCTTGAAAATACAGGCGAACTCAAATAAATCAGTAAATGAGATTGAGGGAGTCCTAGGAAATCCATCTGAATGCCATTTTAAGGCCTGAACATCAATAACTTCCAGTGCAAACTTAACAACGCCCACTGCACTTGAAACTCCGCTGTACTACCCCCGACTGGCAGCTTTCTATTGTTCTTTAACTACAGAAAGCAATTAAATGATTAACCGACAAAGTGTTCTCGAAAGATGTGAATAAATACGGGTAGTGAGTTTCAATGGGTCTTCTGAGGGTAAAAAACCAACACTGGGGTCAAACATATAACTTGATGAAGATAAACACAGGTTAACGACAGCAATGTTGTGCATCATAGTTCTGTAAGTTACACTTAATGTCTAGTGCAGATATGGGAATCGCTCAGAGTCGTTAGTTGGATATTTTTCGAAGTCAATATAGTATCAGAGAAACTCCGCCCGACCTAACACAGATATGAGAATAATGACCTAGCTGTAGTACTAAGTTACAATGCACATTAGTTATACAAAGAACCTGTCCACCCTGCATTGACTTGATTCTCCAATAACTACATTTGACAGCTAGCTTCTGCTAATTACTAAAAGTTTAAAAAAAAGATATACTATATTTTAAAAACGACATCATCATGTCCTTGTTACAATGGAAAATGTTACAATGTTGCAGCTGTGGTCGTAAACAGTAGATCGAAACGGCTCCAAATGTTAAATCACTTGAATCAAAATGTTGCCAGCTAGCTACTGTGAGTAAACTTTAAATGTAGCGATCTAGCTCGCATTCCAGGCTAACGTTAGCTACGGGTAGAGTTCAGTGTGCTGGACTATGAGATGTCGTTACATTAGTCTCACAGACGCTCACGTTTGTCAACATGATATCAGTCACAACAGCAGTATTAGCAGATTAATAGCAACACAACTGCAAACAAAAAGTCCTATTGGCTGCAACTCGTGACACGTCTTGCATTGTGAACGCGAGCTAGCTGCTGCTTACAGAATGGAGCTAAAAACAGCAGATACGAGGCGTAAACGTGTAATTATACTGCCTATACATCCGATCACAAAGCACAGATTCATCCGCATACTGTCTCTTAAAAATATTAAACATTTCACATTATATAGGCTACAGCTAATTTAGCAGGCTAGTTAATAGCTAGCATGGAGGCATGTACTCACCTTCTCTTTATCGTTTTCTTCAGGGGTAGATGCCATGCTTCCAGTGACAGTAAAACTATCGAGCTAGATAAGTTGCCAAACAATAGTTTACAGGAAACTCATTCAAGTCCGTGCACGTATTTAACTAATACGTCCAACTGGTAGACTACCGACTCGATGCCTCCCTGACCCTGACACTTACCACTTTACACTAACTTCGCCTAAACACTGACCGTAAACGTTTCTGATTGGACTATGTGAGGTTCTATCACAATTTCCGATGACGTTTTCTGCTTATTATAAAACTGTACAAACTGTTGGGTCTGTTTTTGGCTCTTGAGTGGATGGTGGGTGGAATCATCACTTCCGATTGGTCGGTTTGTCATGTGATCAAACATATGAACGTTTTATGGTTCATGTAGTTTTAATACATATCGCAAAGCAGCCCTGAAGCCGAAAACATGTGGACAATAAAACTACAAATCCCAAATATTAATTGAGCAGAATACACGCCAGGGTAGGTTGCATTGTACACAAATAAAGGGTGGTACTAGATTGGCGCGCCGGTTTGACGAAGGCAACGTATAGGTTTGTTTCGGTTCAATTCTGAAAATGCATTCAAAGGAAATTTACTATTATAAAAGTAACTAGCTAGTATTCCTGGAATGTTATGATCACTCTAGTTGTACTTATTGAGCGTGTTTAAACAGTTTCAGATTGCGTAAGTTTAAATAACGTCGCTACTAGTAATATTAGTGGAGTGTGCCATGTTTAGATACAGTGTTTAAATTGAATAATACTGTTAATGATGAATACATAACTACCACCAGCACAAACACGCCGTTCTAGCTGGTCCGAGAATGAAGTTGAGTCAGCTGTTTTGCAGAGTCAAGCGTGTGGAGCCTGCGAGGCTGGTCATTGGGCGATTTTCTCTCTCGGCCTCCGGTTCTGTTTCTTGCATTTCTACGTCCTGTCACATCAATTCCCGTAAAAAGTCCAGCCAGTACAGTTCGGTGAACACAGATAAGTACTCCTCCCTCATGAGATCGATAGTGTCCTCAAGAGTAAGCTTCCAGACCCCAGCTAGCCTCGAAGAGGAAGATGGGAACATTTATGGTCCCGTTGTCAAATCAAAACCAGCCACAGAACGTTCTCCAAAGACCCCCTACCCGCTGGTGGACCGCAGCAGGATTCCTGACCTGGTTAGCCTGACGTCGGAACCGGAGCGTGGACCTCCAACTCGCATCGCACTGCAGCGGGGAGCGGGGAAATCCGGCGCCCCGAGCGTAACGCGTATTCTGAAGAAAACCATGCCACCCGACCAGGCGTTTTATCTGGAGAGGTGGAGGAAGAGAATGATTGCCCAACTGGGAGAGGAAGGCTTCAAAGAGTACACTTTGAGTAAGTGTCTTTATACCACACTATATTTTACTCTTGCGTGTTTGACCTGTGGCGCAACAACGCACTGATGCGCTCTCTCGTGCGTGTTAACCTTACTGTCAAAATTCCACTGCAACTTAAGACACTGACCCGAATCGTTGACCTTCGTTTCAGACATTTTCCGACAGGGGAAACAGTTCCACACAGCTGTAGAGACCGTTCTCGCAACGGAGGCAGTTTCAGCAGAGGATGCGGAGTCTTCGGAGGCCGTGGAAGGGTACTTGGAGAGCATTCAGCACGTGCTGCAGGACATCAGCGATGTCAGGGTCATCGAGAGCGCGGTTCAGCATCAGTCCTTGCACTACCTGGGTTTGGTAGACTGTGTGGCCCAATTCAGGTGCGAATTACTCAAAGAACATTCAAATGATTCAAATTTAGGTCTTAGTCACCGTTAAGAGGGTACACTTTTGGCATGGTGGGCTCTGGCCGGGGTGGCCTTTCCTGTCTCCCCCCCATGTTTTGATGCTTTGTCCACTCTTGCATACGTCAATAACATGGAACTCTTAATTTGATACGAAATGTTTCATACTGTATTTTTTTTATTTATGTGAGAGGCTAATCATTAGCATTGCGCACATTTATCAGAGAATAACTCCGAAAACATAATTTCTTTCCGTGAAGGGGTCAACTTTGTGTGATTGACTGGAAGACATCGGAGAAGCCCAAACCCTTCCTTTCCGGCACGTATGACAACCCCCTGCAAGTTGCTGCCTACATCGGGGCCTTAAACAATGATGACAATTACAAGTACCAGGTTGGTAAATGTGTTCTTTTATGATGATGCCTGGTTTTTCACTTCTCTGGGGTGGGTCTACATTTCAGTTTTCTCAATATTCTTCCCTATAGGTGGAGAGAGGTTTGATTGTTGTGGCGTACAAAGATGGCTCGCCTGCTCACCCCCACGTCATGACCTCTGACCTTTGTCAAGAGTACTGGACAAAATGGCTGCTCAGGCTGGAGGAGTTTGTGGAAAAGAAGTGAATTGCGTCGGAGCTGTAAAGTGGGATTCTACACGGGCAGCAATTTTCTGACTTTTACTTTTGTAAACAGTGTTACTTACTCCAAAAAAACTTCCCTGGACCTGCTTGTGCATGGTGCTGTAATGCCATTTTATTTCTTTATTAATAAAAAAAAAACGAAGTAGTTTTTTTTGGTTCTGGAAATTGGATATTTTGTCATTATGCAGTATTAAACAAAAACTTGTCTTTATGCGGGTCTTAGAAGTTACGCCATTTGACCACTAGATGGGGTAGCATGACAAATAAATCAAGCAGCAATACCACTTAACCATTGAGGCTTGTGGTGAAATGGAAAATAATTCATAGGTATGTGTAATGACCTATTTATTTTTTTGCAATGTGGAAAATATTTAAATGAGTTATTTCCATGATTAAGATCACCATACCGCATTAAAACTAAATGTCTTGAGTTATGCAACAAGTCTCATTGGATTTATCTTCTGGTTTCTCTAAAGAAGTGTAGTTTGTTTATAACCTGCTGTAACTTGCAGATGGGTCACTGATGGGCGTGGCCTCTCTTCAGATTCAAGCTAAAAGAAGCATGGAGAAGAGAAGGGTTCTGTAGGGTGCAGCGTACAGTAAGGGGCTTAGAGAACGGCAGGTTTTCGGATCACAAAGCATGAGTTCAATAACCTGAGGATCCCTGAAACCGTTCATACTGTGATTGGGCTGCGGAGCATGTCTCGGGGCGGTGCTCGTTTTGGGGTGAAAGGGCAATCTCCAGACAGCTGTTCACCATTAGGTATGAATTCCTCCTCAGTACCCCGGAGCCAAGAGAGATAAAACGTTGAGTCAGCAATCACGACGTTAGGCAGGGGGGCTGTGCTTTCACAGGTCTTGAGTTCCGCCCTCCAGCCTGGCCCCTCCCACAGCGAGGACTGCGCAGGCCCAAAAGCAGGGAGCACTGGAGTCAAGTACCGGAGCTGCGTTCGGATCCAATTTAACACACTCACTTCCCTCGAGGGAGCTGTCTTGTGACACAATTTGGTACGTACAGCAAGCAAACTTAGGCTGCTCTGCAAGGGAGGATCGACGAGAAACAAACTAAAATGGAACTGAACCGCCCTCGCAACATTTCGGAAGTGCAACACCATAGAGTTGAAATGTGACTGCCCACTTTTACCGTGTGGAGCATTGCATTGTGGGATTCCCTTCTTGCTGGAAGCTTGCATTTTATACCCTTAGTGGAAGGGAGGATAAACGAGGGAGCAAGGGAATATAATTACTCCCTCCCCTTTCTTAAATTGGATAACTTGGTGTGGCTGCCATATTTCATCTTGGCATTTTGAGGATCCCCCCTTGAAGCAGCCCGGGGCTGCATTCGGATCCAAAATGTATCCTTTCTTCCTATTGTTCCTTTGTCATTGTGCAGTATGAAACAAACACTTGGCTTTATGCGGGTCTTAGAAGTTACGCCATTTGACCACTAGATGGGGTAGCGTGACAAAGAAATCAGGCAACAATACCGCTTAACCTTTGTGGTTTATGGTGAAATGGAAAGGAATTCATGGGTATGTGATGACCTATTTTTAATTAATTTTTTTAATCTCCAAAATGCCAGGATGAAATATGGCAGCCACACCAAGTGGGATTCAGATCCAATTTAAGAAAGGGGAGGGAGTAATTATATTCCATCGCTGCCTCGTTTATCTTCCCTTCCACCAAGGGTATAAAATGCAAGCTTCCAGTAAGAAGGGAATTTCACAATGCAATGCTCCACGTGGAAAAAGTAGGCGGTCACATTTAAACTCTATGGTGTTGCACTTCCAAAATGTTGCGAGGGCGGTTCAGTTCCATTTTTGTTTGTTTGTCGTTAATCCTCCCTTGCAGAGCTCCTTTTAAGTTTGCTTGCTGCACGTACCAAATTGTGTCACGAGATAAGCTCCCTCAAGGGAAGGGAGTGTGTTTAATAGATAGCTCCCTCAACGGAAGTGAGCAAGAAAAGGGAGCAAGGGAAGTGAGCAAGGGAAGGGAGCGAGTGAAGTGAGCAAGGGAAGAGAGTGCGTTTGATAGCTCCCTCGAGGGAAGTAAGCAAGAAAAGGGAGCTAGGAAAGTGAGCAAGGGAAGGGAGTGTGTTAAATAGATAGCTCCCTCAAGGGAAGTGAGCAAGAAAAGGGAGCGAGGAAAGTGAGCGAGGGAAGTGACCAAGGGAAGGGAGCGAGTGAAGTGAGCAAGGGAAGAGAGTGCGTTTGATAGCTCCCTCGAGGGAAGTAAGCAGGAAAAGGGAGCTAGGAAAGTGAGCAAGAGAAGGGAGCTAGGAAAGTGAGCAAGGGAAGGGAGCTAGGAAAGTGAGCAAGGGAAGAGAGTGTGTTAAATTGGATTCAAACGCAGCCCAGGTTTTTGACTTCCTCACTGAGAGACCAGGAAAATGGCTGTGAACTGGACAATGGGTACGATCAACCAGTACAAGCTTTGGACATCTGGCCAAAGTAGCCTCCTCACTGTACATGTACCAGCATCTAGTTCATAGACAGACCTGGGGAAAATTAATAGTTGAAATGTTTTAACTCTTCAGATGGTGGTAAAAACAAGCCTGCAGATCCCTAAGAATTTTTAACAAAAGAAATTTACTAACCAAAATGCATGTCCTACGTAACCTGTAACTACTGAAATATCTCCTCTCATGCATGGACAGGCATTCGAAAAGATCGAGCACTGAACCTGAAATGTATTTAATTTTATTTAGTTAATATGTACCAGTAACACAATGGCAGACGGTGGTGATAAGAAGAGGAACCTTCTAAGATGCAGAATGCCTGGTGTTGCGAGTCCTTGATATAAGGACAAACAAACATCGCTCGGCCTCCTGCGTCTCCACACAATGGCCTGCCTACACCACATTAGCAGACAGGCAGAAGTTAAAATTCCCAGTCTGAGGAAAAGCCATTCAGTGCGCTGAAGCAGAGGTAAAATGTATGCAGCCTTTTCCTGGTCTTGGGGGGGGAGGGGGGTTCACAAAAAACTTAATATTGTGCTCGTATGTCAAGTATGTAGCCTCAAGTTCTTGTTAATTCAAAGATAACATTTATAAGGTACTGTTTTACCCATCTCGATGTGTCCATGTGGTTGAGTGGATTATGGGAAGGATGCATTTTTGTTTTTGTATTTTTGCATTTCTGCCCTGTAGAGAAAGCATCGCTGATCTGGATTTGCTGAAGACTGTTGAGACGTTACGGGTGGATAATTTAAATTATGTGCAGCATTGATGAGCGACAATCATCAGCTGTGTGTTTATGAAGTTATATGCATACTTCATAAGTACATTCTTTCTAAAAAAGACATGCTCAACAAAATATTACACCCCTGACCCCACTGACCCCTGCTTAAAGTAATTACAACCCCCAATTCCAAAGATATTGGGACGAGTATGTAAAACGCACATAAAAGCAAAAGGCAGTGATTTGTAAATTCTCTTTTACATATATTTAATTGAAAACAGTACTAATTTGATGCCTGCAACACTTTCAAAAAAAGTTGGGACAGGGGCAAAAAAAAAACTGGAAAGTTCAAAAAACACCTGTTTGGAACATTCCACAGGTAAACAAGTGATCATAACTGGGTATAAAAGGATATAAAAAAACTCTTGATATCTTATTTTCAGGTACTCTTACAAGCGATACTATAACCTCTGCATTTGAATGGATCTCTATGGGAATTGGGGGGTGGGACTAGTTTAAGTGTAAATTACACGGGAACCCTATGGAATACATGGTTGGCAAAACGGCTGTAAGTCATCAAGGGTCTAAGGCAGGGGTCTTCAATCTTATCCAGTAAGGGCCAGTGTGGGTACAGGCTTTTGTTCCAACCGAGCAGCTCCACACCTGATTCTACTAATCAAGGTGCTTAGCAAAGACTCTAGTGATTGATTAGTGGAATCAGGTGTGTAACTGCTTGGTTGGAACAAAAGCCTGCACCCTCACCGGCCCTTTCTGGATAAGATTGAGGACCCCTGGTCTAAGGTATCAAACAAGCCTCAAACCATCACTCTGCTGCCAGATATGCAGTAGATATGGATGGATCACTTGAAGGGTTGTTTCTCCTGACTTATTTTTCCAGAGTTCAATAGGAAAATGAGTCAGGAGAAACAGCCCTTAAAGTGTTCCATCCTTAAAGTTCATTCCAGAAAAACACCTTGCATCACCTTTGCCCTAGGTGTGTGCTGAAATTATTAACCATAATTGCCTCAGTTAAACATGCACGAAAGCCAAAGACAGAGATGTGGGAGTTTAATTAAATTCTTCCATTTTATTAATAAATGTGACCAATGTGGGTTACTTGCTTTTCACACGTTGCAGATCTTGACGAGTCAGAGCTTTCTCGAGTACCTCAATACTAGGCAGTAACTCAGCAAGAGTGATTCTTACCACAGATATTAAAGAAACTAATCAGGGCCCCGTTTCCCAAAAGGATCTTACGAGTAAAAATCATCTTTAGGCTATTTTGTTTTTATAGTACTTTCATTGTTTGTTTTTCGTCATTTGTTTTTGTCTTGTGTTAATATTTAAAAAAAACATTTATCATAAAATGAACGAAGCACAAAACACTCTGAGCCACTCTCGACTATACACACGTATCCGACCGGAATGAAGGCAGACAGAACTATGAATGTTAAAGATGCTCCAAGGGCTCCGTCTGGTTAGTCTATAATGATATCAGTGCATATATGACATTATTACATTATATTATAGGCATTTAGCAGACACTCTTATCCAGAGCGACTTACACAACTTCTTACATTTATCCATTCCTATACATCTGGATATATACTGAAGCAATTCAGGTTAAGTACCTTGCTCAAGAGTACAACGGCAGTGTCCTACCTGGGAATCGATCCTGCAACCTTTCGGTTACAAGTCCAGTTCCTTAACCATTATACTACACTGCCGCCCATATTCATGCTAACTCATTCAAATTTCTTTAAAATTGCTTACACATTGTAATTGCTTTTCTCCCTGTCCAGAAGCAAACTGATGGCACAAAGTTTTTGTCTTCAAAGAGCAATTTGAGTTTTTAATTTCTGGCGATAAAAATTACTTTGGTACTTTAAACCTTATTGAATCTAAACCAGGCAGTCCTATAGGAGGGGTCTTCAGTGAAGCCCAGTTTTTTAAAGAGCTTGTAGGACAGGTGGTTCTCCTCCTCTACATAGCAGTACACAGGGTAACCCTGGGCATGGAGCCTTGTTGCCATGGTGCTTATCAGAATCTTGGCATAGCCCCTCCCCCTGTACTCTGGGACAGTGTACAGCAGGCCCAGGGCACAGGTTGCATAAGTCAAAATCCACGCCACCGCCTTTCCCTCCTCGTCCAGCAAACAGCAGGAAGGGAAGCTGCAAATCATGTCCCGGATCATTCTGACAGAGCGCGACCCCTGGCTGAACTTCCAGGCTCTGTTCACCAGGTCGACGTGGGACTCGTCCAGTGAAGACAGCCTTAACGGCGGACTGCTGGGAAAGGCAGAGACGCTGTGATGTAACGGAAGCCACGCAGAGACCAGCAAGTTAACCACAGTTTCTGTCCATCTTAAAGGGACCCTCCGACTGGAAATTAAAAATGACCTCAAAATGCTGAGAATGGGACGTGAACGGGAGATCACATTCTGGAGTATTTATAACGTTACTCTAGTTTTAGTGTGTTTTTGATTCCATTGCGCGCACACACACACACACACACACAAGTGTAGGCCAATCGAAAACATACACCAAAACTGACCTAATATATTTAAAAAGGCATTAAAAGAAATATCCCGATAAGAATATCTCAAGTGTTTCCCCATTTCAAAATCCCTTACATTAACTCCCATTAAAACCTGATGGCTTTTGTTTATAAATACGATAGAGCAATGCACCGTGGGACTGCTGGCTCTCTGGCACTAGTGTACATTCTGAAGGGGTGTTGACTCTTTTTTGTACCAGCGGTGTGATTCACGGTTGTTGATTTGCATTACGAAAAAATTAGCATGACTGTATTTGCACTCAACTGAATGCCTTGAATGCCTCCCCCCAAATACAGGTTCCCTTTCATTCTTGCAACTTTTTCAGTACCTTTCCCCCTTGAAGAGACGGCTGGGGTCCTGGAGTCTCATCTGACACGTCACGGCAACTTTCTCCACCGATACACGCCTGTCTCCTGCTACACACATTACTGCGTCCTCATGACACAGGTCAAGACCTGGGAAACAGAGAGGAGCGGAGGCAGGGTCTAAACTCAAAGCACACAATCATCAGTTTCTTCATTTTTACTGGAATTGATGTCAGAGGAAATGTTGAGTTTGTCTCACGTTCCAAGTTGACCTTGAAATCAGACCAAAAATGTGTTAACCCGTCCACTTCAAGAGATTTAATTAGCATTTCACAAATCAACAATTCATAATTTTAAAAAGTGGAATTTTTCCAGGACGACTCATATTTTTAATGGGCTCTGTAGTGTGGAGGCACGTTTTATGGTTTATATAAAATGTATAAGTTATTAATCATATAGGTTGCAGTACGTTGCACTGCCGGAAAAACAAACTGATGAGACTACACATTGATCAGTAGCGTTTTCCCAAAAAAATGTGTTACAATTACCCATAAAAAAGTCTTGCCAGGGTAAAACTTCAGTCTGTCCAAGGATTTTACACAAGGTTGGTTCATCTTTTGTGAAGATGGATGTGGGTTTGAAGAGGTCTCCTTCCTATCAACAAAATAAGCTACAATAAACTTTCAGGAATCCGTTAGAAGTCTTGGTCTGAACTAGCGCTGAAGCATTCGGAAGTTGAAAAGAATACAAGACTCCCGTACCTCTTTATTCTGTGGTAGGCAGACAATTGTAGTGAAGTCTGGCCAATTGTCCACTAAAACATCTACTGGGTCAGATTTTGATCTGTTGATTAGGAAGATGCAACCATACACCTTGAGAGAAAAAAGAAGGGAAGCCCATTATCTGCTTGCTTTATTTCAATGTGCATTTCATGTCATCTCCCTCACTACGAGTAGCCTACCGTCGCACCAAAAGATCAATTTGTTACTGTGAAATTGATTTGCAATATTGACGGGTTAATGTATCTCAGTACAAAGCAATAACAGTCGACAACGTAACGTTATGGAACATGTTGTTGTTCCAAGTGGATGGCCGAAACGGCTCTTCCGGGGTGGCAGTGTAGTAGGCTAGCCTATAATGAGTAAGGAACTGGACGTGTAGGTAGGACAAAACCCCACATGTTCACCTGCTGTGACTGTGGAAAGAAAGCCTTTAGCGCGGTCTCCGCCGTTTTCAGCTGGTCTCCAGTAAGAACCTTCATTGCACTCGAATCGGGATCAGTGGAATCACACAATCGCAGAGTTAGCCGTTAGCAGCAGTCAAAACAAAGCCAGAAGTAGCCTATCAAGACTATACAAAATATTTTCCAGTAGCCTATCTTCCCCCAATTGACCTCGACCAAGCGAATTCAAAAACGTTGTTCCCTTAGAAGTTCCAGTGTCTGGCGCCTCAAGTTATAAACTTAAAGACATGAGAAAGCGAAGCGCCGTAGCTGTAGCCTACGTGGGCTAGCATACTGATTCCGTGTTCCGTCTATACGATTGTGAGTTGGGGTTGGGGTCAAAGTTACTGCCAGTTTAGCCTACATGTGACTCTTGCGTAAGAATTTTGTCTCTAGATTAGGAGGTATTCAGTTTATGTATGTAAAATAAAAATAAATAGTTAAGCTTCTCCATTTTCCCCATCTTTATGTCGTCTACTACACAAAAACAAAACAAAAAACACTTCACAATAACGACGTCCACGATAACTCAAACAGCGAATGCAAAACAATTTGACGGGTAGGTATAGAAATTCTTCGAATTCTTCCGCGCCGATACATTTTAACAGTCACTTGACCAAAATCTGCAACCCGCTTCTTTTATTTTTTTGCCTTTCGGACCTGGCACAACTGGGGGCAGCTAGAGTCCCTATATAGAGAGAGTAGCGACAACTAACGATTTGACGCCATTTTGAGTCCATTCAGTGCGGAGCCGCCGTATGGCGCTAGTGCATTGAACCGTGTATTCCATTATGTTCTCTATGTATGAGAGATGGGAATGGTCTTTTCCATGTTGATAATGAACAAATTATGTGAAGATGACAAAATAGAAGATTTATGACAACTAAGAGCCATATGATAAAAAAGAAAATCACAGAGCTGGTTGTGATTTAACAGTCACAGACATTTAGAACCATGACAAAGAAGGAATGAACTAGACAGGTACACGTGCTGCTTATTTCAGCCTCATTTTAATTTCAGGGAGGCGAGAGCGAGACTCGAACTCTCACCTCCCTGCTTATACATGTACATGTACAATACAATGTTATTTATTTATTTAATTTCCAGGCATGAAATCAGAAATATATACAGAACAATGTCAAGGTATGACAAAATAGAACCACATTACAGAACAATGAAAAAGAAAAAGACACACCAGCCAATGCCTGGGGATTGCCTAAAAGAAGTGATCAATTCTGTCGAGAGGCTCTCCACATTGGCAGGTGCACACAAAGAATTACATTTTGAAATTAAACAAGCATGTACACGTACTTAAAAAAATAATTTAAAAAAATTAAATATTTATATTAAATATTTAAATTTTTACAAAAGAGAAATACTCCATTACCCCTCTTCCATTACTATATTTAAATGTTTCTATTTTTATATTTTATGTTTACACCTCCACCCCAATGAACGGGGTAATCTGCATAATATGTTTCTCCTAAGAAACTTTCTGAGTATAGTTTATTGCTATTTTGATTAGAAAGATAGAAAAACCTGGCAGAGAACTGACGAAGAAGTTGCTTTCCATCCAACACGACTGACTCTGTTCTCCCAGATTTTCCGTCTTTTAGCATCTGATGGAAATCTATACATCTTGAATCCCTTCGTTCTATTTGTGCACCCACAGGCGCTACAACCTGTCATTTTGTCGTAAAATCGATGTAAAACACGAATGAGAACGCTGCGTACAGCGGGAAAGTTAAAACGCTGACCGATATGCGTCCGATCCTGATCCTGATCCTGTCCGCGATGGACTCAAAATGGCTCCACGCAATCACGTGACTAGATTTTTCCGGACCCTCTATGTCGCTACTCTCTCTATATAGGGACTCTAGGGGCAGCATGCGAAATTTCACCCTTGTGGCAATGGGTACAAATTGCATTACCATTCAAATGTAAATCTAAATACATCGGACATGACTGCAGGTTTTGGGAAAACACATTGAACAGTCATATCTTTTAGTAACGCCTCATGCTGGTCCAGGTAGAGAGTGATGATAGGCAACATGCACCTCAACCTCACAATTTGGATATCCTCACGAGAATGGATCGTACAGCGCAATACGAATTGAGGCATGGCTATTATTGCTTGGCGTGGATATCAAGAACTGCATTTTGTAACTGATAAATGAAGAGTTTGTTATCATTTTGAGCATTCGCGAATTAGACATGCCTACTTTTGGCATCACATTATTCAAGCCTTGAAACAGAAAATGTATATGTTAAAGATGGTTTCAGCTTTTGGGTTTACAGCCAAGAACTAAATTAGTATACTCCTACCAAGCTGACTGATGTCGATGGCAGCTGGCTTGATAGTTGGCCGGATTGGTTTGTCTTCACAAGATTCTAGGTTACTGAAGCTCAAAAGCTTCTAACACTCAGCACTACTCGGACAAAGTGTAGTCGCGACTCACATCATACAGAAGAGGATGAGTTCTGATGTATTTAATCTTGCTGATAGAAAAATTAATACTCAATATTACCATTACCAGACAATCAATTCTAGATAGGAATTAATAGAACTCAGGATGAAAATTGGTAAAAAAAACAAAAAACAAACAATTAGACAATAAGTAGATTCTATAAGTCTTTATCTTGTGGCAAGTTAGTAGCCTACTTGGAATGAAAGAAAGTTATTTTACAGGGTCTTTAATGTAACAGCTGGTCTAAGGTTATAAAAAATGAAACATTTGGTGAATTAGCTTAATCTCACACTGAAAAAATTTGACAAATCCAATTTGAATGGATCTTTATGAGAATTGGGGGGTGGGACTAGATTTAATTAGACAAATTTTATGCCACACTTACTTAGCAAGCGAAAGACATTCTGAAGAGAACTTATAACAGTTATCATCCAGGCATGAGGGCGTAAGCAGACAAGAGCACGCAGACAGCTCTGTGTCACGAGACGTTAGTCTCCTCTCTGTAAGGGTATGGTGCTTCACAGAACTGCAGGTTTTTGCATTTGGGGGAACTTTTCTGTAGGGTGGGGGATATAATTCAGAACTCTGGTGGAAAAAAGTCGGCTCAGAAGGTGCATTCATTCTGACAGAAAATTATGATTTTATTCAACAAAATAGCATGGGACCCCCCAAGTCCAAATGTCTCTCTCTTATGGGGGGTCCTGGACCCCCCAGCCCCCCCAGCCCCCCCTCAATTCAAACAGTGCTCCCAACATGATTTGGAATTCAATGCTGATTATGACACACGGTTTAAAATTTTAGGCGAAAGATATAAACCACAACAATTTTTTAAATATTATTAATGATACCATATTGTAATAATATTCATATTATTACATTTTATTTTACTGGTTATCTTCAACTCCTACATCGAGTAATTGAGTAAAGTCACCTCGGCCTTGAGTTCAGTTGTAATGTTCCTCGCAATAAATCCTTTTTTTAGTAGTTGAACTCATACCAGGCAGCCCTATATGAGGGGTCTTCAGTGAAGCCCAGTTTTTTAAAAAGCTTGTAGGACAGGTGGTTCTCCTCCTCAATGCTGCAGTACACAGGGTAACCCTGGGCATGGAGCCTTGTTGCCATGGTGCTTATAAGAATACTGGCATAGCCCCTCCTCCTGTACTCTGGGACTGTGTACAGCAGGCCCAGGGCACAGTAATCATATAGAAGCACCCAGGAAACTGGACGATCTTCTTCATCAGTGATGCAACATGTGGGGAAGTGGCTTATGAGATGTTTAATTCTTTGGAAAGCTTTTTCATCACCTCCAAATTTCCAGGTATTATTCACCAAACTGACATGGGATTCATTCAGGGAGGAGATCCTGGCCTCTATATCACTGTGGGAATGGACAGGGAAACAGGAAAGAGGGAGAAGTCCTGTTTTGTGATTATCATTTGGATTTCACTCAGTCAATAAATTCAGCTGAACCGTGACGTCTCGTAAACAGAGAGTGCTCTGTGCCAATGAGAAGATGATCAGTTTCATTCATTATTTGGTATGCCTTAAACACACAGAAACTACCTGTGGAAACTGCAAGGGGGCTTCAACTTTATTTTACTTTATGAGGATATGCGGATGGCAATCAACAATTTCCCCCATTCAATGTACCTGTTCACTGACAGTTGAGGTAGGAGACTTGGGTCTTGTAATGCCAGGAGAAGATCTACAGTTAACCGTCTGACTGTGATGCCTTTTGTGGCTGAGACATCCTTCAACATGGTGGCATGTTGGTAGTCAAACCCTTTGGAAAGCAAAAGAACCCCATCACATGGTAAAATAATAATAATATTAAGAAGTTTACATATAATATGGATACAATGGCTAAAAAGGTAAAAAGAAAAAAATACGCCACCCCCAATTTTGAAGTATTTATTCCAGTCTACGACGTTGTCTTCTGTCAACATTCTCTTAAGAATCTTCTCATCAGTGCTGTAGAAACTCAGGGTGTAAAGCAGGGGGTGTTCACTCTGTTACAGTTAAAAATAATCAGTTACTCAGACTACAGACACATGTAATATGTATTTATACCGATGTGCAGTAAAATTCAGAAATTGACTATAAACAGAATAAGTAACTGAACATATAAATACATGTAATATGTATTCACCTCTGGGAGTGGTCGACAAATAATGGTTTTAAAATCTGGCCAGGAGTCCACAACAAACTCCAGTGTGTGTGGTTTGTTTCTATTAATACCAAACAGAAATCCATACACCTAAAGAACAAAATACCAAAATGTTCTAGCCCACAGATCTAGTGATAATATGCACTTTATCAACACATTATAGCTACAATCCACAGTCCATGAGTTATACATGTTACATACAGTTGATTGCATGTATTAACAATAGTAGAAAAGTAATCAATTCCGCAATTTGAAACATTTATCCTTAAAAAATTAAGGAAATAAATGACTGAATACATAATTACATTTGTAAATATTTAAACAAATACACAAAACACTTAAATCTTCAAATCAGCTAAATACAATTAGGCTACTTTCAATCAATCTATCAATTTGTCCCATGCATATTTTCAACATGTAGGCTGCTTAATTGTTCATTTTATTCCAAATATCATTTCACTTATTGACGTAACCTTTCAAAACACATCACATAAAGTATATACATTACACCTACCTTGGAGCTTTTTGGTAAGTGTGACTGCAGAACCTTTTCCGCTTGCTGTAATTCAGCCTTATTTAAAATCTTCATCTTTTCATGTATGAAGGACACGGTTAGCCGCAAACAACCTACAAAGACGCATGGCCTACATTAGTAACATTTTAAAAAATAGCCGACAAGTAAATTTAGGGGTGAACGGGTAAAGACCATATATCAACAGTTCTGTTCCAATGAAAGCTAACTTTGACCTTGAGCAGATTGTAACGAGCTTAATATCGGACTAGTAAAGGTCCTGGTTTTTGGGGTATTTTAGCAGTTAAAGGGCACATTCAATTCCAAGGGAGATAGGCCTATATAGGTAGACAACTTTAACTTCAGCGGTGTATAAATGATCGTGGATTGCTGTGTTTCCACCAGTGTTCCGAACAAGATTGCTGTGTTCAAAATATGTCGGAAGTATGATTGTTTAGATACTAAACACATTCAAAAACATCAAGACCACAAATCTCTTTCATGACATGTTCAGGTAAAATCGGACAGCCCTTTTTAGCTAAAAAGATTCAATTTGAACGATCTTGACATAATAACAAATGTTTATACTCATACTGTATAACTACAAAAATGTAAAATGGTTGTTTAAAAAATCACAGTGTGTTAAAATGTAGGCTAAAAAAATAGCCGCCCGATTGAACCCAATTTAAAACGTAATTAAATTAATTAACCATACTTACAGTGGGAACTGTTATTCCTGTGTTTTGCCAAAATATCAATAGGCTGCTTCGCCTGACAACATGGAGGTTAAAGAGTGAATTCTTCTTCTTCTTTGATTTAATGTCGGATCACTCTCATTTATAGAGTATTACCGCCACCTTCTGAATGTATTACAATATTTTATATTCTGTTAATCAGTCCAGTCATTTGTAGAAATTAGAATAAATGTTTAGTCATCATGCTCCCAGATGGATTATTGAAAACTGATTTAAGGTCCATATTACTGATTCCTTCTTTTTTTAATTCTTCAGATAATATTTTCCTCTCCTGTGTATATTGTATGCACTTGCAAAGTACATGTTCCACATTTTCTCTCTCATGACAGGTGTCTCATTGTCCAGTTGGGTGTTTTTTAATGAGCTGTAATGATGAATTTAATTTTGTATGTCCTAGCCTTAATCTACTTATGATGCATTCTTCTTTCCTGTTTTGTCCTAATGGTCTGCTAACTCCAACCATCTTTTGAATTTGATATAAATGTCTACCTTTCGTATCTCTATCCCATCTCTCCTGCCACTGTTTGTTTATTTGATGGCAGATGTATGATTTTGCCTGTTTTACTAATAGGTATTTCTAAGGTATTTCCTCCCATTTTAAAGTTCCCTTAGCAAACATGTCAACCCTCTCATTTCCCTCAACCCCCACATGAGCTGGGATCCACAAAAACAGAACCTCAATAACAAGTTTGTTTATTCTAAACAATGTTTGCAATATTTTGTATACAATGTCCTGTCTACAACTGGATGAAAAGGATTTTAGACTAATCAGTGATGCACTCGAGTCTGAGAAAATTACCTGTTGTACTGGCTGCACTTCCTCTATCCGTTGCAATGCAAGAAGAATTGCCATCATTTCTGCCGAATATACTGATACATGATCTGAGATTATTTTAATCACTTTAATCTCTAATTCAGGGATATAAAACACAAACCCTGTCCTACCTGTAATAGGGTCTTTTGATCCATCAGTATATATAGAAATATATACTATATTTACTTTTCAAAACATTTTCTACCAAACTAGCACCATTTGTTACTTTTTTATTTGAATGTATTTTCTCCAATATGCTCAATTCTACCATTGGTTGAGGTAGAATCCAAGGGCGTACTGCTGGCAATGGCAACGTTGGGCTAAATTTTCATTTGCATATTTCCAATTCTTTAGCTATCTCACCACCTACCCTCATAAAACACTCTTTTTTTCCTTTCCCCATTTCCCAACATTGTTTCATAATTTTCTTTGTAGGATGACATTCTTTTTGTCCCTGCAGATTAGTCCAGTAATTAGCCATTAAATGTTGTCTCTTTAATTGTAGTGGCATCTCCCCTAGTTCCGCTTGCAACGCTACAATTGATGTTAATTTAAGAGCTCCACAACAAATTCTTAATGCTTGTGCCTGTATAATGTCTAGTCTTTTCAAAGTGGTTTCAGCTGCCGAGCCAAATACTACACTTCCATAGTCTAAAACTGATCTGACCAAAGTCACATATAAGGTTTTCAGGGCAAATCTATCTGCTCCCCATACTATACCTTTCAAGCACCTCATAACATTCAATACTTTTTTACACTTGGTTTCAATTTTATCAATATGGTATTTCCATGTTGCTTTGGTATCAAACCATACTCTGTTGGGGATCTCTATGCCAGAGACACAGAGGAAATATTGGAGGTCCAGATGCGATAGATGCGGAATCTTAAAGTGTTCAAATGAACACCACTGAAACAGACAATAATCCGTAGTGGACGGGGGAAAATAAGAAGAACGCAAATAACCTCAGTTGCGGTCGAAATGTGACTGGGTTGATCTTTTTTATAATTTTGAAAGGTCCCACAAAAAGAGGGGCGAGTTTGCGGGACTCGATCCGCAATGGAAGGTCATGAGTAGTGAGCCAAACCCACTGTCCAACTCTATAGGATGGTGCAGCTCGACGATGCCTATCAGCCGTGGCTTTTTGTTTAGCCGACGCACGTATAAGAACGACACCTCCGAACGAAAGATCCTAAGGAGGGCACCTCCACCTCCCTCTCAAGCTCAGGAAAAAGAGGTGGTTGATAACCCAGCTGAGCTTCGAAGGGGGAGAGACCGGTGGAGGCGTTACGCAGCATGTTATGAGCGTACTCCGCCCAGGCGAGGTGACGACTCCAGGAGGTAGGCTTGGATGCGGTTAGGCAGCGAAGAGTACTCTCTAGAGCAGGGATGGGCAACTCCAGGCCTCGCGGGCCGGTGTGTATGCAGGTTTTTGCTGCCACCAGTTAACAATTATTTAATTAGCCCAATCGATTTTAATCTACATATATCCGCGATATTAACAGTAGCCAATTAATGTTCTTGTGCCGGTATGCGTGTATTGTAGCGTTTCATCGTTCTGTAATTTACGAGTGAATCGTGATTGTGTGTATGACTAATTTGTTGATTGAGCCGTGGTAACTGGTGGCAGTAAAAACATGCATACACACCGGCCCGCGAGGCCTGGAGTTGCCCACCCCTGCTCTAGAGTCTGATTAGTGCGCTCTGTCTGGCCGTTAGTCTCCGGGTGAAAACCGGAAGACAGACTGACAGAGGCACCCAGCAGAGAGCAGAACGCCCGCTGAAACGGTGGCGAATTGAGGACCGCGATCGGACACCACATCCGAAGGAAGACCGTGCGGCCGAAACACATGATCAATCATAAGTTGCGCTGTCTCAGGTGCCGAAGGCAGCTTGGGCAGCGCAATGAAATGGGCTACTTTCGAGAAGCGGTCGACCACCACTAAAATTGTTGTATTGCCTGAAGATAAAGGCAAACCCGTGACGAAGTCAAGAAAAATATGACTCCAGGGGCGGGTGGGAATAGGTAGGGGATGAAGGAGACCCGAGGGGGGAAGGTGAGAGGCCTTGCTGCGAGCGCAAACCGGACAAGCCGCGACAAACGAGCGTACGTCCTTCTCCAGACTGGGCCACCAGAAACGCCGGGGTAAAAAGTCCCTAGTACGATGAACGGTGAGTTGGGAGGCGTGGCCCCATTGGAGAACCCGAGACCTAAGACGAGGAGGCACGAAAAGACAGTTAGCCGGTGCCCCACCTGGGCCTGGGTCCGAGTGCAAGGCTCTCTGCATCGCTGCCTCAACCTCCCATATAACCGGGGCAACAATGAGGTCAGTGGCGATAATAGGCTCGGGAACAGAGTCTGTCTCAGAGCGGTCGTAAATCCGCGAAATAAAATAAAATAAAATCGTTAAAAAAACAGCGCCCACCGGGCTTGCCGTGAATTACGCCTCTTAGCCAGCTGAACATCTAGGTTTTTATAGTCTGTCCATACCGTAAACGGATGTTCCGCTCCTTCGAGCCAATGGCGCCACTCCTCCAAAGCCAACTTGACCGCAAGCAATTCTTGATCCCCTACGTCATAATTCCTCTCCGCCGATGTTAGGACACGAGAGAAATAAGCACAGGGGTGCATTTTGTGGTCAAGTGGCAAGCGTTGGGACAGAATGGCTCCGGCACCTAGCTCGGAGGCGTCCACCGCTACCACAAAGGGAAGGGAGGGGTTGGGTGTAACAAGAATGGGTTCGGAAGTGAATCTTTTTTAAAATTCCGTGAACGCTGCCTCCGCCTTAGAATTCCATTGGAACTGGCCAACGAGGTTCTTTTTAGTAAGCGCAGAATAAATTGCGAATAAATTGATGATAAAAATTTGCAAAACCTAAAAACCGTTGCACTTGTTTTATAGAAGATGGCGTGGGCCAGTTCTTTACAGCGAAAACCTTCTCCGGATCCATCTGTACCTTACCCTCTCTAATGATAAAACCCGAAAATGAAACCGAACCAGTGTGAAAGATGCACTTCTCTGCTTTAACAAATAATTAGGCCTTGAGAAGAGCAGAAAGAACCTGATGAACGTGACCGACGTGTGTGGGAAGATCGGGCGAAAATATTAAAATATCGTCAAGATAAATGAAAACGAATTTCTCCAGCATCTCCCTCAGCACATCGTTAATTAATGCCTGAAAGACAGAGGGGGCGCTAGTGAGCCCGAACAGCATGACGAGATATTCGTAGTGCCCGCTGTGCGTGTTAAGTCTTCCACTCGTCGCCCTCGCGAATGCGAACGAGGTTATCAGCGTTACGTAGGTCCAGCTTCGTGAAGACAGACGCCCCCTGAAGTCGCTCGAAGGCGGAGTTCATAAGAGGAAGGGGGTACTTGTTCTTCACCGTGATGTCGTTTAGGGACCTGTAATCGATACAGGGTCTGAGACCACTGTCTTTCTTTTTAACAAAAAAAAAAAACGCCCCTGCAGGCGAGGTGGAAGGTCTAATAAACCCATTAGCCAAAGCCTCCTCAATGTATTCACGCATAGTTGCACTCTCGGGAATGGACAAGGAATAAAGAGATCCTCTAGAGGAAATAGTGCCCGGATATAGCTCTATGGCACAGTCATAGGGCCTGTGAGGTGGTAGCGAGGTGGAACGTTGCTTACTAAATGTCTCCGCAAGATCAGCGTACTGTTTGGGAACATTAGCCGGCAGCTGGAATTCGAGCGCCCCTCCCACTTCAGCACCCTCAGTGTCCGAGACAGAGTGAATCTCCCAATCAATCTCTGAAACAGACGTCACGCAGGAGGTTGCTCAGCAAAGTGATCCCAGGCTAGACTCTCCTCTCCATTCTCAGAGGAAACATGAGAACTCCTGTTTAATGGAACAATTCTCCTCATCACTCTCTAAATCAAACTCAGCATAATCCTCACCCCCTCTTCCCAACAGAAAAAAACTGGAGAAAGAACAATGACGTTTGCATTGGAAACCCCATTGATGAATACCAGAACCAGGCTCAATTAATATGTGGGTTATGGCGGGTAAGCCAGGAATGGCCCAAAACCAGCGGATAAGCTGGTGATCTCCGTGTGATTCTGATACGGAACACGCATGCGTATGGCGGAGGTAACTCGGGAGATAGTGCCTGTGCCTAGGCGGCTGTCCAGAGCCGTAACCAGGCAAGGAAGAGGAAGAGGGTGGGTAGGAATCTTGTGGGATTTAGCCCAATCGGAATCAATGAGGCACTCAACTGCCCCGGAGTCAATAAAAGTATTACAGTGGAGTTGACCGTCGTTCCAGCGTAAATAAACCGGCAGAAGGGTCCGAGGGTAAATTAAATCTAGTCCCGCTAGGCGACTCGGTTCCCCTAGCGAGACCCCTCTTTTCCCAAAAGTTTGGGACATTGGTTCTTTAAATGACCCCGTCTCTTGCAGTACCTACACCACAATTCATGAGACTTAGCATCCCATTTCGCGCATGGAGGACCCATCAACCTGCATGGGCTCCTCCTGCTCAATAGGAGATAAAAACAGAATGTGAAACGGCGCTGGCGTGGGGGAAGAAGAGTAACGAGCTGGGTGATGTCTAAAACCCTTATAAGCCCTCTCCTCTCTCTCTCTTAACCGGTTGTCTAACCGAAAGGCAGTGGATATCAGAGCACCGAATGTAGCGGGTGGTTCGAGACCCGCGATGGCGTCTTTTATGGGTTCCGATAGGGCGTTAAAAAATTGTGCACTAAGAGGCTCATCGGCCCATCCTGTCACTCCCGCAAGAGCACGAAAAGTCATCGCAAAGGCAGCCACGGTGTCGGTGCCCTAACGAAGACGGGTCAAACGCATAGCGGCTTCCTTGCCAGAAACGTCCTGATCGAAAACTAACACCATCTCCGCCATAAGCCTCTCTGTGTACTTACTTAGGTTACTTACTGAAGCTTAGGTTCCCTCCAAAATCTTACAAAAACCAACCAATCAGGGCTAGCTATGTAGCTACCAATCAGGGCAACTATCTACAAGTAAAAGATGAATAAACCCCACCCTGTCTGCCTGTCTCCACACGTGCACTAGAGAGCTTAAGGCCAACTTTGACCAGCTACAGACCAGTTATAACCAGCTACAGACCAGCTCTCATCAGCTACAGAACAGTGTGGAAAACTACAGACCGCCAGCTGGAAGTGTGGAAAACACCAGTTTAAAGTCTCAGCTGGAGATCTAAGGTAGAATTTTCAGCAAGGTAGTTTCCCACTTTTTTCTCAAGTGTGACAAGAATTAATCGGCAACATTACCCTCTACCCTCCCAACCAGTGTTCAAATAGGATCAGAGTTCTTGGGGAGGTCCCCTAGGTGGGGGGTGAGAGGTGGGCAGACAAATTTTGTCACACTTACTTAGCAAGCGAAAGACATTCTGAAGAGAACTTATAACAGTTATCATCCAGGCATGAGGGCGTAAGCAGACAAGAGCACGCAGACAGCTCTGTGTCACGAGACGTTAGTCTCCTCTCTGTCAGGTATCATGCTTCACAAAACTGCAGGTTTTTGCATTTGGGTGAACTTTTCTGTAGGGTGGGGGATATAATTCAGAACTCTGGTGGAAAAAAGTTGGCTCAGAAGGTGCATTCATTCTGACAGAAAATTCTGATTTTATTCAACAAAATAGCATGGGACCCCCTAAGTCCAAATGTCTCTCTCTTATGGGGGGTCCGGGACCCCCCAGCCCCACCTCAATTCGAACACTGCTCACAAAATGATTAGAAATTCCCCGTTTTCAATCAATGCTAATTATGACAAGCGTTTTCATATTTCAGGTGAAAGATATAAACCAGTTTGTACTGAACAGTGATTTTATCCATATTATTACATTTTATTTTACTGGTTATATAAAATTATGAAAGTCCTATTGAATGTCGCTTGTTATCTTCTGTCCGTTAAAGACTGGCTGAGTAACCACGAGAGTCAGAAACCAATATGTCACAGGCCGGGGCCTATCTTCAACTCCTACATCGAGTAATTGAGTAAAGTCACCTCGGCCTTGAGTTCAGTTGTAATGTTCCTCGCAAGAAATCTTTTTTTAGTAGTTGAACTCATACCAGGCAGCCCTATAGGAGGGGTCTTCAGTGAAGCCCAGTTTTTTAAAGAGCTTGTAGGACAGGTGGTTCTCCTCCTCGATGCAGCAGTACACAGGGTAACCCTGGGCATGGAGCCTTGTTGCCATGGTGCTTATAAGAATACTGGCATAGCCCCTCCCCCTGTACTCTGGGACTGTGTACAGCAGGCCCAGGGCACAGTAGTCATATAGAAGCACCCAGGAAACTGGACGATCTTCTTCATCAGTGATGCAACATGTGGGGAAGTGGCTTATGAGATGTTTAATTTTTTGGAAACCTTTCTCATCACCTCCATATTTCCAGGTATTATTCACCAAACTGACATGGGATTCATTCAGAGAAGAGATCCTGGCCTCTATATCACTGTGGGAATGGACAGAAAAACAGAAATGAGGGAGAAGTCGTGTTTTGTGATTATTATTTGGATTTCACTCAGTCAATAAACTTAAATAAGTAATGAATATATTCAATAAATAAGCTGAACCGTGACGTCTCGTAAACAGAGAGTGCTCTGTGCCAATGAGAAGATGATCAGTTTCATTCATAATTTGGTATGCCTTAACAAACACACAGAAACTACCTGTGGAATCTGCAAGGGGGCTTCAACTTGAACTTTATGAGGATATGTGGATGGTCATTCAATGTACCTGTTCACTGACAGTTGAGGTAGGAGACTTGGGTCTTGTAATGCCAGGAGATGATATACAGTTAACTGTCTGACTGTGATGCCTTTTGTGGCTGAGACATCCTTCAACATGGTGGCATGTTGGTCGTCAAACCCTTTGGAAAACAAAAAAACCCCATCACATGGTAAAATAATAGTAATAATAATAATAATAATAATAATAATATTAAGAAGTTGACATATAGTATGGATACAATGGCTAAAAAGGTAAAACAAAGAAAAAAAATACTCCACCCCCAATTATGAAGTATTTATTCCAGTCTAAGACGTTGTCTTCTGTCAACATTCTCTTAAGAATCTTCTCATCAGTGCTGTAGAAACTCAGGGTGTAAAGCAGGATGTGTGCACTCTGTTACAGTTTTAAAAAATAATCAGTTACTCAGACTACAGACACATGTAATATGTATTTATACCGATGTGCAGTAAAATTCAGAAATTGACTAGGTAAACAGAATAAGTAACTGAACATATAAATACATGTAATATGCATTCACCTCTGGAAGTGGTCGACAAACTATGGTTTTAAAATCTGGCCAGGAGTCCACAACAAACTCCAGTGTGAGTGGTTTGTTTCTATTCATACCAAACAGATATCCATACACCTAAAAGACAAAATACTTAAACGTTCTAGTCCACAGCTTATAGCTACAATTCACAGTCCATAAATGTATCAATGCTACGTACAGATTTTGCAGGTATGAACAATAGCAGAACAATAATTAATTCCGCAATTTGAAAAATTACATTACATAAAGTATATACATGACACCTACCTTGAAGCATTTTGGTAATTGTGACTGTAGAACCTTTTCCGCTTGCTGTAATTCAGCCGTATTTAAAATCTTCATCTTTTCATGTATGAAGGACACGATTAGCAGCTAACAACTTACAAAGAAGCATAGCCTGGCATGACCTTCAGCACACGGAATGTAATAAATTATTCTCGGCGTTAAAGGGCACATTCGACTGCAAGAAAATGTAGGCTAAACAAATAGCCGCCCGATTGAACCCAATTTAAAACGTAATTAAATTAATTAACCATACTTACAGTGGGAACTGTTATTACTGTGTTTTAGGCTGCTTCGCTCGACAACTTGGAGGCAAAAGAGTGAATTCTTCTTCTTCTTTTTTGGTTTTAATGTCGGGTCACTCTCATTTATGTAGTATTACCGCCACCTTCTGAATGTATTACAATATTTTATATTCTGTTAATCAGTCCAGTCATTTGTAGAAATGAGAATAAATGTTTAGTTATCATGCTCCCAGATTAATTATTGAAAACTGATTTAAGGTCCATATTACTGATTCCTTCTTTTTTTAATTCTTCAGATAATATTTTCCTCTCCTGGGTATATTGTATGCAGTTGCAAAGTACATGTTCCACATTTTCTCTCTCATGACAGGTGTCACATTGTCCAGTTGGGTGTTTTTTAATGAGCTGTAATGATGAATTTAATTTTGTATGTCCTAGCCTTAATCTACTTATGATGCACTCTTCTTTCCTGTTTCGTCCTAATGGTCTGCTAACTCCAACCATCTTTTGAATTTGATATAAATGTCTTCCTTTCGTATCTCTATCCCATCTCTCCTGCCACTGTTTCTTTATTTGATGCCAGATGTATGATTTTGCCTCTGTTTTACTAATAGGTATTTCTAAGTCTATTTCCTCCCGTTTTAAAGTTCCCTTAGCAAACATGTCAACCCTCTCATTTCCCTCAACCCCCACATGAGCTGGGATCCACAAAAACAGAACCTCAATAGCAAGTTTGTTTATTCTAAACAATGTTTGCAATATTTCGTATACAATGTCCTGTCTACAACTGGATGAAAAGGATTTTAGACTAATCAGTGATGCACACACCTTGTCCTACCTGTAATAGGGTCTTTTGATCCATCAGTATATAGAAATATATACTATATTTACTTTTCAAAACATTTTCTACCAAACTAGCACCATTTGTTACTTTTTTATTTGAATGTATTTTCTCCAATATGCTCAATTCTACCATTGGTTGACATAGAATCCAATGGGGTACTGCTGGCAATGGCAAAGTAGGGTTCCAAATGCCAAAGTCCCATTTGCATATTTTCATTTCTTTAACTATCTCACCACCTACCCTCATAAAACACTCTTTTTTTCCTTTCCCCATTTCCCAACATTGTTTCATAATTTTCTTTGTAGGATGACATTCTTTGTGTCCCTGCAGATTAGTCCTGTAATTAGCCATTAAATGCTGTCTCCTTAATTGTAGTGGCATCTCCCCTACTTCCGCTTGCAACGCTACAATTGATGTTGATTTGAGAGCTCCGCAACAAATTCTTAATGCTTGTGCCTGTATAATGTCTAGTCTTTTCAAAGTGGTTTCAGCTGCCGAGCCAAATACTACACTTCCATAGTCTAAAACTGATCTGATCAAAGTCACATATAAGGTTTTCAGGGCAAATCTATCTGCTCCCCATACTATGCAGTTCTGAGAGCAGATTGTAAAAATCGAATCAAATCAATATTTATTTATATGGCGCATTTCACAACCAGTTGTCACAATACGCTTCACAGAAAAACCCCTCCTGAACCCCACAAGAGCAAGCCAGAGGCAACAGCCTAAACCCCACAAGAGCAAGCCAATGGCAACAGCCTAAACCCCACAAGAGCAAGCCAAAGGCAACAGCCTAAACCCCACAAGAGCAAGCCAAAGGCAACAGCCTGAACCCCCACAAGAGCAAGCCAAAGGCAACAGCCTGAACCCCCACAAGAGCAAGCCAAAGGCAACAGCCTGAACCCCCACAAGAGCAAGCCAATGGCAACAGCCTAAACCCCACAAGAGCAAGCCAATGGCAACAGCCTAAACCCCACAAGAGCAAGCCAATGGCAACAGCCTAAACCCCACAAGAGCAAGCCAATGGCAACAGCCTAAACCCCACAAGAGCAAGCCAATGGCAACAGCCTAAACCCCACAAGAGCAAGCCAATGGCAACAGCCTAAACCCCACAAGAGCAAGCCAATGGCAACAGCCTAAACCCCACAAGAGCAAGCCAAAGGCAACAGCCTAAACCCCACAAGAGCGAGCCAAAGGCAACAGCGGCAAGGAAAAACTCCCAGGTTTCTTTTTAATTTGGGTCCTAAAATCGTAGCTTTATCTTAATTTAATTGCCATAATCAATGCTGACGGTCTGTGAAACATGCTCACCCAGCTGGACAAAGAACTGTCTCTTAGTTATATAAGAGCAGAACCAACCAAGGACACTACCAGAGAGACCGACCCACTTTTCAAGTCTGTCAATTAAAATGTGATGATCAATTGTATCAAAAGCAGCACTAAGATCCAAGAGGATAAAAATAGAGGATGAGGGCAGCATTTGTTGTCTCCAAAACTGAAAATGGACCTGGAAGGTCATCCAAGCATTATCTAAAAATCAAGCTCATCAATTGATACATTTTAAGTTGATTTATAAAGCATATACCACACCATACTTGTTGTTATGTTCTGTACATATGTCTGTCTGTTTATATTGTTATTGTTTATTATCATCATTGCATTCCCCTCTGTTCGTGGGTTGTCCGAGTCGCATTCGTGTGTTTGTTTACCCTGTCTCGTGTATGCACTGTTTGGGTGACTTCGGGATTTTCCGAGGGTTAACGCTGTATTTCCGAAGTTTCGTTTTCTGCTACTTCCTGATTTCCTTTACGTGTAATGGTATAGATTACTAACTCGCGCTAACAATCACTCGGGAGCTTTATTAGTTAAGTGCACTTACTAAACCAATTAACATAAATGTATACTAACAACATACTGTCTGTCTTATAGTTAGATACTAACAGTTAACCAGTTTTTCCGCTTTCTCTGTTACTTGCATTTCTAACTGCTTCTGAGCTATCTCTGTAATTCGCTCCAGCTGTTTGTATGTAGACTTCACCTCTCGTGATTACTGAGCACACTCCGCTCCTCTTCGAGCCCGTTGTTTGCTATGCATGTTTCCGGGTCCCTTCCATGTTTTTGTTATGTTCTCGTGATTGAATCATTGTTTACCTAACGTGTTAACCTCACGTCGTTTGTTACCCCCTCCCTTTCCTATATGACCCACAAATCTGTTTGTTCTCCGTCAGAATGTTAATCTTATTTCCTGAGCCTGCGATATATTAATCCAGAGATTTACTGAGACACCTGAGACACCTGAGACACCTGAGACACCTGAGACACAGCCTTTTGATTCTGTTTGTTTGGCTTTATTGGTTTCGACTTTTTGCTTGTTTTTTTACTTTGCCTTTGCCTGCCGCTTTTGTACCTTTGCCTGTGATTCCCCGGTTTTTGGATTTTTGGATTCCTGACTACTCTTTTGCCCTCTGTTTTTGTACTGTCTCGAACTCTGATCTCCTGGCTTTTGACCCCGGACTCGAAATAAACCACGTTCTTGCCTATTCCTTGTCTGCTATTGGGTCTCTGCGTCTGGGACATAACACTTGTAATATAAAATGCAAAGGGTTCCCAGTCCGAGTCGCACATTTTGTAGCTCTGGTGCAGTGGGCACCTATTTGCATATGTTCTGGGAATACAAACCAATTCCATTATTCTGGGATTATGTAACGGAAATTATATCTGGAATTAGTGGCAGGAAAATTACCAAAAACCCAGTTCTTTGTCTGTTAAACGGTGACTACTCTCTAGATATAACCCAAAACCAGAGACGTATTTTATATACTGCTTTAACGGTTGCTAAGAAAGTAATTCTTAAACATTGGTTTGAACCAGATCTGCCTATAAATAAAAGTTGGCTTTTTGATTTCATAAAATAGGAACACCATTGCAGATAGTCTAGAAATGAGGGTGTAATGAACTTGATTCATTTATCCATGGTATTATCCTTATAAATATATTAATCTGACTTCAATATCTGTATAATGATATGTGTACATATATTGAAGAGTGGCATATTTTATGTATCTATTCATTACTATATGCATAACCTGTACTATCCATGTTTTTGAGCCCGGACTATTGTACACAGTTCTCTAATTTTGTACTTTTACCTTTCTGATAATTAAAATGTTGGGCAAAGGGCTCCCTGACATATATGTCATATGACACGTCACTGGAGGGCTCACTCCATTGGACAGAAGAAGTGAAGGGAGCATGTTCATTTGTTCATTTGCATTGTAATGAACCTTAGCCCCTCCCTCTCTCGCCAGTATATATACGCTCTCAGGTTAGCAGCTGTTTGTCCTGTTTTTGGATGATAAAATATAATCATCAACCTGAGCTCTCAATTTCCCCCTGTTTTTGTGAGTACTGCCTTGTTCCTTTTTTGTTATCCCTGTAGTGTGAAGCTTTACAATGGTATATGGGTTATAGTGCTGTACATTGAATCAATAACAGATAAACTTAATAAATTACAGATATTGGTAAAAATAGCAGTCATTATTGCTATTGTTAGATGCTGGTTAGATGTTAGATGCCACCCACATCTTGTAATAGAGAGGCAATTCAGTCAGACAAACACTTCACACTTGATCCCATTATAAAGGTCATTATTTCTGAAGATTACGCTTGCCAACAGAGTCAACACTGTACTGACAAGCATTATTTACAGCAATCCTTTACAATCTCAGGAGAGTCTAGAGGTCGTGATGCGGATAATCGCCGGAACGTCTTACACAGAAAATTGACTCCGTCACAATGTTGTCTAGACCAGGCCTACGTTTTATATAGTTTTTATAACTGGGCGTAACCTGACTGTCGACTCTTGATCGAGGCTGTAGTTCACCATTTGTAGTAAACATTAAAAAAACACAAATTCACTCTTTAGCCTATATACAGTGCCCTCAACTATTATTGGCACCCCTGCTAAAGATGAATGAAAGGGGTTGTAAAAAATTCACCGTTTAGTGAATTAGCTTAATCTCACACTGAAAAAATGAGAAAAATCCAACCTTTAATTGAAGTAAATTTTATTATGAGAAAAAAATTATTATTATTGGCACCCTTGCATTTATATATAGAATAAAGTAATCTTTCTAAATATTTGGTCGCATATTCTTTGCATACCATGAATTCCTAATGTCTGTGACCCAACAACATCTAAAAACTCTTGATATTTTCTGATACTCTTACAAGCGATACTAACGTCTCTGCATTTGAATGGGAAAAAAGTACCCTTGATCGATGCTGTAATTAACCATTTCATAAAGGACTCGAATTCACTCTTTAGTCTAGATATTTATGGAACACCGCAACAATGATAAATAAATAAATGTGAAAATATAAAAATGAATAAAATAATTTGGAAGTAAATACATCTGGGAATTAAAATAGAAATGTAAATGTATATGCAATTAATTTAAGTTATTAAATTTATCTTCAAATATTTTATCTTCAAATATTCCTTCCTTTAATTAGACCTATACGTTTTAAATTGCGTTCAGTTCGGCTATTTGTTTAGCCTACATTTTCACGCACCGTGATTTTTTAAGCAACGATTTTTAAAAATTCAAACTATTGAATGTAATTGTTCTCACAATAATGCAACTTCCTTACATTTGTTATAGTGTCAAAATCGTTCAAACTTCAAAAAGGATTTGTGGTCTTGATGTGTTTTGAATGTGTGTAGTGCCTAAACAATCATACTTTCAACATATTTTGAAGATAGAAATATTGTTGACATTGTTGGCCCATTACTAGTCGGATATTAAGCTTATTACAGTCCTTGTGGTGAAGTTCAAAATCAGCTTTAATCGGAATCCTGATTAACTGTCTCCTGTTCACCCCTAAATTTACTTGTAGGCCATTTAATAAAAAATGTTACTAATGTAGGCCATGTTTCTTCGTAGGTTGATTGCTAATAGTGTCTTTCATAATTGAAAAGATGAGGATTTTAAATAAGACTGAATTACAGCAAGCGGAGAAGGTTCTGCAGTCACACTTACCAAACAGCTCCAAGGTAGGTGTAAATCATGTATATTTTATGTAATGCGTTTTGCATGGTTGCACAAATAAGTAAAATTATATTTTAAATAAAATGAACAATTAAGAAGCCTACATGTTGAAAATATGTCTGGGATAAATTAATGGATTAATTGAAAGTAGCCAAATTTAATTTAGCCGATTTGACGTGTTTCGTGTATTTATTTTGCATTGTGCATTCAGTCGTTTATTTC
The DNA here is from genome assembly GCA_022702515.1 of Ilyophis sp. 1 JC-2022. Taxonomy (NCBI): domain Eukaryota; kingdom Metazoa; phylum Chordata; class Actinopteri; order Anguilliformes; family Synaphobranchidae; genus Ilyophis; species Ilyophis sp. 1 JC-2022. The sequence goes on along the minus strand of CM040396.1, from coordinate 104,721,289 downwards.
CTTATTTTCTGAAGGATAAATGTTTCAAATTGCGGAATTAATTACTGTTCGGCTATTGTTCAAATATGCAATCAACCGTATAGCGTGTATAAACTTATGGACTGTGGATTGTAGCTATAACGTGTTGATAAAGTGCATATTATCACTAGATATGTGGGCTACAACATTTTGGTATTTTGTTCTTTAGGTGTATGGATATCTGTTTGGTATTAATAGAAACAAACCACACACACTGGAATTTGTTGTGGACTCCTGGCCAGATTTTAAAACCATAATTTGTCGACCCCATCAAAAGGTGAATACATACTTCTGTTTATATCAATTTCTGAATTTTACTGCATCGTCGATATGAATGCATATTATCAGTGGCTGCACTAGAATAAATCATAATCCGTCAACGTGATGGACGGGGTTGAAAAAAATCCCTCACCATCTATTTTTTACCTGGCATTACGTTTGTTTTAATGATGACCAATTTTATATCGTCTGCGTTGCATTTAGGATGTATGTTTTTTTTTTTTTTTTTTTTTGCGGTATTATAACATTTTAGTTCCAACAAATATAAGTCTATTCATAACAAAAATGATAAATTATTAGGTTGAATTATGCCTTCTAGCGACTCCTTTCGACCCACACAATAATTACGTGTAGCCTTACGCAATACAACGTGCAGAACACGTTTAAAAAAGGTTTTCATTCACTGTTCTTGCAGCTAGTGTTGAAAATATTGGGGGTGATCAATTGTCTTTAAAACAAAGTGCAGATTACGTAGGCGCCGGTTTTGTGGGTGCTCAGGGGCCTGGGCAGTGGGCAGTCACGGGAAAATCGTATTGCAGGGTGAATCTTATTGCAGAGCGAAGTTAGTTTGACCCAGGTCACGGATGGTTTAATCTGGTTCAATGCACACATGAAGCAAGTGAAATCAACTCGAAACAAGCAACCTATAAAAATGCGCTATTTGTTGAGGCATGTTGGCTCGGGATGGACAAGTTTGTAATAAAACGTTTTTTGACCGGCTAGAATGCAGCCAGGCCATATCTTGGTAAAAACCTGAGCCAAATTGATACGTTTATGTTGAAAACGTGTCAAAACATCTCTTAACCTAGATTTCCACCCCTCTAGATGTCTCGGGTTAATTCCAACCGCTTCTTTTCTGCTTCCTTTAATTGCTGCTGAGCTCTGTCCAACAGAGGATTTGTCTGTTGTCTCAGAGCGTGTTTTTGCACGGAAAATGGGATGCACTGTTTTATTGGACGCTGCATTTCAGACGTGAAATATATAGGCTACGGTAAAATATACAAAATAGTAATATCCTAAAATGAATAGCCAATATGAACATGTTAATCGCTTTGGTAAAATAAAGCAAATGCGCGTAAATAGATTGGAATGGCGTTAGCAATTCTCAGTCGGTAATTCTCAGATTACGAGAATGAGGGGGGAAAAGCCTTTGAACGCAAGGCATCGTGCATGTTAATGACTGTTGCAGTTGAAAATGTGGCGCGATGAGTCAACAATTTTTTTAGTTATTTGCCGGAGTCATTCAGCTGTGTGAGCATAAGATAAAACGTTTTGATTTGATATTGTTTTGAAAGGACCCGGGTTAAGGTTAAGCATTGAATCTTGTGTTTCCTATGCAATAGCCAAACAAACAAACCGAATGATATGTGAAACAAAAACGTCCGAAATATGCTAAGGCCACGCGCTTAATTACAATGTGTTTTTTCTGGGGCAGGTTTCTTTAAGAGCCCCCCTGGTAAAAAAAATAAAAATTAAAAAAACCCGGCGCCTCTGGCGCAGAACATGTTTATTTAAATAAAAAAATAATAATAAAAAAAGTTTTTAATTCCATGACCTTCCTGTAACGTTAGCTACGAAAAAGGCTTAATTTGTGACATGATCGTGAGATGTGTCTCTATGCTAGAATTAACGCTTGAATTAACGGGAAGGGAGGAGGAGCGCCAATCACAATGACAGGACCACAGCAAGGCGTGGCTAGAACTACAATAAACTCAGTAGTCTTTTTAGGTTATTGCAGTCAGTTATTAACGTTTGCAGCAGTATTTTTTTATCTGTCAAAATGACGGATGGCATTTAGGTTTTTCCGTCAAAGCTTAAAAATTGATAAATGACCGGGAATTCTCGGTTAACGCAACCCCTGCATATTACATGTCTGAGTAACTGATTTTTGAAAACTATTTGAACAGAGTGAACACCCCCTGCTTTACACCCTGAGTTTCTACAGCACTGATGAGAAGATTCTTAAGAGAATGCTGACAGATGACAACGTCTTAGATTGGAAGAAAAATTTCGAATTTGGGGGTGGAGAATTTATCTTCTTATTTGACCTTTTTAACTTGTATCCTTACTGTAAATAAAGTTATTATTATTATTGTTGTCAGTATTATTTCAGCATGTGACGGGGTTTTCTTGTTTTCCAAAGGTTTTGACAACAGTCATGCCACCATGTTGAAGGATGTCGCCACCGCAAAAGGCGCTACATTCAGACTGCATACTATAGTTCATCTCCTGGCATTACAAGACCCTAATCTCCTTCCTCAACTATCAGTGAACAGGTACATTGAATGGGGGAAATTGTTGATTGCCATCCGCATATCTGAGAAAGTTCAAGTTGAAGCCCTCTTGCAGTTTCCACAAGTAGTTTCTGTGTGTTTGTTAAGGCATACCCAATTTTGAGTGAAACTGAGCATCTTCTCATTGGCACAGAGCACTCTCTGTTTACAAGAGGTTACGGTTCAGATGGAGTTTATTGACTAAATTAAATCCAAATGACTAATCACAAAACAGGACTTTTTATTCTCCCTCATTCCACAGTTTTTCTGTCCATTCCCACAGTGACATGGCGGCCAGGATCTCCTCCCTGAATGAATCCCATGTCAGTTTGGTGAATAAAACATGGAAATATGGAGGTGATGAGAAAGGTTTTCAAAGAATTAAACATCTCATCAGCCACTACCTCACATGTTGCATCACTGATGAAGAAGATCGTCCAGTTTCCTGGGTGCTTCAATATGATTACTGTGCCATGGGCCTGCTGTACACAGTCCCAGAGTACAGGGGGAGGGGCTATGCCAAGATTCTGATAAGCACCATGGCAACAAGGCTCCATGCCCAGGGTTACCCTGTGTACTGCTTCATCGAGGAGGAGAACCACCTGTCCTACAAGCTCTTTAAAAAACTGGGCTTCACTGAAGACCCCTCCTATAGGGCTGTCTGGTATGAGCTCAACTCCTAAAACTACAACTACACTTTCCTAACTGTTTTTTTTTTTTTAAACTTTCCGCTGCATACCGTTAGCAGGGCTATACTATACTATACTTGATTATTCAATGTCTGGTTCTACCCAGCTTATGCAAGCCTATACATCAGAAACTGCGTGCGAAGTGCGTCAAAGCAGCTGAGGCCGTGAGACTACACTTGGGGTGCGTCCCAATATTTTTCGGTCCCCTCCTCCCTTCCTCCACTCACCCACTACCACTCCTCTACTACCCGGAAGTATGCAAAACTGCCTGAATGTTTTGAGTACAAGTATTTACTTGTGCAGTATACAATGTACCTGACATTGCGGTTTTAGTCGAGACATTAATTAATAAGTAAACATTAATACGTAATTAAGATGTAATCAGCAATATTAGATTAAAATGCAAAGATCCATTTCCGGGGCACGGAGGAGAGGAGGTGGTAGTGGAGGAAAGGAGGGTGCATTTTTCGAGTATTGGGATGCACCCCTGCAGGAAAATGTCCAGGCCCTGACCCTGCACTTCCATTACGTCATTCAGTGGGCGTGGCAACCTGTTGTCTGAACTTAGATCCTTGGCTGTTGTAGTTCATATGAAGGCAAGTACCTGGTACATGCGCAGTAGTTTGGGGCTATATCTCTGCTCTCACTACAAGTTGGCTGAGAGCTCATTTTAATCAGGAGGAGAGCTACTTTTCTACAAACCAAACATAATATTTGGGTGGAATTATCCTTTAAGCAGGCAACTATGCCACTTGTGGTGAAATGGAAAATAATTAATGGGTATATGTGATGACCTATTACTATTTTTTAATCTTTTTAAATGAGAAAATTATTTAAATGAGTTATTTCCATAATTAAGATCACCATACAGCATTGAAAATAAATGTCTTGAGTTTCGTGAGAACATGCAACAAGTCTCATTGGATTTATCTTCTGGTTTCTGCAAAGAAGGCACTTCTAAACTAGGCCACTAGAGGGAGTACTGAACCGAGGGTACCATGGAATTTCCATGAACATCTGCCTTTTAATTTAAACATCGGTCTATTTGTTGATACAGTAAGCCACATGATACCCTCTCTTCAGATTCAAGCTAAAAGAAGCATGGAGAAGAGAAGGGTTCTGTAGGGTGCAGCATACAGTAAGGGGCTTAGAGAACGGCAGGTTTTCGGATCACAAAGCATGAGTTCAATAACCTGAGGATCCCTGAATCGTTCATACTGCGATTGGGCTGCGGAGCATGTCTCGGGGCGGTGCTCGTTTTGGGGTGAAAGGGCAATCTCCAGACAGCTGTTCACCATTAGGTATGAATTCCTCCTCAGTACCCCGGAGCCAAGAGAGATAAAACATCTGAGTCAGCAATCACGACGTTAGGCAGGGGGGCTGTGCTTTCACGGGTCTTGAGTTCCGCTCTCCAGCCTGGCCCCACCCACAGTGAGGACTGCGCAGGCCCAAAAGCAGGGAGCACTGGAGTAAAGTACCGGGTCTTTGGCTCTCTCACTGGGAGCCCAGGAAAATGGCTGTGAACCGGACAATGGGTACGATCAATCAGTACAAGCTTTGGACGTCTGGCCAAAGTAGCCTCCTCACTGTACATGTACCAGCATCTAGTTCATAGACAGACCTGGGAAAAATTAATAGTTGAAATGTTTTAACTCTTCAGATGGTGGTGAAAACAAGCCTGCAGATCCCTAAGAATTTTTAAGAAAAAAATATTACTAACCAAAATGCATGTCCTACATAACCTGTAACTAACTACTGAAATCTCTCCTCTCATGCATGGACAGGCATTCTAAAACATCGAACACTGAACCTGAAATTTATTTAATTTTATTTAGTTCATATGTACCAGTAACACAATGGCAGACGGTGGTGATAAGAAGAGGAACCTTCTAAGATGCAGAATGCCTGGTGTTCCGAGTCCTTGACACAATCGCTGGTCATACAAACATCGCTTGGCCTCCTGCCTCCTGCGTCTCCACACAATGGCCTGCCTACACCACATAATAGCAGACAGGCAGAAGTTAAAATGCCCAGTCTGTGAAAAAACACAAAGCTTGATATTGTGCTCATACGTCATAAGTATGCATCCCCAGGTTCTCGATAATGGTAATTCAAAGATAACATTTATAAGGTACTGTTTTATCCATCTCGATGTGTCCATGTGGTTGAGTGGATTATGGGAAGGATGCATTTCTGTAACTTCCCTGTTACTGCCCTGTATAGAAAGCATCATTGATCTGGACTTGCTGAAGACTTGAGATGTTACGGGCGGATAATTTCATTTAGGTTTGTAGTATTGATGAGCAACAGTCATCAGCTAGGATTCATTCACAAACTTAATTTAGATTGATGAGGTTGTCAAGCATCTCTACTAATGTACGGCAATATAAAAATGGAACGGCTTCATCACTGGACCCTTTGAAGGAACGACTTAACTGCACGATTAAGTGTCTTCATAAGCACATTATTAATAAAAATTACATGTTCAACAGAATATTGTACCCCTGACACCACTTGTGCCGAAAGTAATTAGATTGACCGTTTTACCCCAAGCATCTTTTTTGCAAAACATCTTGAATGGACTACAAGTCCAGTCCAGATAAACACCTTGCAGCACCTTTGCCCTAGGTCTGTGCTGAAATAATGAACCATAATTGCCTCATTAAACATGTACGAAAGCCAAAAACAGAGATGTGGGCATTTAATTGAATCTCTTTCAGTTTATTAATAAAATGCAACCAATGTGGCGTGGGTGACTTGCATTTCACACGTTGCAGATCTGGACGAGACAGACCTTTCTCATCAAGAATCTCAATCCTAGCCAGTAAATCAGCAAGTCTGATTATTACCACAGATATTAGAGAAACTAACCGGACGGGGCCATTATGTTCCTGCCATCCCCCCTGTAGGAGGTTCTGTTTAGTAACGGGAGTTCCCGTTGCTTCCAAACACTATACAGACGTATCCGACCGGAACGAAGGCAGACAGAACTATGAATGTTAAAAATGCTCCACGGACTCCATCTGGTTAGTCTGCTCTGTTAGTTTTTCCCCCCACTTGAGTTTCTCCAAATTCAGTTAGCTGAACTGTATGACTCGATGAGTTGTTTTGGACATTTATGAGCTCCGGTACACAGCCCCACGTTGGGCGGCAAAACATTTTCGGGAATAAAAAAAAAACTTATGACCACTGTGAGTGTACTGTGTGGGAAGGGCTGTGGGCAGGATGTGTTTGGCCAGCTGGGCCTGCAAAGCACCACGGGAAGGGAAGGGAGGAAGAATGTGGCCTGGACCCAGGATCTCCTCCCTGAATGAATCCCATGTCAGTTTGGTGAATAATACCCGGAAATTTGGAGGTGTTGTAAAAAAAGTCCTGTTTTGTGATTATCATTTAGCTCTTTTTTTTTTTTTAAAGTGGCAGCAGTGTAGAAGCTAGTGTAGAAGTGAATGAATAAGTGAGTGTCATTTTCAATAACCATAACAGCACACATAATTGACATAAAAATCTCTAAATAAATATACAGTATTTACCCTAATACAGTATTTACCCTAAAGTGGGAGATTACTGAGCTACAAAAACTGATTTAGTGAAGTTTTAAAATAATCCCAAAGTTTATGATGTCAAATTGCAGAATCATTATTTAATTTTTTTTCTGGGGAAAGACTCCCATACCCCCCGCTTTAATTGTGCCCCCCCCCCCCCCCAGAATTTTGGCTTGCATGACGCCCCTGGAGGCCACTGTCTGTTTCCCGCATCAGGAGACTGAAAAGGGCTATTTTAAACCACGCTATTCATAGGGTTCAGATTGACGCTGCTGATTCCAGGACTGGGCACGCGATTTGTTTCATACTGACGCTCTGCTCCTGCTGTTATGTGTAGTAGCGTAGCAACGGTAAATGCTTACGTATTGTTTTCGAACCGAATTATTTCTGGAAATGATAATTTGGCTAAATCATCTGTCTTGTTTCCACTTGCACATTCGACCCGTTCCAGAGCCGCGCTGGCTCGACTTCTGAGCATTTCCATTAGTTCAAATTCGAGCCGCGCCAACGAGACCCACTCCAAAAACGGCCCGATTTGTCCATGGTGCTGGCTCGAATATAATGGAGCCGCCAGTGCGTTGCTCTGGTGATTCACCACAGCAACGTAGCCGAAGAAGACGCGCTTACTCACTTTGTCGGCTGTTTAATAACAACAACAACAACAAAATGGAAAAAATAAACAACCCGTGGGGTTTCGAGGAAGTCCAGGCCCTTTTAATGATTTGGGCAGACGAGTCGGTTCAGCAGCAGCTGAATTCATCGCTCAGAAACGAGAATAAATAAATGTTAATTGAAAAAAAGAATCCGATCCAGTACGAAACTATTTTCTATGCCTATTTTGAACCGATCCAACGATCGCGGACTCTGCTGGTTTAAACAATTGAATGTGTTTAGCGAAGATCAATCCACATAAATAACGACTGGGAGGGAGGCTTTTTGTGATAACATATGTCTGCGCTGACAGATACGTTGTTGCTTTTGAAGCAACATATTCCACAACACCAACACAAACAAACGCAACTCGTAGTTCGCCATGTTATAATAGCTAACATTAGCAAGGTACTTTGGAACAGCTGTGTCGCGTTACATAGCACCGATACATAACGAATCTCTGGCGGAGAACCAGCTCGGATTAATGGAAAAGCAATTTGAGCCGCGCTGTACGTCTCGCATTTGGGTTGGGTTGGCTCTGGAACGGGTCGAATGTGCAAGTGGAAACAAGACAATCTTGTCACAATGTTGACTCGACTAGGCCTACGTTTTATTTTATTTTATAACTGGGCGTAACTTTATCGTTAAAGTAGGCTATATCGAGGCAGTGGTTCACTATTTGTATTAAACACGAAAGGTACACGAATTCACTCTTTAGCCACCAAGTTGTCTAGCGAAGCAGCCTATTGATATTTTTGCAAAATACAGGAATAACAGTTCCCAATGTAAGTATGGTTAATTAATTTAATTATGTTTTAAATTGGGTTCAATCGGGCGGCTATTTGTTTAGCCTACATTTTAACACACCATGATTTTTTAAACAACTATTTTACATTTTTTAATTATACAATATGAGTATAAACATTTGTTTTTGTTTTAAAATCGTTCACATTTTATATTTTTAACTAAAAAGGACTGTTCTATTTTACCTTATGAGCCAGCTGTCCCATTTTACCTGAACATGTCATGAAAGAGATGTGTGGTCTTGATGTTTTTGAATGTGTGTAGTGTCTAAACAATCATGTTTCCAACATATTTTGAAGAGAGAAATATTGTTGAGATCATTTATAAAAACACCACTAAAGTGAGTAACCAGCTTTTTTGTTGGTGTCTTGGGCCATCTACCAAAAACTGTCCCAAATTACCTGACTTCACCCTATATAATGCTAAAGTAGCCTACAATTTCAGCGCATGTTACAGTTGTCTACCTATAGGCCTACATTCCCTTGTAATCGAATGTGCCCTTTAACGCAGAGAATACCCTGAAGACCAGGTCCTTTACTAGTTAGATATTAAGCTTTATTACATTCCGTGTGCTGAAGGTCAAAGTCATGCCAGGCTATGCTTCTTTGTAGGTTGTTAGCTGCTAATCGTGTCCTTCATACATGAAAAGATGAAGATTTTAAATAAGGCAGAATTACAGCAAGCGGAAAAGGTTCTGCAGTCACAATTACCAAAAAGCTCCAAGGTAGGTGTAATGTATATACTTTATGTAATGTAATTTTTCAAGGAAAAATGTTTCAAATTGCAGAATTAATAATTGTTCTGCTATTTTTAATACCTGCAAAATCTGTACGTAGCATTTACACATTTATGGACTGTGAATTCTAGCTATAAGCTGTGGGCTAGAATATTTAGGTATTTTGTTCTTTAGGTGTATGGATATCTGTTTGGTATGAATAGAAACAAACCACTCACACTGGAGTTTGTTGTGGACTCCTGGCCAGATTTTAAAACCATCATTTGTCGACCACTCCCAGAGGTGAATACATATTACATGGATTGTATGTTCAGTTACTTATTCTGTTTATAGTCCATTTCTGAATTTTACTGCATATCGATATAAATACATATTACATGTGTCTGTAGTCTGAGTAACTGACTATTTTTAACTGTAACAGAGTGAACACATCCTGCTTTACACCCTGAGTTTCTACAGCACTGATGAGAAGATTCTTAAGAGAATGCTGACAGAAGACAACGTCTTAGACTGGAATAAATACTTCAAAATTGGGGGTGGAGCATTTTCTTATTTTTACCTTTCTAGCCATTGTATCCATACTATAAGTAAACTTATTCTTAATATTATTATTATTATTTTACCATGTGATGGGGTTCTTTTGTTTTCCAAAGGATTTGACTACCAAAATGCCACCATGTTGAAGGATGTCTCAGCCACAAAAGACGTCACAGTCAGACAGTTAACTCTCGTTCATCTCCTGGCATTACAAGACCCAAGTCTCCTACCTCAACTGTCAGTGAACAGGTACATTGAATGGCCATCCACATATCGTCATAAAGTTCAAGTTGAAGCCCCCTTGCAGATTCCACCGGTAGTGTCTGTGTGTTTGTTAAGGCATACCAAATAATGAATGAAACTGATCATCTTCTCATTGGCACAGAGCACTCTCTGTTTACGAGACGTCACGGTTCAGCTGAAGTTTATTGACTGAGTGAAATCCAAATGATAATCACAAAACAGGACTTCTCCCTCTTTCCTGTTTTTCTGTCCATTCCCACAGTGATATAGAGGCCAGGATCTCTTCTCTGAATGAATCCCATGTCAGTTTGGTGAATAATACCTGGAAATTTGGAGGTGATGAAAAAACCTTCCAAAAAATTAAACATCTCATAAGCCACTTCCCCACATGTTGCATCACTGATGAAGAAGATCGTCCAGTTTCCTGGGTGCTTCTATATAATTACTGTGCCATGGGCCTGCTGTACACAATCCCAGAGTACAGGGGGAGGGGCTATGCCAAGATTCTGATAAGCACCATGGCAACAAGGCTCCATGCCCAGGGTTACCCTGTATACTGCTTCATCGAGGAGGAGAACCACCTGTCCTACAAGCTCTTTAAAAAACTGGGCTTCACTGAAGACCCCTCCTATAGGGCTGCCTGGTATGAGTTCAACTACTAAAAAAAAGATTTCTTGCGAGGAACATTACAACTGAACTCAAGGCCGAGGTGACTTTATTCAATTACTCGATGTAGGAGTTGAAGATAGGCCCCGGCCTGTGAGATATTGGTTTCTGACTCTCGCGGTTACTCAGCCAGTCCTTAACGGACAGAAGACAACAAGCAACATTGAATAGGACAGAATACATAATTTTATATGTAAAATAAAATTTTATAAAAATGCTGTTTAATAATATGGATAAAATATGTCATAATCAGCATTGATTGAAAACGGTGAATTCCAAATCATGTTGGGAGCAGTGTTCGAATTGATGTGGGGCTGGGGTGTCCCGGACCCCCCATAAGAGAGAGACATTTGGACTTGGGGGGTCCCATGCTATTTTGTTGAATAAAATCTGAATTTTCTGTCAGAATGAATGCACCTTTTGAGCCGACTTTTTTCCACCAGTGTTCTGAATTATATCCCCCACCTTCCAGAAAAGTTCCCCCAAATGCAAAAACCTGCAGTTCTGTGCAGCATGATACCTGACAGAGAGGAGACTAACGTCTCGTGACACAGAGCTGTCTGCGTGCTCTTGTCTGCTTACGCCCTCATGCCTGGATGATAACTGTTATAAGTTCTCTTCAGAATGTCTTTCGCTTGCTAAGTAAGTGTGACATAACATTTGTCTAGATAGATAATATGGCTGATACTGGTTAGTTTAGATGGTGTTGAACTTGAACTAGGCTATATATTTGAAAAGAGCCCCCCCCACCCCCCACCCACTTTCAGAACTGTGGTGCCACCTCTGGCCCTATGTTTATTCTACATGGCATCCGTAGCTATTTCTGACATAATGTGGCTTAAGAGGGTGAATAATTCCTCTAAACATGAAAAGCACCCAATTAAGCGAAATGAACAGCTTGTTAAAATTCTGGGATTGCAACTGTGGTTGCAATGAAAACCAACATACACAGGGGGGCCCCAGCATATACAGGGGGGCCCCAGGACCGGTTTGTGAACCCCTGCCATAAAGAACTAGAAAGGGATCCCCTGTGGAGGCAAGACAAATAGCCCTTTTTTCTGAAAGTGAGAGCTACCACAGATTAGGTTGTGGAACAAAAATTTTGAACCGAACGGGGAAATAATTGAAACACATACACTACCGTTCAAAAGTTTGGGTTCACTTCGAAATTTCCTTATTTTTTAAAGAAAAGCACTGTTTTTTTCAATGAAGATAACATTAAATTAATCAGAAATACACTCTATACATTGTTAATGTGGTAAATGACTATTCTAGCTGCAAACATCTGGTTTTTAATGGAATATCTACATAGGTGTATAGAGGCCCATTTCCAGAAACCATCACTCCAGTGTTCTAATGGTACATTGTGTTTGCTAATCGCGTTAGAAAGCTAATGGATGATTAGAAAAACCTTGAAAACCCTTGTGCAATTACGTTAGCACAGCTGAAAACGGTTTTGCTGGTTAGAGAAGCTATAAAACTGGCCTTCCTTTGAGCTAGTTGAGTATCTGGAGCATCACATTTGTGGGTTCGATTATACTCTCAAAATGGCCAGAAAAAGAGAACTTTCATATGAAACTCGACAGTCTATTCTTGTTCTTAGAAATGAAGGCTATTCCATGCGAGAAATTGCCAAGAAACTGAACATTTCCTACAATGGTGTGTACTACTCCCTTCAGAGAACAGCACAAACAGGCTCTAACCAGAGTAGAAAGAGAAGTGGGAGGCCCCGGTGCACAATTGAGCAAGAAGACAAGTACATTAGAGTCTCTAGTTTGAGAAATAGACGCCTCACAGGTCCTGAACTGGCAGCTTCATTAAATGGTACCCGCAAAACGCCAGTGTCAACGTCTACAGTGAAGAGGCGACTCCGGGGTGCTGGCCTTCTAGGCAGAGTGGCAAAGAAAAAGCCATATCTGAGACTGGCCAATAAAAGGAAAAGATTAATATGGGCAAAAGAACACAGACATTGGACAGAGGAAGATTGGAAAAAAGTGTTATGGACAGACGAATCGAAGTTTGAGGTGTTTGGATCACACAGAAGAACATTTGTGAGACGCAGAACAAGTGAAAAGATGCTGGAAGAGTGCCTGACGCCATCTGTCAAGCATGGTGGAGGTAATGTGATGGTCTGGGGCTGCTTTGGTGCTGGTAAAGTGGGAGATTTCTACAAGGTAAAAGGGATTTTGAATAAGGAAGGCTATCACTCAATTTTGCAACGCCATGCCATACCCTGTGGACAGCGCTTGATTGGAGCCAATTTCCTCCTACAACAGGACAATGACCCAAAGCACACCTCCAAATTATGCAAGGGGGTGCACTATGTTTATGCACTATTGAGGGAAGAAGCAGGCAGCTGGTATTCTGTCTGTAATGGAGTGGCCAGCGCAGTCACCAGATCTCAACCCCATTGAGCTGTTGTGGGAGCAGCTTGACCGTATGGTACGCAAGAAGTGCCCATCAAGCCAATCCAACTTATGGGAGGTGCTTCAGGAAGCGTGGGGTGAAATTTCTTCAGATTACCTCAACAAATTAACAGCTAGAATGCCAAAGGTCTGCAATGCTGTAATTGCTGCAAAGGGAGCATTCTTTGACGAAAGGACAAAATTATTATATCAAATAAAAATCATTACTTCTAACCTTGTCAATGTCTTGACTATATTTTCTATTCATTTTGCAACTCATTTGATAAATAAAAGTGTGAGTTTTCATGGAAAACACGAAATTGTCTGGGTGACCCCAAACTTTTGAACGGTAGTGTACACATCATTTTTTCAACAGCAGGACATTAAGAAAACTGTAGCCAAATCTACAAAGTGCATGGTCTTGATATGATTTGAAAATATGAATGTAATCATTCAAATGCGTCTATTTTCACACAAAAAAAAATCACAACTTGATATTAATTTAAACCAGGGGTCCTCAATCTTATCCAGTAAGGGCCAGTGTGGGTGCTGGGATTTGTTCCAACCAAGCAGTTACACACCTGATTCCACTAATCAAGGTCTCTAGAGGTTGATTAGTAGAATCAGGTGTGTTACTGCTTGGTTGTGATAAAAGCCTGCACCCACACCGGCCCTTTCTGGATAAGATTGAGGACCCCTGATTTAAACCGTAAGTACATAGTCCTACCTCACCCTGTATTAACCTTTGGTTCAATGCAGGGTGAGGAAGTTTATGGCTGATTGGTATCAGGAGGGGAAAGTGTTTAATTTGAGACCCACTCTGGTTTCATCTGGGCCATATTGGAAGTGATGAGGGAACCCCAGTCGCCGCCCTGCAGGTAGAACTCTGAATAGCCCAGTCGCTCCATCAGTTTGAGAAAGATGCGGGCACAAGCCATACTGTTAAATCCTTAAAGAGAGAAGCCCCAGGAAAACAAACATGTATTTTAACTGTACAAACCAGTGCTCCAATTAAGATATCGAGGAACAGCAATAAATACTAAATAGTATCAAATTATTTGTCATGTTTTCTATTGTAAAATGTCTTCTTGGTTTATGTGTTATCTTTATTTGTTTTACAAGCTTTGGTAAACCAATTTTACATTTTAGATGAACATTCAGAAAACTATGAAACAGAGGAAATATCCAGATAAGTGGCCCAACATTAGTCCAGAGGTAGAGTAACATCGGCAGCATTCTGGTGACGCCGCTACATAAAGCTGGGAACAGTAAGTCTGTTCCCTAGCTAGTCCAACACATGCTTCTGAAAATGCAAACTGAGCCAAATAAATTATAAATTTCTTTAACAAGAATACAATTTTTAAATTAATCTTATTTGCATGTGAAACCGAGACTCTATTTCATGTCCTATAACACATCACAAATTATAACATAATGAACCATGCCTATGTTCATTTAATTATCACATATGAATTACATTTATTTTCTTTGCTTCACATTTGCTTTTCACCTCTTATACCAGTAAGATTCTAATACCACTCTGTAAGATTCACTCCAGTCTGAAACACTGGCAAATTAACCACACCCAGATAGTGTCAGCCAACTTATCAGAAAGACAATGGAGGTTAAGCAACGACTCGTCACCACTGATAGGTATAGTACTCAATATATACAATCAGGGCTCCAGACTGCCACCAATTTGGTGGCATTTGCGTCCGTAAATCTGTCCAGTGCCACTAAAACAAATGATTGGTGGCACTGCTGCCACTTGACTTTCGTTGGTGTTTTAAAAAAATATATTTTATTTTTATTATTATTATTATTTCAATTTCAATCCTGAAGTCATATTTTGGTCAAACAGTTGGACGATTTTGTTTGATTATTTATTATCCTCCTTTGAACTACCCACTGGCGGCATTTCTTTCTCTGTCTCTCGCACGGTATAGTTTACTATGACGGCCTTCTCCCACGCAAAGTAGCAACCGAGAGCGTTCAGGTTGTAGGTCATCATTGCCGGTCACAAAACATCAAGCATAATGAACCGTATCCAGGACCAGTGCCGGGACAGGTGCATCACAGGCAAATTTTTTGTACGACCAAATTTTGTGCTACTGCCACTAATTGAAAAACTTAGTGGCAGCACTGCCACCAGTATAAAATGTTAGTCTGGAGCCCTGACATTAGTGACCAGGAGTGGATTATCAAGAACTAATCCAAATAAGGAGACTTGATTACAATCGTACAATATTGTACTAATATAACAGACTGTTTCCTGGCTATCAAACCTTAAAAGAAAAGAAAGCCGATCCTGTAAAAGGGTACATAAAGTCCTGATAATGGGATTCAGATTATCTCCGCTGCATACAGAGTGTATCTCTGCCAGCTGCCGTTCCTGTAAATACACATCATTTTCATCAAGTTTGAGAGAGAAGTTACACCACACTGAAGATAATCTCTGAATATAGATTAGATTAGAACCGGACAATAAACATTTTGGAATTTAGTTGCAGGGAGTGAGGCACGCAACAGACTTAAGAAACAGAAATGAACAGCGCCGTTATCGTCCGAAACAAATCACATCTGAAAGGTTTTGGTTGCGTTTATAACCAGGACAAAAAAACAACAACAGAAAATACCAACAAAAAAAAAGAATGCACATAAACAATGATGAGAACAGGCCATTTTGGCTAATTTACCCACAGACAAGAGAGCATTCAGCACTGCATCAGGCCTGACCTTGAGCACCATGAGAACAGGCCATTTTGGCTCAACATTGTAGAACTCAAAGAAGGACCTCGGCCAACCGTGGACCAGCATCAGAGGCCGGGCGGCCTGTCCGTCTGAGAGTTGGGCTGTACACACATGGATGAAGTGCACATCCAGTCCTAGGGATTCACAAACCATGGGAAATGAAATTACATTACATACTTCTTATTACATTTATCCATTGATACAGCTGGATATATACTGAAGCAATGCAGGTTAAGTACCTTGCTCAAGGGTACAACGGCAGTGTCCTACCTGGGAATCGAACCTGCAACCTTTCAGTTACAAGTCCAGTTCCTTAACCATTATACTACACTGCCGCCCCTGCCGAAATGGCAGACCCTTGCTGGTTTAGATGGCACTAGGATTTATTTCAGCAACTGTGTTTGATAATAGTTTGACAATTGTTTTGCACAAGTGAAATATAATATTTTATTCTTGTGAAAATGTAAAAACTATTTAAAATATATAATAGAAGATTTGATGGGCTTGTATTGTTTTTTATTTGATTATTGAGGCATTAACGTTACTTGTTTGCGGGTTTAGTATTTCGCCCTCTTTGTATTTTTGTAAAATGAACAATGAACAATAGAGGGGGGGTTCATTTTCAGGATGAATGTTGCTATTGACACACCCCGTATTGCGCCACCCGACCCATGTTGACGCAATAGGTTTACGGTAGACCACGGAACTACCAAAGCCTGGCGCAGGCTAATGCTACAAAACTAGCATTCCCACTTACAGTGAGCACCATAATTCATTGGACAGTGACACATTATTTGTTATTTTGGTTCTGTACTCGAGCACTTTCAGTTTGAAAGGGTACAATGACAATGAGGTTGAAATGCAGACTGTAAACTTGAATTTGAGGGTATTTTCATCCGTATCGGATGAACCGTTTAGAAATTATAAAACCTTTTGTACATATTCCCTCCCATTTTCAGGCATCAATAATATTGGACAGTTTAACATAATGTAGAATAAAGTAACCATTTTAAATATTTGGTTGCATATATTTTGCATGCCATGACTTCCTGATGTCTGTGACCCAACAACATGAAAAGACTCTTGATATCTTATTTTCTGGTACTCTTTCAAGCGATACTATAACTTCTCTGAATTTGAATGGATCTCAATGGAGATTGGGGGGTGGGACTAGATTTAGCTGTAAATTATGCTGGAACAGTATGGAATACATGGTTACGTTTCTGTATGCACTTACTGTATGTCGCTTTGGATAAAAGCGTCTGCTAAATGATTGTAATGTAATCGGCAAAATGGCTCTAAGTCCTCAAGGGTCTGAGGTATCAAAAAAGCCTCAAACCATCACTCTGCTGCCTGATATGCAGTAGATATGGATGGATCACTTTAAGGGTTGTTTCTCCTGACAGATTTTCCTATTGAACTCTATGGAAAAATAAGTCAGGAGAAAAACCCTTCAAGTTATCCATCCATATCTACTGTATTTCTGGCAGCAGAGTGATGATTTAATACGTCAGTTTGATACGTCAGACCTTTGCTGACCTTATCATTGTGGCACTATTTGTGTTACATAGCTTTCTCGTGGCCAGGGGGGTATTCCACAAAACAGGATTATCAAGTTATTCAGATAACGGTGAGAATGAAAAGACTGTGTTGTCACATTAGTGAGGTTTCAGTTGTTGGCTCGTTTGAGACCTCAGACCCTTGATGACTTCCAGCCATTTAGTCAACCGTCGGGTTCCATACTGTCCCAGTGTAATTTACAGCTAAATCCAAAGCTAAAACCCCCCAATTCCCATAGAAATCCATTCAAATGCAGAGAGGTTATAGTATCGCTTGTAAGAGTACCATAAAATAAGATATCATTTTTGATATCCTTTTATACCCAGTCATGATAGCATCACCTGTTTACCTGTGGAATGTTCCAAACAGGTGTTTTTTTTAACTTCCCAGTTTTTTTTTTTTTTGCCCCTGTCCCAACTTTTTTGTAACGTGTTGCAGGCATCAAATTAGGAATTAGCGTATATTTACAAAAATCAATAAAGTTGATAAGGTAAAACATTAAATATCAACTAAATATATGTAAAAAGGTATTTATGAATCACTGCTTTCTGCTTGTATGTGCATTTTACATTCTGTCCCAACTTTTTTGGAATTGGGGATTGTATATTCAAAATAAATATATATGAACATAAAATAAAACATTTTATAACTTAAATTAACTGGACATACATTTAAATTCATCCATCATCTCAACCGCTTATTCTGGGTGATGGTCGCAGGAGGGCTGGAGCCTATCCCAGCATGCATTGGGCGATGGATTGGCAACCCTGGACAGGTCGCCAATCCATCGCAGGGCGCACACACACCATTTACACACACACTCACACATACGGGCAATTTAGAGTTCCCAAGTTAGCCTAATTTGTATGTCTTTGGACTGTGGGCGGCAACCGGAGGAAACCCACGCGGACAAGAGGAGAACATGCAAACTGCACACAGAAAGGCCCTCGGCCAGGATTTGAACTCGGTTGGCCGATCTCCTTGCTGTGATGCGACAGCGCGAGCCGCTGCACCACCGTGCCACCTATGCATTTACGTTTCTATATTAATTCCCAGATTCATTTATGTATTTTCAGATTATTTTATTTATAATTTTTTTATATTCCCACATGTACTTATTATTTTATGTATTTATTTATCATTGTGGCACTCTTGGTGTTACATAGCTTTCCCGTGGTCAGGGGGCTATTCCACAAAACAGGATTATCAAGTTATTCAGATAACGGTGAGAATGAAAAGACTGTGTTGTCACATTAGTGAGGCTTCAGTCGTTTAATTGGTTTCGTGGTTTGCCGTCCTCATTATTATTTTCACCTGTGCTTCTACCTGCAGGGTATTTAAGTTTCTCATTTCCGCTTCTCTGGTACTTGTTTGTCTTATGACATTGTATTGGAGCCAGGTATAGCCAGGTTACTAGCGACCTCCTGCTTTGGTGAGTACTGCCTTGTTATTTTGTTATCTCTGTTCTGCTTTTACTGACTGAGACAGGCATGTTTTTTTGGCATCAAAGTGTGAAGCTTTACAACAGTATACAAGTTATACTGCTGCACCTTGAATCAATAACAGATAAAAGCAATCATTTAGGAATAATGTTATTGTTAGACGGCGGCATCTAATTAACATGGCCAGCTTTGGTCAGAACAGAACTGTTGGTCGCCCCTAAATTTACTTTGAGGCTATTTTTTGAAAATGTTACTAATGTAGGCCATGTGTTTTTGTAGGATGTTAGCAGTTTATTGTGTCTTTGATGATTGAAAATGTAAATCTCCGCGCAGCTAGACCAATGAGGGAATAGCTCGGAGCGAAGGTTTAAGCGTGATGTATTCCGCTATTGCTGTGGGAAAAGGGAAAGGTTATTAAAGTTCATAAAGAAATATTAATGTTCTTGCAACCGGGTGAGACTGCTCTTTAGATTCACGGGATCAGCTAATAAGGGACCACGAATCAAAAGTAATCGTACCACGTTACCTTCCACTTTAAGTCTGGTCTACCCTGACCCCAGTTTATCCAAAAGACAGCCTGTGTGCATTACATTAAATCATCAGCCACCAATGCTGATTCTGTACTCGTTTATCTGACTCCATTATAATTTAGAATTTGATATGTAAAATTTCCACTTGATTTGCTAACGGACTCCCATACTTTTAAGACAGTTCTCTGAACTGTATCTGCCTGTTTTCCACCGCGCATTACATTCGGGCGTTATGTACACAACTCACAGCTGGCTAGATATCTGCGGTTATCTCAGAGGTTGCGGAAGAAGCCACTTCGTGAGGTATATCTTATGGTTAAAGCTCAGGGACCGACGAAAGGAATATTGGCGACCACCATTCTCAACATGTATAACCGCCAGGCGGAGGTGATCTACTTTAAGACATAGTTCTACGGGTGCAATACTCCGTGATACATTAAGCTTAAATAGTCAACCTCCCTAGACCAGCTGAGGGGGTAACCAAGACTGAGAAAATTAATCAACCCATTACCGGTGAACAGAGATAGTACGTCAATCACACAAATTAAATATAAAAATAATTGAATAACAGGCAGGGAGGTCATTATCTTAGAATTAGCAGTCAATTACAGACTTGAGTCTCAGAGTCAATTTCTGACTGAGACTCAAACATACGTACAGGTGCAGCTCAAAAAATTAGAATATCATGAAAAAGTTAAATATTTTTTGTCACTCATTTCAGAAAGTGAAACTCATATATTATATAGATTCATTACACATAGAGTGAAATATTTCAAGCCTTTATTTTTTGTAATTTTGATGATTATGGCTTACAGCTAATGAAACCCAAAATTCAGTGTCTCAGAAAATGAGAATATTTTGCTTTAACATATTTTTAAAGTATCATATTTAATATTTGGTCGCATATCCTTTGCATGCTGTTACTTCCTGAAGTCTGTGACCAATCACCATCAAAAGACTCTCGATATCTTATTTTCAGGTACTGTTACAAGCGATACTATAACCTCTCTGCATTTTAACTGATCTCTATGGGAATTGGGGGGTGAGACTAGATTCAGCTGTAAATTACACTGGTACAGTATGGAACACATGACTGGCTAAATGGCTGTAAGTCATCAAGGGTCTGAGCTATTGAACGAGCCCCAAACCATCACTCTGTTGCCAGATATGGAGTAGATGTGGATGGATCACTGCAAGGGTTATTTCTCCTGACTCATTTTCCTATAGAACTCTATGGGGAAAAAAGTCAGGAGAAACAACCCTTAAAGGGATCCATCCACATCTACTCCATATCTGGCCGCAGAGTGATGGTTTGGGGCTCGTTTGATACCTTAGACCCTTGATGACGTACAGCCATTTCGCCAGTCATGTGTTCCATACTGTACCAGCGTAATTTACAGCTGAATCTAGTCTTACCCCCTAATTCTCATAGAGATCAGTTAAAATGCAGAGAGGTTATAGTATCGCTTGTAACAGTACCTGAAAATAAGATATCAAGTTTTTTTATATTGATTGGTCACAGACTTAAGTAACAGTATGCAAAGGATATGCGACCAAATATTAAATATGATACTTTAAAAATATGTTAAAGCAAAATGTTCTAATTTTCTGAGACACTGCATTTTGGGTTTCATTAGCTGTAAGCCATAATCATCAAAATAAAGGCTTGAAATATTTCACTCTGTGTAATGAATCTATATAATATATGAGTTTCACTTTCTGAAATGAGTGACAAAAAATATTGAACTTTTTCACGATATTCTAATTTTTTGAGCTGCACCTGTACATACTCAAGCATACATACCACTACTCGGAACACTGCAGCTCAGATCATACAGGCAATTGAAGCTGGAAAAAGGTTGAAAAGAAAGATGCAGATTATGTGAAACATGGTAATTTATTAATGACAAATAATCACTGGTTAAGACTGTGAGAGCAAACACGAACACATTCAATGCCTATAGCAAAACACAGGATAACATGCTGCTAAGACAAATAAACATGAACAAGTTCACTAACAAAGTATATAACCAAATGATTCCGTACGGTGTGACTATGGTACCAGGAGAACTGTTAAGCAGATTCTCCCGGATATCCCTTTGGGCTGCCCTTAAATGCAGTCTTGAGCAGACCTTCCACATTCCACAATTCCCTTTGTTTGTCCAAATAAGGTCTGGCAGGAAGAGATGTCTCACCACCCGGGGACCCCCCCCCCTCCAGGGAGAGAAACTGTCTACTCCCCCCAATCTAGTGATAGTAATAAGAGTCTTTGAACGACGGCGCGTATTCTTATGATCTTCCCTATCATTTATCTAGATATCAGATGAGGTCCCGGTGATGGCCACTCTAGGTTCCAGATACTTATATGGACAAGCGCATCCCTGATAACTTACAAAATCCTCCTTTCTTTCACATACCCCACACTTCAATTAGTATTACTCCCAATTCACCACATTTATCATATTAATCAAAGAAGTCACCAACAGCTCCAAGGGTTTATGACTGATAATCCCTTTTTCAGTCTTACAAAAACATTAAGATTTTATGTTGGCATCTGTCTGTCGTCGTCTTTGTGTTGGTGGTCAGCCTGGTGTTCTCGCATGCCCGCTTGTAATAAGGCTGCATTACAGCAAGCGGAAAAGGTTCTTTGGTACCAAAGTGAGCATCAAAAAGCACCAAGGTAGCTGTAATGTATATTTTAGGTAATGTTTTTTGACAGGTTCTACAAATAAATGAAATGATAATTAATTACTACATTCAAGCCCCCATCACACCTGTCAGCCAAGAACCGGTAAAACAGGAGTTCATGGCGAACTTCGTATTTGCTCCAACATCCATGTGATTTGTGACGCTACGTGTAAGGTTACCCATGTCTTCAAAATTATCCTGCTGGATCAAGCTATGACTCTATATTGGCCAATAGTTCCTGCAATATTCCTGGGAACAATCTTCTGTTAAGGGACAATGGCTATCCATTAAAAACTTTGCTGATAACGCCTATATCATGCCTATAACAAAGCGTGAATTGTCATTCAATCGAAAAAACACATTTGGAGTGCTGAAAATGTTCTTCAGATGTCTGGATCATAAGACAGGTGGAACATTACAATATAGCCCTCTTCATCTACAGCCTGTAAGTAAATTTTATGGTTTTGATTGAAAAACCTTTGTCCAGCGAGCTGCCGCGGTGGTGTAGCGTTAAAAGCGAAGACTTTCAATCTGTGCAGTCGCGCCCCGAGGATCGGGGGTTCGATCCCCGGTCCTGCCAGATCCGAGTATGGCCGGTGCCTTGAGGGAGCAGCAATTGGGGGGAGAGACTGAGTTGGAATCACGGTCAGTTGTGCCCTGAAGAGGTTGTGGCACCCTCTTTCCTACTACCGGCTGACGGGGTTGCTACACGGGGGGAATTGAATTAAATAGAGTCCAATTGGCTACCAAATTGGGGAAAAAAGCGAAAATCTGAAAATAAATTTACTACAAAAAAGTACTGAATTTATTGTTTTTCAAATAGGAGATTCACTGTGCATATGGTTTTTTCAATACAGTTCAAAATTTTTTTGATTAATTTGAATTTCACCGTTAACAGAATTTAACCCTATTCATTTTTTATATATTTTTAATGACAATGACTTGGATTCTATACTTTCAGCAATTAAAACCCCACTGATTTAACCTGTTATTCCATCACTGAACAAAATGATTTTAAAGAGAACTGAGTCTACTTGAGGCAAATAAGCATTTTCAACAATTAGAAACAAAAACAAATTTGCAGCACATTACACAATTAATTCTGAGAATTTTTATGCCATATATTTTCTGCATGCGTGCTTTAACTTTGTGCACAAGCAGGTCTGTTTCACCAGCTGTAAATTACATTAGTCATTTAGCAGACGCTTTTATCCAAAGCGACATACAGTAAGTGCATACAGAAACGTTATCGAAGTAACTACAGAACGGATAAGAAAGCACATTCTTCCCATAAAGTAGCAGCTATCCCTAGTAATGAACATTGAATGCAGTTCACAGTAAACTGGGTAAATAGTAAACACAGTAAACAGCTCTACAACAATTCTATATATTATAAACTTGAATACACAGTTCAACAAGAACAAATACCATGAGGTCCTATATAAGTATCAGTCCAGGTGGAGTCTGAAAAGGTGTGTTTTCAGGCCACGACGGAAAGCAGGTAGGGTTGGCATGGAACGTAGGGGAATGGGAAGTTCGTTCCACCACTGGGGAGCTAGGGTGGAAAAGCTCCGCAATTGGGACGAGCGAGAGCCATTGACACGGGGGGGGGAGTGCGATTCGCCCTGCTGTAGACGAGCGAAGTGGTTGAGCAGGAACATAGTTCTGGATCAAGTCCTGCAGGTAGACGGGGCTTGTCTTATTGGCTGCAGTGTAGGCCAGGGTCAGAACTTTGAACCTGATCCTGGCTGCAGCTGGCAGCCAGTGGAGTGACCTCAACAGGGGGGTGACATGTGAGAATTTCGGGAGGTTGAACACAAGCCGGGCAGCTGCGTTCTGGATGAGTTGAAGAGGCAGGATGGCGCAGGCTGGTAAGCTTGCGAGCAGGGAGTTACAGTAGTCCAGGCGTGAGGTGACCATAGTCTGGACCAGAAGCTGGGTGGGGTAGGTAGTCGGGTATGGTCGAATCCTCCTGATGTTGAAATTGTGCTCATATTAGCAATCCACCAAGGTGCAAACCCAGGCGGCTTTTAAAGTCAATGGGAGATGTGATGCAGGCCTGGGGATGACGTCTGCATCAACAGACTGAGAACGACAAGAAAAATCTAGTGTTCTGCGGAATTTATTTAAACCGAAAACATTCGTAAACAGACCCCACAAACGGGGGAAACGAGAACTCAAAAAACCTACACAGGAAAAGGCAAAATGTCCAAAACAAACCGATGAGTTTAAGGAAAGCCTCAGTCCACCAGCCAAAACAGTCGTCCTCAGGTTCTTCTTCTTCTTCTTTTGTTGTTTTATGGCGGTTTGCAAACAATTCAATTGTACATTACCGCCACCAACCGGATTGGAGTGTAGATCAGGATTCATTAAATTAAATTTATCTTGTGTCTGTATCTATAAAAAATAAATAAATAAATACTAAATAAAACCTAAAATTATACAAAACAATCTCTATTATACGTCTCTTAAATCATATTTGAATCTCTTTTCTTCATCTCGATTTGAATTCCTACATAGATCCTTTAGAACATGTTTCCTGACTTTGATTCGGACTCAATTCTTTTTGAATTTGTTCCCAACAAAGACCCTTCACCTCCAATAACTTTTCCGCTCCCTTAACTATTATTCTTATTTTCTCGGTTTTGCTTTTAGTTTGGTCTGAAAAATTGAGGACAT
The DNA here is from genome assembly GCA_022702515.1 of Ilyophis sp. 1 JC-2022. Classification (NCBI taxonomy): domain Eukaryota; kingdom Metazoa; phylum Chordata; class Actinopteri; order Anguilliformes; family Synaphobranchidae; genus Ilyophis; species Ilyophis sp. 1 JC-2022. The sequence continues at coordinate 104,696,796 of CM040396.1, read as the reverse complement.
TGAGGCAATGAATAAAACCAAATTTTCAGTACTTAACCCTTTAGTTTGACTACACTGTTCGATCCCAACTCTAGAAGTTTGGTTAATAATTGTTTTCTCAGAATCCTCTACTCTTCTTTCTCCTTGCACTTCAAATCTAGAAGGTTGGTAATTTCTCTCAGATTCTTCTACTCTGCTTTCTCCTGGCACTTTCTTTACTGCCTCTGCATATGTTATGTTATTTTGATTTGCTGAATTTTCATTGCTCTTTTTTTAACTTCACATCCGCCATATGCCACGCTATGACCACCTCCACAGTTGCAGCATTTAGCTTGCACATTATCCCCACACTCTCCATACTTATGATCTCCTCCACATTTAGGACATTGTTGTTCCCCCCTACAAACTGCGGCAATATGCCCGTATCTCTAAAATTGAACCCTGAAACTCCACTAGTACTGATAAGCTCTTTTCCTTCCTTCCATTCACTGTTCTAAACAGTCTTTTAATTCTACTCACTTCTCCTCCTTCAATAACCTTTCCAATCTTATCCATATCTTCTTCTATCGGTATGCCTGTTATCACTCCCCATTTAAATCTATCCTCACCCAATACTTTTTTTTCAATCACCGTTTTCCTGCCGATATTTTCAATCTGCAACGCCCTATTTTTCTGTTCTTCGTTTTTGCATTTTACAAACAAATTTCCATCTCGAAGTATTTTTTCCATTTCAATATCTCCTACTTTCTTTTTCAACTCCCTGGTCAAAGCCATTAGACTTAAGTTGATATTTTCATTTTCATCTTCCCGCCTAAATTTCAGTATTATTTTGAATTCTTCTCCCACCAATTTCTTACAAACTGATCTCGATCCTTCACTATCAGAACTACTTTCCTCCAAACTCCGTTTTTTACTTTTATCACCTGGTTTCCTCACCTGCTCATCTATCCTCACTTTCCCTCTACCCCGTCCTCTCCTGCTAGCTACTCTACTCCGTTCCTATCCTCACTTTCCCTCTACCCCGTCCTCTCCTGCTAGCTACTCTACTCCGTTCCTCAACATCCATGTCATCCTCAATGTCCTCTGAAATCCCTCCACTACTACTCGCCGCCATCATTCCTTAAAATGTCGGCACTCAATCCTTCTGCCTCCTCCTCGGGTCTGGGTATGAGACTCTTATGTAGGGTGCAATCACTGGGCCATTTGGATCAGCTGGCTGATTATAATCATCCGCAGCCGTCTCCCTGCCTCCATGTAGCGCCAGTGCTGTCCACCAGAGGGCAGCACACTAAATCCCTTCCCAGCATGACGGAGATAACACTTTCATTGGTTTATTGCATGTTACGCCCAAGACACACCTATAATTAATTAAGAGACTGGTAGGTTTAGCCAATTTGGGCCTTGCGCCCTAAAATTATCCGCTAAAATTATCCCTAATTGTCTAATTGGCAAAAGTGGAGTTGGACACGCCTTAAATGCACTTGCACTATGCAGTAAGATCATCAAGATTGAGACCCCGGTGTATTGCCAATTTCAGACTACAATTGCAGTGGAAGAGTCTATTTTGGATTGATAAAATGTATACTATAAATGTAGGGGTGACTGGGAACAGTTTCAACAGTATCGTAATTCTCCAATCAGAAACATGCTAGAATGCTGACACTCCATACTGCATATGCTCAATTAGACCCTCTCTCCATCGGGAAGAAAGGAGCCACATTCAACCTTTGCTTCTACATTTATTGACAAAAGCTTGTTTTGGAGGTATGAAAGTAATTTTTTTCACAAGCTATATTTTTGACATACTGTCCTGACCTTTTGTATGAATTAATCCCAAACTTACTTAGTTTGAATCATTGTTTTGTTGATTTCTGTGTGACATAATTAGCATGTGTCAATGTCATTGTGTCTAGCTAGCACATGAGGTTTTCTCATGTTGCAACTGTTAGAGATGTCAAGTTTGTTTTTAAAAATCCCAAATCCGGGGGCAAAATCGCGTACGCATCTTTTTTGTACGTACGCACCATTTATACGTGAGGCCCGTGGTGATGTCTATAGACTTCAAGCAGTCATTGCAACAAAGTACTAAACATGACTACTTTCATTTACATAACATAAGAAATGGGGGGCTAAGAATAAAATGTCATTTCTACATGGTGAAATCTAATTGTATAAATACCCTTTAATAAAAGCAAAAAGACTGCACTTTAACCACATGTGAATTGTTTGATTACAAATCTAAAATTGTGGAGTCAAATCCATAAAATATGTCTTTGTCCAAAATATTATGTAGGGCACTGTATATATGTGCTTCCTGCCTCAGGAGACTACTGAGAAGGGTCGTTTAAATAGTAGGCTAAATCGTTTATTCACAATGTTGACTAGGCCTACGTTTTTTTTATAACCGGGCGTAATTTTACCGTGGTTAAAGAGTCGACTACCATTGATTGAGGCTGTCGTTCACCATTTGTATCAAACATTAAGGACACAAATTCACACAATATATCCAAGTTGTTTAGTGAAGAAGGCTAGTCACAATGATATTTAAAAAAAAAAAATTAAATTTTAAACACAGGAATAACTTCCCACTGTAAGTATGGTTATCATTTATCACTTAATACATTTTTTCCATGGGGTTCAATTCAATTAAAAAAACATTACATTTTTGTAATGATACAAAATGTATGACATATACTGTAAATGTTCTAACAATAATGAAGCTTACATTTGTTATTGTGTCAAGATTGTTCAAATTTAATCTTTTTAACTAAAAAGGACTGTTCTATTTTACCTTATGAGCCAGCTGTCCCATTTTACCTGAACATGACATCAAAGAGATTTGTGGTCTTGATGTGTTTGAATGTGTTTAGTATCTAAACAATCATACTTCCGACATATTTTGAACAGAGCCATCTTGTTCGGAACACTGGTGGAAACACAGCAATCCATGATCATTTATACACCCCCGAACTTAAAGTTGTCTACCTATATAGGCCTACACTCCCTTGGAATTGAATGTGCCCTTTAACTGCTAAAATACCCCAAAAACCAGGCCCTTTACTAGTCTGATATTAAGCTTGTTACAGTCTGCTCAAGGTCAAAGTTAGCTTTCATTGGAACAGAACTGTTGATAAATGGTCTTTATCCGTTCACCCCTAAATTTACTTGTCGGCTATTTTTAAAAATGTTACTAATGTAGGCCATGCTTCTTTGTAGGTTGTTAGCTGCTAATCGTGTCCTTCATACATGAAAGATGAAGATTTTAAATAAGGCTGAATTACAGCAAGCGGAAAAGGTTCTGCAGTCACACTTACCAAAAAGCTCCAAGGTAGGTGTAATGTATATACTTTATGTAATGTGTTTTGAAAGGTTACATCAATAAGTGAAATGATATTTGAAATAAAATGAACAATTAAGTAGCCTACATATTGAAAATATGCATGGGAAGAATTTATAGATTGATTGAAAGTAGCCTAATTGTATTTAGCTGATTTGAAGATTGAAGTGTTTTGTGTTTTTGTTTAAATATTTACAAATGTAATTATGTATTCAGTAATTTATTTCCTTAATTTTTTAAGGATAAATGTTTCAAATTGCGGAATTGATAAAGTGCATATTATCACTAGATCTGTGGGCTAGAACATTTTGGTATTTTGTTCTTTAGGTGTATGGATATCTGTTTGGTATTAATAGAAACAAACCACACACACTGGAGTTTGTTGTGGACTCCTGGCCAGATTTTAAAACCATCATTTGTCGACCACTCCCAGAGGTGAATACATATTACATGTATTTATATGTTCAGTCACTTATTCAGTTTAATCCATTTCTGAATTTTACTGCACATCGGTATAAATACATATTACATGTGTCTGTAGTCTGAGTAACTGATTATTTTTAACTGTAACAGAGTGAACACATCCTGCTTTACACCCTGAGTTTCTACAGCACTGATGAGAAGATTCTTAAGAGAATGTTGACAGAAGACAACGTCTTAGACTGGAATAAATACTTCAAAATTGGGGGTGGAGCATTTTCTTATTTTTACCTTTCTAGCCATTGTATCCATACTATAAGTAAACTTATTCTTAATATTATTATTATTATTTTACCATGTGATGGGGTTCTTTTGTTTTCCAAAGGATTTGACTACCAAAATGCCACCATGTTGAAGGATGTCTCAGCCACAAAAGACGTCACAGTCAGACAGTTAACTCTCGTTCATCTCCTGGCATTACAAGACCCAAGTCTCCTACCTCAACTGCCAGTGAACAGGTACATTGATGGCCATCCGCATATCCTCATAAAGTTCAAGTTGAAGCCCCCTTGCAGATTCCACAGGTAGTTTCTGTGTGTTTGTTAAGGTATACCAAATAATGAATGAAACTGATCATCTTCTCATTGGCACAGAGCACTCTCTGTTTACGAGACGTCACGGTTCAGCTGAAGTTTATTGACTGAGTGAAATCCAAATGATAATCACAAAACAGGACTTCTCCCTCTTTCCTGTTTTTCTGTCCGTTCCCACAGTGATATAGAGGCCAGGATCTCTTCTCTGAATGAATCCCATGTCAGTTTGGTGAATAATACCTGGAAATTTGGAGGTGATGAAAAAACTTTCCAAAAAATTAAACATCTCATCAGCCACTTCCCCACATGTTGCATCACTGATGAAGAAGATCGTCCAGTTTCCTGGGTGCTTCTATATAATTACTGTGCCATGGGCCTGCTGTACACAATCCCAGAGTACAGGGGGAGGGGCTATGCCAAGATTCTGATAAGCACCATGGCAACAAGGCTCCATGCCCAGGGTTACCCTGTATACTGCTTCATCGAGGAGGAGAACCACCTGTCCTACAAGCTCTTTAAAAAACTGGGCTTCACTGAAGACCCCTCCTATAGGGCTGCCTGGTATGAGTTCAACTACTAAAAAAAGATTTCTTGCGAGGAACATTACAACTGAACTCAAGGCCGAGGTGATTTTATTCAATTACTCGATGTAGGAGTTGAAGATAGGCCCCGGCCTGTGAGATATTGGTGTCTGACTCTCGCAGTTACTCAGCCAGTCCTTAACGGACAGAAGACAACAAGCAACATTGAATAGGACAGAATACATAATTTTATATGTAAAATAAAATTTTATAAAAATGCTGTTTAATAATATGGATAAAATATGTCATAATCAGCATTGATTGAAAACGGTGAATTCCAAATCATGTTGGGAGCAGTGTTCGAATTGATGTGGGGCTGGGGTGTCCCGGACCCCCCATAAGAGAGAGACATTTGGACTTGGGGGGTCCCATGCTATTTTGTTGAATAAAATCTGAATTTTCTGTCAGAATGAATGCACCTTTTGAGCCGACTTTTTTTCCACCAGTGTTCTGAATTATATCCCCCACCCTCCAGAAAAGTTCCCCCAAATGCAAAAACCTGCAGTTCTGTGCAGCATCATACCCTTACAGAGAGGAGACTAACGTCTCGTGACACAGAGCTGTCTGCGTGCTCTTGTCTGCTTACGCCCTCATGCCTGGATGATAACTGTTATAAGTTCTCTTCAGAATGTCTTTCGCTTGCTAAGTAAGTGTGACATAACATTTGTCTAGATAGATAATATGGCTGATACTGGTTAGTTTAGATGGTGTTGAACTTGAACTAGGCTATATATTTGAAAAGAGCCCCCCCCACCCCCCACCCACTTTCAGAACTGTGGTGCCACCTCTGGCCCTATGTTTATTCTACATGGCATCCGTAGCTATTTCTGACATAATGTGGCTTAAGAGGGTGAATAATTCCTCTAAACATGAAAAGCACCCAATTAAGCGAAATGAACAGCTTGTTAAAATTCTGGGATTGCAACTGTGGTTGCAATGAAAACCAACATACACAGGGGGGCCCCAGCATATACAGGGGGGCCCCAGGACCGGTTTGTGAACCCCTGCCATAAAGAACTAGAAAGGGTTCCCCTGTGGAGGCAAGACAAATAGCCCTTTTTTCTGAAAGTGAGAGCTACCACAGATTAGGTTGTGGAACAAAAATTTTGAACCGAACGGGGAAATAATTGAAACACATACACTACCGTTCAAAAGTTTGGGTTCGCTTCGAAATTTCCTTATTTTTTAAAGAAAAGCACTGTTTTTTTCAATGAAGATAACATTAAATTAATCAGAAATACACTCTATACATTGTTAATGTGGTAAATGACTATTCTAGCTGCAAACATCTGGTTTTTAATGGAATATCTACATAGGTGTATAGAGGCCCATTTCCAGAAACCATCACTCCAGTGTTCTAATGGTACATTGTGTTTGCTAATCGCGTTAGAAAGCTAATGGATGATTAGAAAAACCTTGAAAACCCTTGTGCAATTACGTTAGCACAGCTGAAAACGGTTTTGCTGGTTAGAGAAGCTATAAAACTGGCCTTCCTTTGAGCTAGTTGAGTATCTGGAGCATCACATTTGTGGGTTCGATTATACTCTCAAAATGGCCAGAAAAAGAGAACTTTCATATGAAACTCGACAGTCTATTCTTGTTCTTAGAAATGAAGGCTATTCCATGCGAGAAATTGCCAAGAAACTGAACATTTCCTACAATGGTGTGTACTACTCCCTTCAGAGAACAGCACAAACAGGCTCTAACCAGAGTAGAAAGAGAAGTGGGAGGCCCCGGTGCACAATTGAGCAAGAAGACAAGTACATTAGAGTCTCTAGTTTGAGAAATAGACGCCTCACAGGTCCTGAACTGGCAGCTTCATTAAATGGTACCCGCAAAACGCCAGTGTCAACGTCTACAGTGAAGAGGCGACTCCGGGGTGCTGGCCTTCTAGGCAGAGTGGCAAAGAAAAAGCCATATCTGAGACTGGCCAATAAAAGGAAAAGATTAATATGGGCAAAAGAACACAGACATTGGACAGAGGAAGATTGGAAAAAAGTGTTATGGACAGACGAATCGAAGTTTGAGGTGTTTGGATCACACAGAAGAACATTTGTGAGACGCAGAACAAGTGAAAAGATGCTGGAAGAGTGCCTGACGCCATCTGTCAAGCATGGTGGAGGTAACGTGATGGTCTGGGGCTGCTTTGGTGCTGGTAAAGTGGGAGATTTCTACAAGGTAAAAGGGATTTTGAATAAGGAAGGCTATCACTCAATTTTGCAACGCCATGCCATACCCTGTGGACAGCGCTTGATTGGAGCCAATTTCCTCCTACAACAGGACAATGACCCAAAGCACACCTCCAAATTATGCAAGGGGGTGCACTATGTTTATGCACTATTGAGGGAAGAAGCAGGCAGCTGGTATTCTGTCTGTAATGGAGTGGCCAGCGCAGTCACCAGATCTCAACCCCATTGAGCTGTTGTGGGAGCAGCTTGACCGTATGGTACGCAAGAAGTGCCCATCAAGCCAATCCAACTTATGGGAGGTGCTTCAGGAAGCGTGGGGTGAAATTTCTTCAGATTACCTCAACAAATTAACAGCTAGAATGCCAAAGGTCTGCAATGCTGTAATTGCTGCAAAGGGAGCATTCTTTGACGAAAGGACAAAATTATTATATCAAATAAAAATCATTACTTCTAACCTTGTCAATGTCTTGACTATATTTTCTATTCATTTTGCAACTCATTTGATAAATAAAAGTGTGAGTTTTCATGGAAAACACGAAATTGTCTGGGTGACCCCAAACTTTTGAACGGTAGTGTACACATCATTTTTTCAACAGCAGGACATTAAGAAAACTGTAGCCAAATCTACAAAGTGCATGGTCTTGATATGATTTGAAAATATGAATGTAATCATTCAAATGCGTCTATTTTCACACAAAAAAAAATCACAACTTGATATTAATTTAAACCAGGGGTCCTCAATCTTATCCAGTAAGGGCCAGTGTGGGTGCTGGGATTTGTTCCAACCAAGCAGTTACACACCTGATTCCACTAATCAAGGTCTCTAGAGGTTGATTAGTAGAATCAGGTGTGTTACTGCTTGGTTGTGATAAAAGCCTGCACCCACACCGGCCCTTTCTGGATAAGATTGAGGACCCCTGATTTAAACCGTAAGTACATAGTCCTACCTCACCCTGTATTAACCTTTGGTTCAATGCAGGGTGAGGAAGTTTATGGCTGATTGGTATCAGGAGGGGAAAGTGTTTAATTTGAGACCCACTCTGGTTTCATCTGGGCCATATTGGAAGTGATGAGGGAACCCCAGTCGCTGCCCTGCAGGTAGAACTCTGAATAGCCCAGTCGCTCCATCAGTTTGAGAAAGATGCGGGCACAAGCCATACTGTTAAATCCTTAAAGAGAGAAGCCCCAGGAAAACAAACATGTATTTTAACTGTACAAACCAGTGCTCCAATTAAGATATCGAGGAACAGCAATAAATACTAAATAGTATCAAATTATTTGTCATGTTTTCTATTGTAAAATGTCTTCTTGGTTTATGTGTTATCTTTATTTGTTTTACAAGCTTTGGTAAACCAATTTTACATTTTAGATGAACATTCAGAAAACTATGAAACAGAGGAAATATCCAGATAAGTGGCCCAACATTAGTCCAGAGGTAGAGTAACATCGGCAGCATTCTGGTGACGCCGCTACATAAAGCTGGGAACAGTAAGTCTGTTCCCTAGCTAGTCCAACACATGCTTCTGAAAATGCAAACTGAGCCAAATAAATTATAAATTTCTTTAACAAGAATACAATTTTTAAATTAATCTTATTTGCATGTGAAACCGAGACTCTATTTCATGTCCTATAACACATCACAAATTATAACATAATGAACCATGCCTATGTTCATTTAATTATCACATATGAATTACATTTATTTTCTTTGCTTCACATTTGCTTTTCACCTCTTATACCAGTAAGATTCTAATACCACTCTGTAAGATTCACTCCAGTCTGAAACACTGGCAAATTAACCACACCCAGATAGTGTCAGCCAACTTATCAGAAAGACAATGGAGGTTAAGCAACGACTCGTCACCACTGATAGGTATAGTACTCAATATATACAATCAGGGCTCCAGACTGCCACCAATTTGGTGGCATTTGCGTCCGTAAATCTGTCCAGTGCCACTAAAACAAATGATTGGTGGCACTGCTGCCACTTGACTTTCGTTGGTGTTTTAAAAAAATATATTTTATTTTTATTATTATTATTATTTCAATTTCAATCCTGAAGTCATATTTTGGTCAAACAGTTGGACGATTTTGTTTGATTATTTATTATCCTCCTTTGAACTACCCACTGGCGGCATTTCTTTCTCTGTCTCTCGCACGGTATAGTTTACTATGACGGCCTTCTCCCACGCAAAGTAGCAACCGAGAGCGTTCAGGTTGTAGGTCATCATTGCCGGTCACAAAACATCAAGCATAATGAACCGTATCCAGGACCAGTGCCGGGACAGGTGCATCACAGGCAAATTTTTTGTACGACCAAATTTTGTGCTACTGCCACTAATTGAAAAACTTAGTGGCAGCACTGCCACCAGTATAAAATGTTAGTCTGGAGCCCTGACATTAGTGACCAGGAGTGGATTATCAAGAACTAATCCAAATAAGGAGACTTGATTACAATCGTACAATATTGTACTAATATAACAGACTGTTTCCTGGCTATCAAACCTTAAAATAAAAGAAAGCCGATCCTGTAAAAGGGTACATAAAGTCCTGATAATGGGATTCAGATTATCTCCGCTGCATACAGAGTGTATCTCTGCCAGCTGCCGTTCCTGTAAATACACATCATTTTCATCAAGTTTGAGAGAGAAGTTACACCACACTGAAGATAATCTCTGAATATAGATTAGATTAGAACCGGACAATAAACATTTTGGAATTTAGTTGCAGGGAGTGAGGCACGCAACAGACTTAAGAAACAGAAATGAACAGCGCCGTTATCGTCCGAAACAAATCACATCTGAAAGGTTTTGGTTGCGTTTATAACCAGGACAAAAAAACAACAACAGAAAATACCAACAAAAAAAAAGAATGCACATAAACAATGATGAGAACAGGCCATTTTGGCTAATTTACCCACAGACAAGAGAGCATTCAGCACTGCATCAGGCCTGACCTTGAGCACCATGAGAACAGGCCATTTTGGCTCAACATTGTAGAACTCAAAGAAGGACCTCGGCCAACCGTGGACCAGCATCAGAGGCCGGGCGGCCTGTCCGTCTGAGAGTTGGGCTGTACGCACATGGATGAAGTGCACATCCAGTCCTAGGGATTCACAAACCATGGGAAATGAAATTACATTACATACTTCTTATTACATTTATCCATTGATACAGCTGGATATATACTGAAGCAATGCAGGTTAAGTACCTTGCTCAAGGGTACAACGGCAGTGTCCTACCTGGGAATCGAACCTGCAACCTTTCAGTTACAAGTCCAGTTCCTTAACCATTATACTACACTGCCGCCCCTGCCGAAATGGCAGACCCTTGCTGGTTTAGATGGCACTAGGATTTATTTCAGCAACTGTGTTTGATAATAGTTTGACAATTGTTTTGCACAAGTGAAATATAATATTTTATTCTTGTGAAAATGTAAAAACTATTTAAAATATATAATAGAAGATTTGATGGGCTTGTATTGTTTTTTATTTGATTATTGAGGCATTAACGTTACTTGTTTGCGGGTTTAGTATTTCGCCCTCTTTGTATTTTTGTAAAATGAACAATGAACAATAGAGGGGGGGTTCATTTTCAGGATGAATGTTGCTATTGACACACCCCGTATTGCGCCACCCGACCCATGTTGACGCAATAGGTTTACGGTAGACCACGGAACTACCAAAGCCTGGCGCAGGCTAATGCTACAAAACTAGCATTTCCACTTACAGTGAGCACCATAATTCATTGGACAGTGACACATTTATTGTTCTTTTGGTTCTGTACTCGAGCACTTTCAGTTTGAAAGGGTACAATGACAATGAGGTTGAAATGCAGACTGTCAGCTTTAATTTGAGGGTATTTTCATCCGTATCGGATGAACCGTTTAGAAATTATAAAACCTTTTGTACATATTCCCTCCCATTTTCAGGCATCAATAATATTGGACAGTTTAACATAATGTAGAATAAAGTAACCATTTTAAATATTTGGTTGCATATCTTTTGCATGCCATGACTTCCTGATGTCTGTGACCCAACAACATGAAAAGACTCTTGATATCTTATTTTCTGGTACTCTTACAAGCGATACTATAACCTCTCTGCATTTGAATGGATCTCAATGGAAATTGGGGGGTGGGACTAGATTTAGCTGTAAATTATGCTGGAACAGTATGGAATACATGGTTAAGTTTCTGTATGCACTTACTGTATGTCGCTTTGGATAAAAGCGTCTGCTAAATGATTGTAATGTAATCGGCAAAATGGCTCTAAGTCCTCAAGTGTCTGAGGTATCAAAAAAGCCTCAAACCATCACTCTGCTGCCTGATATGCAGTAGATATGGATGGATCACTTTAAGGGTTGTTTCTCCTGACAGATTTTCCTATTGAACTCTATGGAAAAATAAGTCAGGAGAAAAACCCTTCAAGTTATCCATCCATATCTACTGTATTTCTGGCAGCAGAGTGATGGTTAAAGGCTTGTTTGATACATCAGACCCTTGTTGACTTAGATCCATTTAGCCAACCATGTGTTCCATACTGTTCCAGTGTAATTTACAGCTAAATCTAGTCCCACCCCCCAATTCCCATAGAGATCCATTCAAATGCAGAGAGGTTATAGTATCGCTTGTAAGAGTACCAGAAAATAAGATATCATTTTTGATATCCTTTTATACCCAGTCATGATAGCATCACCTGTTTACCTGTGGAATGTTCCAAACAGGTGTTTTTTTTAACTTCCCAGTTTTTTTTTTTTTTGCCCCTGTCCCAACTTTTTTGTAACGTGTTGCAGGCATCAAATTAGGAATTAGCGTATATTTACAAAAATCAATAAAGTTGATAAGGTAAAACATTCAATATCAATTAAATATATGTAAAAAAGTATTTATGAATCATTGCATTCTGCTTGTATGTGCATTTTACATTCTGTCCCAACTTTTTTGGAATTGGGGATTGTATATTCAAAATAAATATATATGAACATAAAATAAAACATTTTATAACTTAAATTAACTGGACATACATTTAAATTCATCCATCATCTCGACCGCTTATTCTGGGTGATGGTCGCAGGAGGGCTGGAGCCTATCCCAGCATGCATTGGGCGATGGATTGGCGACCCTGGACAGGTCGCCAATCCATTGCAGGGCGCGCACACACACCATTTACTCACACACTCACACATACGGGCAATTTAGAGTTCCCAAGTTAGCCTAATTTGTATGTCTTTGGACTGTGGGCGGCAACCGGAGGAAACCCATGCAGACAAGAGGAGAACATGCAGACTGCACACAGAAAGGCCCTCGGCCAGGATTTGAACTCGGTTGGCCTATCTCCTTGCTGTGATGCGACAGTGCGAGCCGCTGCACCACCGTGCCACCCATGCATTTACGTTTCTATATTAATTCCCAGATTCATTTATGTATTTTCAGATTATTTTATTTATAATTTTTTTATATTCCCACATGTACTTATTATTTTATGTATTTATTTATCATTGTGGCACTCTTGGTGTTGCATGGCTTTCTCGTGGCCAGGGGGGTATTCCACAAAACAGGATTATCAAGTTATTCAGATAACGGTGAGAATGAAAAGACTGTGTTGTCACATTAGTGAGGTTTCAGTCATTGAATTTGTTTCGTGGTTTGCCGTCCTCATTATTATTTTCACCTGTGCTTCTATCTGCAGGGTATTTAAGGTCCTCACTTCCGCTTCTCTGGTACTTGATTGTCTTACGACATTGTATTGGAGCCAGGTATAGCCAGGTTACTAGCGACCTCCTGCTTTGGTGAGTACTGCCTTGTTATTTTGTTATCTCTGTTCTGCTTTTACTGATTGAAACAGGCATGGTTTTTTTGGCATCAAAGTGTGAAGCTTTACAACAGTATACAGGTTATACTGCTGCACCTTGAATCAATAACAGATAAAAGCAATCCTTTAGAAATAATGGTATTGTTAGACGGCGCCATCTAATTAACATGGCCAGCTTTGATCAGAACATAACTGTTGGTCGCCCCTAAATTTACTTTGAGGCTATTTTTTGAAAATGTTACAAATGTAGGCTATGTGTTTTTGTAGGATGTTAGCAGTTTATTGTGTCTTTGATGATTGAAAATGTAAATCTCCATGCAGCTAGACCAATGAGGGAATAGCTCGGAGCAAAGGTTTAAGCGTGATGTATTCCGCTATTGCTGTGGGAAAAGGGAAAGGTTATTAAAGTTCATAAAGAAATATTAATGTTCTTGCAACCGGGTGAGACTGCTCTTTAGATTCACGGGATCAGCTAATAAGGGACCACATATCAAAGGTAATCGTACCACGTTACCTTCCGCTTTAAGTCTGGTCTACACTGACTCCAGTTTATCCAAAAGACAGCCTGTGTGCATTACATTAAATCATCAGCCACCAACGCTGATTCTGTACTCGTTTATCTGACTCCATTATAATTTAGAATTTGGTATGTAAAATTTCCACTTGATTTGCTAAAGGATTCCCATACTTTTAAGACAGTTCTCTGAACTGGATCTGCCTGTTTTCGACCGCGCATTACATTCGGCCGTTATGTACACAACTCACAGCTGGCTAGATATCTGCGGTTATCTCAGAGGTTGCGGAAGAAGCCACTTCGTGAGGTATATCTTATGGTTAAAGCTCAGGGACCGACGAAAAGAATATTGGCAACCACCGTTCTCAACATGTATAACCGCCAGGCGGAGGTGATCTACTTTAAGACATAGTTCTACGGGTGCAATACTCCGTGATACATTAAGCTTAAATAGTCAACCTCCCTAGACCAGCTGAGGGGGTAACCAAGACTGAGAAAATTAATCAAACCATTACCGGTGAACAGAGATAGTACGTCAACCACACAAATTAAATATTAAAATAATTGAATAACAGGCAGGGAGGTCATTAGCTTAGAATTAGCAGTCAATTACAGACTTGAGTCTCAGAGTCAATTTCTGACTGAGACTCAAGCATACATACAGGTGCAGCTCAAATTTTGATGATTATGGCTTACGGCTAATGAAACCCAAAATTCAGTGTCTCAGAAATTTAGAACATTTTGCTTTAACATATTTTTAAAGTATCATATTTAATATTTGCAGGCATCAAATATATATCATGCCTATATCATGCCTATAGCAAAGCTTGAATTGTCATTCAATCGAAAACTCACAAAAAAAAAAAACGCACTGCAATAGACAGACATTTGGAGTGCTGAAAATGTGCTTCAGATGTCTGGATCATAAAACAGGTGGAACATTACAATATAGCCCTCTTCATCTACAGCCTGTAAGTAAATTTTATGGTTTTGATTGAAAAACCTTTGTCCAGCGAGCTGCCGCGGTGGTGTAGCGTTAAAAGCGAAGACTTTCAGTCTGTGCAGTCGCGCCCCGAGGATCGGGGGTTCGATCCCCGGTCCTGCCAGATCCGAGTATGGCCGGTGCCTTGAGGGAGCAGCAATTGGGGGGAGAGACTGAGTTGGAATCACGGTCAGTTGTGCCCTGAAGAGGTTGTGGCACCCTCTTTCCTACTACCGGCTGACGGGGTTGCTACACAGGGGGAATTTAATTAGAGTCCAATTGGCTACCAAATTGGGGAAAAAAGCAAAAATCTGAAAATAAATTTACTACAAAAAAGTACTTAATTTATTGTTTTTCAAATAGGGGATTCACTGTGCATATGGTTTTTTCAATACAGTTAACAGAATTTAACCCTATTCATTTTTTATATATTTTTAATGACAATTAAATATTTTTAATGACAATTCTATACTTTCAGCAATTAAAACCCCACTGATTTAACCTGTTATTCCATCACTGAACAAAATGATGGAGAACTGAGTCTACTTGAGGCAAATAAGCATTTTCAACAATTAGAAACAAAAACAAATTTGCAGCACATTACACAATTAATTCTGAGAATTTTTATGCCATATATTTTCTGCATGCGTGCTTTAACTTTGTGCACAAGCAGGTCTGTTTCACCAGCTGTAAATTACATTAGTCATTTAGCAGACGCTTTTATCCAAAGCGACATACAGTAAGTGCATACAGAAACGAACTACAGAACGGATAAGAAAGCACATTCTTCCCATAAAGTAGCAGCTATCTCTAGCAATGAACATTGAATGCAGTTCACAGTAAACTGGGTAAATAGTAAACAGCTCTACAACAATTCTATATATTATAAACTTGAATACACAGTTCAACAAGAACAAATACCATGAGGTCCTAGATAAGTATCAGTCCAGGTGGAGTCTGAAAAGGTGTGTTTTCAGGCCACGACGGAAAGCAGGTAGGGTTGGCATAGAACGTAGGGGAATGGGAAGTTCGTTCCACCACTGGGGAGCTAGGGTGGAAAAGCAAAAGCTCCGCAATCGGGACGAGCGAGAGCCATTGACACGGAGGGGGAGGGGGGGGGGGGGGGGTGCGAGTCGCCCTGCTGTAGACGAGCGAAGTGGTTGAGCAGGAACATAGTTCTGGATCAAGTCCTGCAGGTAGACGGGGCTTGTCTTATTGGCTGCAGTGTAGGCCAGGGTCAGAACTTTGAACCTGATCCTGGCTGCAGCTGGCAGCCAGTGGAGTGACCTCAACAGGGGGGTGACATGTGAGAATTTCGGGAGGTTGAACACAAGCCGGGCAGCTGCTTTGGCGCAGGCTGGTAAGCTTGCGAGCAGAGTTAAGAGTTAGTCAGGCGTGAGGACCATAAGTTGGGACCAGAAGGGGTGGGGGGTAGGTAGTAGGTTCGGGGGGGAATCGAATGATGTTGAAAATGAATTTGTGCTTATAATTAGCACAAAGGCAAACCCAGGCGGGGCTTTTTTAAGTCAATGGGAGATGTGATGCAGGCCTGGGATGACGTCTGCAATCACAGAACTGAGAACGAAGAAAAAAAATCTAGTGTTCTGTGAATTTTTTTTAAACCGAAAACTTCGTAAACGTGGATTCTGGTTCTGGATGAGTGAGTTGAGGCAGGCGGCAGCAGGGTAAGCTTGAGCTTGCAGAGAGGAGGTACAGTAGCGTGAGGAGGTGATATAGTGGACCAGAAACCTGGTGGGGGGGGGGTATCGGGTATGGGGTCGAATCCTCCTGATGTGAAATTGTGCTTCATATTAGCATCCCCCCCAGGTGCAAACCCAGGGCTTTTTAAGTCAATGGGGGAGATGTGATGCAGGCCTGGGGGGACGACTGCATCATCACACTGAGAGAACGACAAGAAAAATCTAGTGTTCTGTGGAATTTATTTAAACCGAAAACATTCGTAAACAAAAGACCCCACAAACGGAGGAAACGAGAACTCAAAAAACCTACACAGGAAAAGGCAAAATGTCCAAAACAAACCGACGAGTTTACGGAAAAGCCTCAGTCCACCAGCCAAAACAGTCCTCCTCAGGTCTGGGTATGAGACTCTTATGTAGGGTGCAATCACTGGGCCATTTGGATCAGCTGGCTGATTATAATCGTCCACAGCCGTCTCCCTGCCTCCATGTAGCGCCAGTGCTGTCCACCAGAGGGCAGCACACTAAATCCCTTCCCAGCATGACAGAGATAACACTTTCATTGGTTTATTGCATGTTACGCCCAAGACACACCTATAATTAATTAGTGTGCTGGTAAGTTCAGCCAATTTGGGCCTTGCGCCCTAAAATGATCTGCTGTCTAATTAGCAAAAGTGGAGTTGGACACACCCTAAATGCACTTGCACAATGCAGTAAGATCGTCAAGATTGAGCCCCCGGTGTATTGCCAATTTCAGACTTCAACTGCAGTGGAAGAGTCTATTTTGGATTGATATTGCATACAATGTATACTATAAATGTAGGGGTGACTGGGAACAGTTGCAACAGTATCGTAATTCTCCAATCAGAAACATGCTAGAATGCTGACACTCCATACTACATATGCTCAATTAGACCCTCTCTCCATCGGGAAGAAAGGAGCCACATTCAACCTTTGCTTCTACATTTATTGACAAAAGCTTGTTTTGGAGGTATGAAAGTAATGTTTTTAACAAGCTATATTTTTTTTTACATACTGTCCTGACCTTTTGTATGAATTAAACTTACTTAGTTTGATATAATTGTGTGACATAATTAGCATGTGTCAATGTCATTGTGTCTAGCTAGCACATGAGGTTTTCTCATGTTGCAACTGTTAGAGATGTCAAGTTTGTTTTTAAAAATCCCAAATCCGGGGGCAAAATCGCGGACGCATCTTTTTTGTACGTACGCACCATTTATACGTGAGGCCCGTGGTGATGTCTATAGACTTCAAGCAGTCATTGCAACAAAGTACTAAACATGACTACTTTCATTTACATAACATAGGAAATGGGGGGCTAAGAATAAAATGTCATTTCTACATGGTGAAATCTAATTGTATAAATACCCTTTAATAAAAGCAAAAAGACTGCACTTTAACCACATGTGAATTGTTTGATTACAAATCTAAAATTGTGGAGTCAAATCCATAAAATATGTCTTTGTCCAAAATATTATGTAGGGCACTGTATATATCTGCTTCCTGCCTCAGGAGACTACTGAGAAGGGTCGTTTAAATAGTAGGCTAAATCGTTTATTCACAATGTTGACTAGGCCTAAATTTTTTTTATAACCGGGTGTAATTTTACCGTGGTTAAAGAGTCGGCTACCATTGATTGAGGCTGTAGTTCACCATTTGTATCAAACATTAAGGACACAAATTCACACAAGATATCCAAGTTGTTTAGTGAAGAAGGCTAGTCACAATGATATTTAAAAAATAATAATAATTTAAAACACAGGAATAACTTCCCACTGTAAGTATGGTTATCATTTATCACTTAATAAATGTTTTCCATGGGGTTCAATTCAATTAAAAAAACATTACATTTTTGTAATGATACAAAATGTATGACATATACTGTAAATGTTCTAACAATAATAAAGCTTACACTTGTTATTGTGTCAAGATTGTTCAAATTTAATCTTTTTAACTAAAAAGGACTGTTCTATTTTACCTTATGAGCCAGCTGTCCCATTTTACCTGAACATGTCATCAAAGAGATTTGTGGTCTTGATGTGTTTGAATGTGTGTAGTGTCTAAACAATCATACTTCGGACATATTTTGAACAGAGCCATCTTGTTCGGAAAACACGTGTGGAAACACAGCAATCCATGATCATTTATACACCGCTGAACTTAAAGTTGTCTACCTATATAGGCCTACACTTCCTTGGAATTGAATGTGCCCTTTAACTGCTAAAATACCCCAAAAACCAGGCCCTTTACTAGTCTGATATTAAGCTTGTTACAGTCTGCTCAAGGTCAAAGTTAGCTTTCATTGGAACAGAACTGTTGATAAATGGTCTTTATCCGTTCACCCCTAAATTTACTTGTCGGCTATTTTTAAAAATGTTACTAATGTAGGCCATGCTTCTTTGTAGGTTGTTAGCTGCTAATCGTGTCCTTCATACATGAAAAGATGAAGATTTTAAATACGGCTGAATTACAGCAAGCGGAAAAGGTTCTGCAGTCACACTTTTTTTTTAAAAATTTTTTTTTTAACTTTCCTCATACATACTGCCAGTGGGGCTCATCTTGAGAGTTGCTGTCGGGCTTCCTCTCCATCGCCGCTGGTCTGGTGGACCATCACCAGAGAAGATCTGTGTCTCTTCAGAAGAACCCTATCTAGTTGAAAGGTTCTTTGTCAGTGAAAGCGGTTCAACCTGGGAGCTTTCAAACTTTTTACACCTACCATAGAGGGTTCCATAAAGCAGGGGTTCCCAAACCGGTCCTGGGGCCCCCCTGTGTATGCTGGTTTTCGTTGCAACCACAGTTGCAATCCCAGAATTTTAACAAGCTGTTAATTTCTCTTAATTGGGTGCTTTTCATGTTCAGAGGAATTATTCACCCTCTTAAGCCACATTATGTCAGAAATAGCTATGCATGCCATGTAGCATTAACTCTCCAAGTTCAAACTAGAAAGGGTTCCCCTGTGGAGGCAAGACAAATAAGCCTTTTTTTCTGAAATTGAGAGCTACCACAGATGAAGTTGTGAAACAAAAATTTTGAACTGAACAAGGCAATAATTGAAACACATACTTATCTTTTTTTCAACAGCAGGACAGTAAGAAAACTGTAGCCAAATCTACGTGCATGGTCTTGATATGATTTGAGAATATGAACGTAATCATTCAAATGTGCCTATTTTCACAACAACAACAAAAAATCACAACTTGATATTAATTTAAACCAGGGGTCCTCCATCTTATCTAGTAAGGGCCGGTGTGGGTGCTGGGATTTGTTCCAACCAAGCAGTTACACACCTGTAATACAAGTTGTAATAAAAGCCTGCACCCACACTGGCCCTTTCTGAGTAAGATTGAGGACCCCTGATTTAAACCGTAAGTACATAGTCCTACCTCACCCTGTATTAACCTTTGGGTCAATGCAGGGTGAGGAAGTTTATGGCTGATTGGTATCAGGAGGGGAAAGTGTTTAATTTGAGACCCACTCTGGTTTCATCTGGGCCATATTGGAAGTGATGAGGGAACTCCAGTCGCCGCCCTGCAGGTAGAACTCTGAATAGCCCAGTCGCTCCATCAGTTTGAGAAAGATGCGGGCACAAGCCATACTGTTAAATCCTTAAAGAGAGAAGCCCCAGGAAAACAAACATGCATTTTAACGGCACAAACCAGTGCTCCAATTAAGATATCGAGGAACAGCAATAAATACTAAATAGTATCAAATTATTTGTCATGTTTTCTATTGTTAAAATGTCTTCTTGGTTTATGTGTTTTCTTTATTTGTTTTACAAGCTTTGGTAAACCAATTTTACATTTTAGATGAATATTTTCAGAAAACTATGAAACAGAGGAAATATCCAGATAAGTGGCCCAACATTAGTCCAGGGGTAGAGTAACATCGGCAGCATTCTGGTGACGCCGCTACATAAAGCTGGGAACAGTAAGTCTGTTCCCTAGCTAGTCCAACACATGCTTCAGACTATTGCTTTTTTCCCCCTTTTCTTTTAAATGCAAACTGAGCCAAATAAATTATAAATTTCTTTAACAAGAATACAATTTTTAAATTAATCTTATTTGCATGTGAAACCGAGACTCTATTTCATGTCCTATAACACACCACAAATGATAGCATAATGAACCATGCCTATGTTCATTTAATTAGCAAATATGAATTACATTTATTTTCTTTGCTTCATATTTGCTTTTCACCTCTTATACCTGTAAGATTCTAATTCCACTCTGTAAGATTCACTCCAGTCTGAAACACTGGCAAATTAACCACACCCAGATAGTGTCACCCAGATAACTTATCAGAAAGACAATGGAGGTTAAGCAACAACTCGTCACCACTGATAGGTATAGTACTCAATATATACAATCAGGGCTCCAGACTGCCACCAATTTGGTGGCATTTGCGACCGTAAATCTGTCCAGTGCCACTAAAACAAATGATTGGTGGCACTGCTGCCAATTGACTTTCGTTGGTGTTTTTAAATTTTTATTAAATTTTTATTATTATTATTATTATTTCAATCCTGAAGTCATATTTTGGTCAAACAGTTGGACGATTTTGTTTGATTATTTATTATCCTCCTTTGAACTACCCACTGGCGGCATTTCTTTCTCTGTCTCTCGCGCGGTATAGTTTACTATGACGGCCTTCTCCCACGCAAAGTAGCAACCTAGAGCGTTCAGGTTGTAGGTCATCATTGCCGGTCACAAAACATCAAGCATAATGAACCATATCCAGGACCAGTGCCGGGACAGGTGCATCACAGGCAAATTTTTTGTACGACCAAATTTTGTGCTACTGCCACTAATTGAAAAACTTAGTGGCAGCACTGCCACCAGTATAAAATGTTAGTCTGGAGCCCTGACATTAGTGACCAGGAGTGGATTATCAAGAACTAATCCAAATAAAGAGACTTGATTACAATAGTACAATATTGTACTAATATAACAGACTGTTTCCTGGCTATCAAACCTTAAAAGCAAAGAAAGCCGATCCTGTAAAAGGGTACATAAAGTCCTGATAATGGGATTCAGATTATCTCCGCTGCATACAGAGTGTATCTCTGCCAACTGCCGTTCCTGTAAATAAACGTCCTTTTCATCAAGTTTGAGAGAAAAGTTACACCACACTGAAGATAATCTCTATATAGATTAGATTAGAACCGGAGAATAAACATTTTCGAATTTAGTTGCAGGGAGTGAGGCACGCAACAGACTTAAGCAACAGAAATGAACAGCGCCGTTATCGTCCGAAACAAATCACATCTGAAAGGTTTTGGTTGCGTTTATAACCAGGACAAAAAAACAACAACAGAAAATACCAACAAAAAAAAGAATGCACATAAACAATGATGAGAACAGGCCATTTTGGCTCAACATTTACCCACAGACAAGAGAGCATTCAGCACTGCATCAGGCCTGACCTTGAGCACCATGAGAACAGGCCATTTTGGCTCATTTACCCACAGACAAGAGAGCATTCAGCACTGCATCAGGCCTGACCTTGAGCACCATGAGAACAGGCCATTTTGGCTCATTTACCCACAGACAAGAGAGCATTCAGCACTGCATCAGGCCTGACCTTGAGCACCATGGGAACAGGCCATTTTGGGCTCAACATTGTAGAACTCAAAGAAGGACCCCGGCCAACCGTGGACCAGCATCAGAGGCCGGGCGGCCTGTCCGTCTGAGAGTTGGGCTGTACGCACACATGGATGAAGTGCACATCCAGTCCTGGGGATTCACAAACCATGGGAAATGAAATGGCAGACCCTTGCTGGTTTAGATGGCACTAGGATTTATTTCAGCAACTGTGTTTGATAATAGTTTGACAATTGTTTGCACAAGTGAAATATAATATTTTACTCTTGTGAAAATGTAAAAACTATTTAAAATATATAATAGAAGATTTGATGGGCTTGTATTGTTTTTTATTAGATTATTGAGGCATTAACGTTACTTGTTTGCGGGTTTAGTATTTCGCCCTCTTTGTATTTTTGTAAAATGAACAATGAACAATAGAGGGGGGGTTCATTTTCAGGATGAATGTTGCTATTGACACACCCCGTATTGCGCCACCCGACCCATGTTGACGCAATAGGTTTACGGTAGACCACGGAACTACCAAAGCCTGGCGCAGGCTAATGCTACAAAACTAGCATTTCCACTTACAGTGAGCACCATAATTCATTGGACAGTGACACATTATTTGTTATTTTGGTTCTGTACTCGAGCACTTTCAGTTTGAAAGGGTACAATGACAATGAGGTTGAAATGCAGACTGTAAACTTGAATTTGAGGGTATTTTCATCCGTATCGGATGAACCATTTAGAAATTATAAAACCTTTTGTACATATTCCCTCCCATTTTCAGGCATCAATAATATTGGACAGTTTAACAAAATGTAGAATAAAGTAACCATTTTAAATATTTGGTTGCATATCTTTTGCATGCCATGACTTCCTGATGTCTGTGACCCAACAACATGAAAAGACTCTTGATATCTTATTTTCTGGTACTCTTACAAGCGATACTATAACCTCTCTGCATTTGAATGGATCTCAATGGAAATTGGGGGGTGGGACTAGATTTAGCTGTAAATTATGCTGGAACAGTATGGAATACATGGTTAAGTTTCTGTATGCACTTACTGTATGTCGCTTTGGATAAAAGCGTCTGCTAAATGATTGTAATGTAATCGGCAAAATGGCTCTAAGTCCTCAAGTGTCTGAGGTATCAAAAAAGCCTCAAACCATCACTCTGCTGCCTGATATGCAGTAGATATGGATGGATCACTTTAAGGGTTGTTTCTCCTGACAGATTTTCCTATTGAACTCTATGGAAAAATAAGTCAGGAGAAAAACCCTTCAAGTTATCCATCCATATCTACTGTATTTCTGGCAGCAGAGTGATGGTTAAAGGCTTGTTTGATACATCAGACCCTTGTTGACTTAGATCCATTTAGCCAACCATGTGTTCCATACTGTTCCAGTGTAATTTACAGCTAAATCTAGTCCCACCCCCCAATTCCCATAGAGATCCATTCAAATGCAGAGAGGTTATAGTATCGCTTGTAAGAGTACCAGAAAATAAGATATCATTTTTGATATCCTTTTATACCCAGTCATGATAGCATCACCTGTTTACCTGTGGAATGTTCCAAACAGGTGTTTTTTTTAACTTCCCCTGTCCCAACTTTTTTGTAACGTGTTGCAGGCATCAAATTAGGAATTAGCGTATATTTACAAAAATCAATAAAGTTGATAAGGTAAAACATTCAATATCAATTAAATATATGTAAAAAAGTATTTATGAATCATTGCATTCTGCTTGTATGTGCATTTTACATTCTGTCCCAACTTTTTTGGAATTGGGGATTGTATATTCAAAATAAATATATATGAACATAAAATAAAACATTTTATAACTTAAATTAACTGGACATACATTTAAATTCATCCATCATCTCGACCGCTTATTCTGGGTGATGGTCGCAGGAGGGCTGGAGCCTATCCCAGCATGCATTGGGCGATGGATTGGCGACCCTGGACAGGTCGCCAATCCATTGCAGGGCGCGCACACACACCATTTACTCACACACTCACACATACGGGCAATTTAGAGTTCCCAAGTTAGCCTAATTTGTATGTCTTTGGACTGTGGGTGGCAACCGGAGGAAACCCACACGGAAATGGGGAAAACATGCAGACTGCACACAGAAAGGCCCTCGGCCAGGATTTGAACTCGGTAGGCCGATCTCCTTGCTGTGATGCGACAGTGCGAGCCGCTGCACCACCGTGCCACCCATGAATTTACGTTTCTATATTAATTCCCAGATTAATTTATGTATTTTCAGATTATTTTATTTATACATTTTTTATATTCCCACATGTACTTATTATTTTATGTATTTATTTATCATTGTGGCACTCTTGGTGTTGCATGGCTTTCTCGTGGCCAGGGGGGTATTCCACAAAACAGGATTATCAAGTTATTCAGATAACGGTGAGAATGAAAAGACTGTGTTGTCACATTAGTGAGGTTTCAGTCGTTTAATTGGTTTCGTGGTTTGCCGTCCTCATTATTATTTTCACCTGTGCTTCTACCTGCAGGGTATTTAAGTTTCTCATTTCCGCTTCTCTGGTACTTGTTTGTCTTATGACATTGTATTGGAGCCAGGTATAGCCAGGTTACTAGCGACCTCCTGCTTTGGTGAGTACTGCCTTGTTATTTTGTTATCTCTGTTCTGCTTTTACTGATTGAGACAGGCAGGTTTTTTGGCATCAAAGTGTGAAGCTTTACAACAGTATACAGGTTATACTGCTGCACCTTGACTCAATAACAGATAAAAGCAATCATTTAGGAATAATGTTATTGTTAGACGGCGGCATCTAATTAACATGGCCAGCTTTGGTCAGAACAGAACTGTTGGTCGCCCCTAAATTTACTTTGAGGCTATTTTTTGAAAATGTTACTAATGTAGGCCATGTGTTTTTGTAGGATGTTAGCAGTTTATTGTGTCTTTGATGATTGAAAATGTAAATCTCCGCGCAGCTAGACCAATGAGGGAATAGCTCGGAGCGAAGGTTTAAGCGTGATGTATTCCGCTATTGCTGTGGGAAAAGGGAAAGGTTATTAAAGTTCATAAAGAAATATTAATGTTCTTGCAACCGGGTGAGACTGCTCTTTAGATTCACGGGATCAGCTAATAAGGGACCACGAATCAAAGGTAATCGTATCCAGGTTACCTTCCGCTTTAAGTCTGGTCTACCCTGACCCCAGTTTATCCAAAAGACAGCCTGTGTGCATTACATTAAATCATCAGCCACCAACGCTGATTCTGTACTCGTTTATCTGACTCCATTATAATTTAGAATTTGATATGTAAAATTTCCACTTGATTTGCTAACGGACTCCCATACTTTTAAGACGGTTCTCTGAACTGGATCTGCCCGTTTTCCACCGCGCATTACATTCGGCCGTTATGTACACAACTCACAGCTGGCTAGATATCTGCGGTTATCTCAGAGGTTGCGGAAGAAGCCACTTTGTGAGGTATATCTTATGGTTAAAGCTCAGGGACCGACGAAAGGAATATTGGCAACCACCATTCTCAACATGTATAACCGCCAGGCGGAGGTGATCTACTTTAAGACATAGTTCTACAGGTGCAATACTCCGTGATACATTAAGCTTAAATAGTCAACCTCCCTAGACCAGCTGAGGGGGTAACCAAGACTGAGAAAATTAATCAACCCAATACCGGTGAACAGAGATAGTACGTCAATTTGCAGAGAAACCACACAAATTAAATATAAAAATAATTGAATAACAGGCAGGGAGGTCATTAGCTTAGAATTAGCAGTCAATTACAGACTTGAGTCAATTTCTGACTCTGAGACTTAAGCATACATACATACTCAAGCATACATACCACTACTCGGAACACTGCAGCTCAGACCATACAGGCAATTGAAGCTGGAAAAAGGTTGAAAAGAAGGATGCAGATTATGTGAAACATGGTCATTTATTAATGACAAATAATCACTGGTTAAGACTGTGAGAGCAAACACGAACACATTCAATGCCTATAGCTAAACACAGGATAACATGCTGCTAAGACAAATAAACATGAACAAGTTCACTAACAAAGTATATAACCAAATGATTCCGTACGGTGTGACTATGGTACCAGGAGAACTGTTAAGCAGATTCTCCCGGATATCCCTTTGGGTTGCCCTTAAATGCAGTCTTGAGCAGGCCTTCCACATTCCACAATTCCCTTTGTTTGTCCAAATAAGGTCTGGCAGGAAGAGTCTGCCACCCGGGGAACCCCCCCTCCAGGGAGAGAAACTGTCTACTCCCCCCAATCTAGTGATAGTAATAAGATTCTTTGAACGATGGCGCGTGATCTTATGATCTTCCCTATCATTTATCTAGATATCAGGTGAGGTCCCAGTGATGGCCACTCTAGGTTCCAGATACTTATATGAACAAGCGCATCCCTGATAACTTACAAAATCCTCCTTTCTTTCACATTCCTCCCCCTCCTATACTTTCACATACCCCACACTTCAATTAGTATTACTCCCAATTCACCACATTTATCATATTATTACTTTATACTTCCACAATTACAATTACTCATTTACATCCACATACATATGATGCAAGATACATATACAGTTTTGTTTCAGTCCATTCCAAGAGCCTTGGGTGCTTGTTCACATGTGTTTTACGGCCTGTGAACCAACATTGTGACAAACACTGCCTGCCTAATGTCCAGTTGTGTGGTCAATTCCAGCTATAGTTTACGAGGCCATGAGAGGTCCGAGAGAAAAGGTTCTCAGGCCACCTGGTAAATTGTTTTATTGCACCCTCAAAGAAGTCGCTAACAGCTCCAAGGGTTTATGACTGATAATCCCTTTTTCAGTCTTACAAAAACATGAAGATTTTATGTTGGCATCTGTCTCAAGAGACAATGGAGTTTCGCGCCATTAGTCAGTCAGGATTTGGGCTGCAGCGCCTGCTGTAACTGTATAGTCCAATCGGTGAGCGGCATGCCTGGTTGCAGTTTTTGCAAGCGAATGCTGAATTTAGCTGTGGTGGTGTTGATGTTGGTTTCTCTCTTTTCTTCTGATCGCACCTCAGCATGCCTGTCTTCACGACTTGTCTCCATTTGCTGCGCTCTGCTGCCAAGGCTTCCCAGCTTGTTGGGTTGACGTCACTGGCCTTCATGTTACGTTTGCAGACATCCTTGTAGCGTCGGAATGGTCTTCCAACAGGCCTCCACGCAAGATGTCTTTGGGGATTCGGCCGTCTTCCGTTCGGCTGACGTGACCAAGCCATCTCAAACGTCGTGTGTGAGGATAGTGAACAGGCTTGGGATTCCTGCTTGTTTGAAGACATCCTTGTTTGGGATGCAGTTCTGCCATTTGATGTCCAGGATTCATCTCAGCGTAGATGGAAGGTGTTCAGGCGGCGCTCCTGATTTGTGGATGGTGTCCATGACTCACTGCCATACAATAGAGTGCTGAGCACACAGGCCTGGTAGACTCGTCTTTGTGTTGGTGGTCAGCCTGGTGTTCTCGCATGCCCGCTTGTAATAAGGCTGCATTACAGCAAGCGGAAAAGGTTCTTTGGTACCAAGGTAGCTGTAATGTATATTTTAGGTAATGTTTTTTGACAGGTTCTACAAATAAATGAAATTAATTACTACATTCAAGCCCCCATCACACCTGTCAGCCAAGAACGGGTAAAACATGAGTTCATGGTGAACTTTGTATTTGCTCCAGCATTGAACGCTCTTATATGTGAAACGTAAGGGAGCCCAACATCCATGTGATTTGTGATGCTACGTGTAAGGTTACCCATGTCTTCAAAATGATCCTGCTGGATCAAGCTATGACTCTATATTTGCCAATAGTTTCTGCAATATTCCTGGGAACAATCTTCTGTTAAGGGACAATGGCTATCCATTAAAAACTTTGCTGATAACACCTATATCACACCTATAACAAAGCGTGAATTGTCATTCAATCGAAAACTCTCAAAAAAAACACATTTGGAGTGCTGAAAATGTTCTTCAGATGTCTGGATCATAAGACAGGTGGAACATTACAATATAGCCCTCTTCATCTACAGCCTTAAGTAAATTTTATGGTTTGGATTGAACAAACGTTATCCAGCAAGCTTCTGCGGTGGTGTAGCGGTAAAAGCGAAGACTTTCAGTCTGTGCAGTTGCGCCCCGAGGATCGGGGGTTCGATCCCCGGTCCTGCCAGATCCGAGTATGGCCGATGCCTTGAGGGAGCGGCAATTGGGGGGAGAGACTCAAGAGTTGGAATCACGGTCAGTCGTGCCCTGAAGAGGTTGTGGCACCCTCTTTCCTACTACCGGCTGATGGGGTTGTAGCGGTTGCTACACGGGGGGGAATTGAATTAAATAGGCTACCAAATTGGGGAAAAAAGTTAAAATCTGAAAATAAATTTACTACAAAAATGTACTTAATTTATTGTTTTTCAAATAGGGGATTCACTGTGCATATGGTTTTTTCGATACAGTAAAAATAATTTTTGATTAATTTGAATTTCACCGTTAACAGAATTTTTAACCCTATTCATTCTTTATATATTTTTAATGATAATGACTTGGATTCTATACTTTCAGCAATTAAAACCCCACTGATTTAACCTGTTATTCCATCACTGAACAAAATTATTTTTAAGAGAACAGTCTAATTAAGGCAAATAAGCATTTTCAACAATTAGAAACAAAAACAAATTTGCAGCACATTACACAATTAATTCTGAGAATTTTTATGCCATATATTTTCTGCATGCGTGCTTTAACTTTGTGCACGAGCAGGTCTGTTTCACCAGCTGTAAATTACATTAGTCATTTAGCAGACGCTTTTATCCAAAGCAACATACAGTAAGTGCATACAGAAATGTTATCGAAGTAACTACAGAACGGATAAGAAAGCACATTCTTCCCATAAAGTAGCAGCTATCCCTAGTAATGAACATTGAATGCAGTTCACAGTAAACTGGGTAAATAGTAAACACAGTAAACAGCTGTACAACAATTCTATATATTATAAACATGAATACACAGTTCAACAAGAACAAATACCATGAGGTCCTAAATAAGTATCAGTCCAGGTGGAGTCTGAAAAGGTGTGTTTTCAGGCCATGATGGAAAGTGGGTAGGGTTGGCATAGAACGTAGGGGAATGGGAAGTTCGTTCCACCACTGGGAAGCTAGGGTGTAAAAGCTCCGCAGTCGGGACGAGCGAGAGCCAATGACACGGGGGGGGGGACTTTGAACCTGATCCTGGCTGCAACTGGCAGCCAGTGGAGTGACCTCAACAGGGGGGTGACATGTGAAAATTTCGGGAGGTTGAAGACAAGCCGGGCAGCTGCGTTCTGGATGAGTTGAAGAGGCAGGATGGCGCAGGCTGGTAAGCTTGCGAGCAGGGAGTTACAGTAGTCCAGGCGTGAGGTGACCATGGTCTGGACCAGAAGCTGGGTGGAGTAGGTGGTCAGGTACAGTCGAATCCTCCTGATGTTGAAATTGTGCTCATATTAGCAATCCACCAAGGTGCAAACCCAGGCGGCTTTTAAAGTCAATGGGAGACGTGATGCAGGCCTGGGGATGACGTCTGCATCAACAGACTGAGAACGACAAGAAAAATCTAGTGTTCTGTGGAATTTATTTAAACCGAAAACATTCGTAAACAAAAGACCCCACAAACGGAGGAAACGAGAACTCAAAAAACCTACACAGGAAAAGGCAAAATGTCCAAAACAAACCGACGAGTTTAAGGTAAGCCTCAGTCCACCAGCCAAAACAGTCCTCCTCAGGTTTAGGTATGAGACTCTTATGTAGGGTGCAATCACTGGGCCATTTGGATCAGCTGGCTGATTATAATCGTCCGCAGCCGTCTCCCTGCCTCCATGTAGCGCCAGTGCTGTCCACCAGAGGGCAGCACACTAAACCCCTTCCCAGCATGACGGAGATAACACTTTCATTGGTTTATTGCATGTTACGCCCAAGACACACCTATAATTAATTAGTGTGCTGGTAAGTTCAGCCAATTTGGGCCTTGCGCCCTAAAATTATCCGCTGTCTAATTAGCAAAAGTGGAGTTGGACACACCCTAAATGCACTTGCACAATGCAGTAAGATCGTCAAGATTGAGCCCCCGGTGTATTGCCAATTTCAGACTTCAACTGCAGTGGAAGAGTCTATTTTGGATTGATATTGCATACAATGTATACTATAAATGTCGTGGTGACTGGGGACAGTTTCAACAGGGAACAGTTGCAACAAGGGACAGTTGCAACAGTATCATAATTCTCCAATCAGAAACATGCTAGAATGCTGACACTCCATACTGCATATGCTCAATTAGACCCTCTCTCCATCGGGAAGAAAGGAGCCACATTCAACCTTTGCTTCTACATTTATTGACAAAAGCTTGTTTTGGAGGTATGAAAGTAATTTTTTTAACAAGCTATATTTTTGACATACTGTCCTGACCTTTTGTATGAATTAAACTTACTTAGTTTGACATAATTGTGTGACATAATTAGCATGTGTCAATGTCATTGTGTCTAGCTAGCACATGAGGTTTTCTCATGTTGCAACTGTTAGAGATGTCAAGTTTGTTTTTAAAAATCCCAAATCTAACTAAATTTGACTACTTTCATTTACATAACAAGAATAAAATGTCATTTCTACATGGTGAAATCTAATTGTATAAATACCCTTTAATAAAAGCAAAAAGACTGCACTTTAACCACTTTTGAATTGTTTGATTACAAATCTAAAATTGTGGAGTCAAATCCATAAAATATGTCTTTGTCCAAAATATTATGTCGGGCACTGTATATATCTGCTTCCTGCCTCAGGAGACTACTGAGAAGGGTCCTTTAAATAGTAGGCTATTTTAAATGCGTAAGTATTATTTTTACATTTTATTTTAGATGCAAAATCGTTTATTCACAATGTTGACTAGGCCTACGTTTTTTTTATAACCGGGCGTAATTTTACCGTGGTTAAAGAGTCAAACATTAAGGACACAAATTCACACAAGATATCCAAGTTGTTTAGTGAAGAAGGCTAGTCACAATGATATTAAAAAAAATAATAATAATTTAAAACACAGGAATAACTTCCCACTGTAAGTATGGTTATCATTTATCACTTAATAAATTTTTTCCATGGGGTTCAATTAAATAAAAAGAACATATTACATTTTTGTAATGATACAAAATGTATGACATATACTGTAAATGTTCTAACAATAATAAAGCTTACATTTGTTATTGTGTCAAGATTGTTCAAATTTAATCTTTTTAACTAAAAAGGACTGTTCTATTTTACCTTATGAGCCAGCTGTCCCATTTTACCTGAACATGTCATCAAAAAGATTTGTGGTCTTGATGTTTTTGAATGTGTGTAGTGTCTAAACAATCATACTTCCGACATATTTTGAACAGAGCCATCTTGTTCGGAACACTGGTGGAAACACAGCAATCCATGATCATTTATACACCACTGAACTTAAAGTTGTCTACCTATATAGGCCTACACTCCCTTGGAATTGAATGTGCCCTTTAACTGCTAAAATACCCCAAAAACCAGGCCCTTTACTAGTCAGATATTAAGCTTGTTACAGTCTGCTCAAGGTCAAAGTTAGCTTTCATTGGAACAGAACTGTTGATAAATGGTCTTTATCCGTTCACCCCTAAATTTACTTGTCGGCTATTTTTAAAAATGTTACTAATGTAGGCCATGCTTCTTTGTAGGTTGTTAGCTGCTAATCGTGTCCTTCATACATGAAAGATGAAGATTTTAAATAAGGCTGAATTACAGCAAGCGGAAAAGGTTCTGCAGTCACACTTACCAAAAAGCTCCAAGGTAGGTGTAATGTATATACTTTATGTAATGTGGTTTGAAAGGTTACATCAATAAGTGAAATTATATTTGAAATAAAATTAACAATTAAGTAGCCTACATGTTGAAAATATGCATGGGAAGAATTTATAGATTGATTGAAAGTAGCCTAATTGTATTTAGCTGATTTGAAGATTGAAGTGTTTTCTGTATTTGTTTAAATATTTACAAATGTAATTATGTATTCAGTAATTTATTTCCTTAATTTTTTAAGGATAAATGTTTCAAATTGCGGAATTGATAAAGTGCATATTATCACTAGATTTGTGGGCTAGAACATTTTGGTATTTTGTTCTTTAGGTGTATGGATATCTGTTTGGTATGAATAGAAACAAACCACACAC
The DNA here is from genome assembly GCA_022702515.1 of Ilyophis sp. 1 JC-2022. NCBI lineage: Eukaryota > Metazoa > Chordata > Actinopteri > Anguilliformes > Synaphobranchidae > Ilyophis > Ilyophis sp. 1 JC-2022. The sequence continues at coordinate 104,664,868 of CM040396.1, read as the reverse complement.
ACTGGAGTTTGTTGTGGACTCCTGGCCAGATTTTAAAACCATCATTTGTCGTCCACTCCCAGAGGTGAATACATATTACATGGATTTATATGTTCAGTCACTTATTCTGTTTATAGTCAATTTCTGAATTTTACTGCACATCGGTATAAATACATATTACATGAGTCTGTAGTCTGAGTAACTGATTATTTTTAACTGTAACAGCGTGAACACATCCTGCTTTACACCCTGAGTTTCTACAGCACTGATGAGAAGATTCTTCAGAGAATGCTGACAGAAGACAACGTCTTAGACTGGAAGAAATACTTCAGAATTGGGGGTGGAGCATTTTCTTCTTCTTCTTACCTTTTTAGCCATTGTATTCATACTATATGTAAACTTCTAATAATATTATTTTTATTTTACCATGTGATGGGGTTTTTTTGTTTTCCAAAGGGTTTGACGACCAACATGCCACCATGTTGAAGGATGTCTCAGCCACAAAAGGCATCACAGTCAGACAGTTAACTGAATATCTTCTCCTGGCATTACAAGACCCAAGTCTCCTACCTCAACTGTCAGTGAACAGGTAAATTGAATGGGGGAAATTGTTGATTGCCATCCGCATATCCTCAGTAAAATAAAGTTGAAGCCCCCTTGCAGTTTCCACAGGTAGTTTCTGTGTGTGTGTTAAGGCATACCAAATAATGAATGAAACTGATCATCTTCTCATTGGCACAGAGCACTCTCTGTTTACGAGACGTCACGGTTCAGCTGAATTTATTGACTGAGTGAAATCCAAATAATAATCACAAAACACGACTTCTCCCTCATTTTTGTTTTTCTGTCCATTCCCACAGTGATATAGAGGCCAGGATCTCTTCTCTGAATGAATCCCATGTCAGTTTGGTGAATAATACCTGGAAATATGGAGGTGATGAGAAAGGTTTCCAAATAATTAAACATCTCATAAGCCACTTCCCCACATGTTGCATCACTGATGAAGAAGATCGTCCAGTTTCCTGGGTGCTTCTATATGACTCCTGTGCCCTGGGCCTGCTGTACACAGTCCCAGAGTACAGGAGGAGGGGCTATGCCAGTATTCTGATAAGCACCATGGCAACAAGGCTCCATGCCCAGGGTTACCCTGTGTACTGCTTCATCGAGGAGGACAACCAACTGTCCTACAAGCTCTTTAAAAAACTGGGCTTCACTGAAGACCCCTCCTATAGAGCTGCCTGGTATGAGTTCAACTACTAAAAAAAAGGATTTATTGTGAGGAACGTTACAACTGAACTCAAGGCCGAGGTGACTTTACTCAATTACTCGATGTAGGAGTTGAAGATAGGCCCAAGCTTGTGACATATTGGTTTCTGACTCTCGTGGTTACTCAGCCAGTCTTTAACGGACAGAAGATAACAAGCGACATTCAATAGGACTTTCATAATTTTATATAACCAGTAAAATAAAATTTTATAATATGGATAAAATCACTGATCAGTACAAACTGTAAGAGTGGTAAATTGTCCTGGTTTATATCTTTCACCTGAAATATGAAAATGCTTGTCATAATTAGCATTGATTGAAAACGGGGAATTCCAAATCATTTTGGGAGCAGTGTTCGAATTGAGGTGGGGCTGGGGGGTCCCGGACCTCCCATAAGAGAGAGACATTTGGACTTGGGGGGGTCCCATGCTATTTTGTTGAATAAAATCAGAATTTTCTGTCAGAATGAATGCACCTTTTGAGCCGACTTTTTTCCACCAGAGTTCTGAATTATATCCCCCACCCTCCAGAAAAGTTCCCCCAAATGCAAAAACCTGCAGTTCTGTGCAGCATCATACCTGACAGAGAGGAGACTAACGTCTCGTGACACAGAGCTGTCTGTGTGCTCTTGTCTGCTTACGCCCTCATGCCTGGATGATAACTGTTATAAGTTCTCTTCAGAATGTCTTTCGCTTGCTAAGTAAGTGTGACATAACGTTTGTCTAGATAGATAAATATGGCTGATACTGGTTAGTTTAGATGGTGCTGAACTTGAACTAGGCTATATATTTGGAAAGATATAACCACCTTCAGAACTGTGGTGACACCTCTGGCCCAATCAAGACGATACAAAATACAAACCCCAAATTCCAAAAAAGTTGGGACGGTATGTAAAATGCACATAAAAGCAGAAAGCAATGATTTGTAAATGATCTTTTACATATATTTAATTGAAGACAGTACAAAGAAAAGATATTTAATGTTTTACCTTATCACCTTTATTTATTTCTGTAAATATACGTTAATTCCAAATTTGATGCCTGCAATACGTTCCAAAACAGTTGGGACAGGGGGGAAAAAAAAAGGCTGGGAAGTTCAAAAACCACCTGTTTGGAACATTCCACAGGTAAACAGGTGATGCTATCATGACTGTGTATAAAAGGATATCAAAAGACTTAACTTATTTTTATGTACTCTTAAAAGCGATACTATTATTCTGCATTTGAATGGATCTCTATGGGAATTGGGGGGTGGGACTAGATTAAGCTGTGAAGTACACAGGAATAGTATGAAACCCATGGTTGGCTAAATGGCTGAACGTCAGCAAGGGTCTGCGGTATCAAACAAGCCTCAAACCATCACTCTGCTGCCAGAAATGCAGTAGATATGGACGGATCACTTTAAGGGTTGTTTCTCCAGACTCATTTTTCAATTTAACTCTATGGAAAAATAAGTCAGGAGAAACAACCCTTCAGGTGATCCATCCATAGCCTATTTCCCCTCAATTGACCTAGACCAAGAGAATTCAAAAACGTTCCCTTTGAATTTCCAGTGTCTGGCCCCTCTAAAGTTATAAACTTAAAGACATGAGAAAGTGAAGTGCTGGGCTAGCATACTCATTCCGTGTGCCGTCTACACAGGACGATTGTTGAGTTGGGGTCAAAGTTACTGTGATTGCGGGGACTTCCGGTTGAGCGATGTAGAGAGTAGACGCATTCGGTATTTGCTCCGCGTGATTCATTGTAATTTTATGATTGCACCGCATTTTATTTGCACTATATAGACCAAGTTTATATAATAGAGCAGGACATAGTTGTTTTGCGTTACGATGTCGAGCAAAGGTGGACGGACAGCTAAAAATCAAACGCGACTGACCGAGGCTTTCTCTGCCCCCGGGCGCGAGGATGAGAAGATGGCGTCGGCAGGGCCCACACAGTTGACGTTGGAAATGCTGGTCGAGGAGCTCGAAAAATCGAGGAAAAGTTTGACTGAAGAATTCAACGCCTCGTTGACTACAGCCCTGTCCTCGATTAATTCCTCACTGGGGTCTATAACTAACACTGTGGCAGTTCACACCACGACCATATCGGGGATTGAAGACACACTTACCTCCCATTCGGATGATATCGTCAATCTGCAGCAAGACGTTGCGACGCTGAAGGGTAAGCTAGCCTCCCGGTCGGACGAAAACACGGCTTTGCAAACTACAGTGGAAGACTTGATTTCTCGCTCCAAGCGCCAAAACCTCAGAGTTGTGGGCCTCCCTGAAGACGTGGAGGGTGGAAAACCTAGGCAGTTTATGGCTGAGCTATTCAAGGAAGTTGCTGGGGAGGCCTTGAATGACTCTAAACCAGAACTTGACCGCGCACACCGCAGCCTGGGACCCAAGCCCAGCCAGGGCTCCCGGTCTGTAATTGTTCGCTTCCACCGCTACATTGAGAAGGAGCAGGTACTAAAATGGGCCAAGGAACACCGGGATATGTCGTTTCGAGGGCATAAGATCAAGTTCTATGAAGATTTCAGCGCCACTGTTGCTAAGAAGAGAGCCGCCTTCAACAATATCAAGTCCTTGCTTTTCAAGAAGGGAGTGCGGTTCGGCATGATCTACCCCGCCCGGCTCAGAGTCACCTATAACGGCGTGGACCGCATGTTTGATACACCGGAGCTGGCTGAGCGCTACTACCACGAATGCATTCAGAAGTCTTAAATGACTGCCGATGTACCTGAGTGTTGCTACGATTTCCGTATGTTGACCACTATTTCATTATATATATTTTTTTTTTTTAATCGATAGCACACTTAACCTTCACACTATGCAATATATTGTGTAGTCTAGGCTAGGCTACCCCGTATCCGTAACGCTGCAGGGTGGAATTCAATACACGTTACCGGTAAAAACATTCTGACTTCGCCCAATTACATTTATATTTTTGATATGGACTCTACGCCGGGCCAACGTTGGTGTTTCACTTGGATTTGACTATAAGATACATTCCCCACGGGCGGATTTCGGAGCGTTTGAACACTGATGACCCATATTCTACTTGTTTCTGGGTCTGGAGTGCGCATGACACAACGGCCTGTGTCGTAAGGTGAGACGGGGGTTATCCCTCCTCGCTGTTGTTTTTTTTTTTTTTTTTTTTTTTTTTCATGACACGCTTTACCTGGATGGTCGGCTCCGTCAGATTGTCCGACACTGCCCCTTGCTGGTGTCTGTGGCTTGTTCACTCTGACGCTCGCGTCAATGTTGAATTGTCAACATGTACTGTTCTGGTTTTATCGTTGTTAGTTGATTATTATGAAACTGGATTCATTCAGCGGTTTGTAACTTAATGGTGCGGGAGCAGATGCCGTTGCGTGATCAACTGGTTGTTTTCCTATGTTTATCCTGCTACTCACTTTGTCAACTACAATGTTGAGCTTAGGATGTGTTCTTTTTTTTTCTTTTTTCTTTTCGTTCTTGCTTGGGGAATGCTTTGGGTTTTTGTTTATGGGAGGGGGAGAGTCTTTATTTTTCACACTTGGTTTTACTACTGTGCAGATATGTGATGCTTGTCCACTACGCTTATCACCTCACATAGATTTGCTGAATTTATTTAATGGCTGATCATAATATTGACCTGGGGGGGCAGGTGGGCTCTGTTAGATTCATTAGTTGGAATGTCAGGGGAATGGGAGGACAGATCAAACGCTCTAGAGTATTTTCACATCTGAAATGTCTAAAGACTGACATTGCTTTTCTCCAGGAAACGCACCTGGGTGTTAATGATCATACAAGGCTGCGTAAACAGTGGGTGGGGCAGGTTTTCCATTCAAATTTTAATTCTAAGGCTAGGGGCGCGGCTATCATAATACATAAACGTATTCAATTCTCTGCTGAACAGACCATATCGGATCCTGGGGGACGTTATATTATAGTTAAGGGTGTTTTGTTTCAGACTCCTGTGGTATTAGTCAATGTATATGCCCCGAATTGGGATAATCCCAATTTTATGTCTTCTATTTTTTCTTCTCTACCGTCCATAGATACGCACCACCTCATTTTTTGGGGGGATCTTAACCTTGTTGTTGACCCACAGTTGGATAGATCAAGTCCCAAAAAAACTATCCCATCAGGCATGGCTCGAGTTTTGTCCACATTTATGGATCAGATCGGGTGTATAGACCCTTGGCGGTTTCTGCACCCGGCTGATAAAGAATATTCTTTTTTTTCTCAGGTTCACCGTGTTTATTCCCGCATTGATTATTTTTTTTTAGACAATGCACTTCTTCCTTCGGTCAGACTAACTGAGTATTCTGCTATCGTTATCTCTGATCATGCTCCCCTTGTTCTGGAATTGGCTCTATCTCCCAGCTCGGGGCATGGGCCCTGGAGACTTAATACAGGCCTGTTAGCCATAGAACATTTTTCTGAGTATATTTCAAAATGCATAGACATTTTTATTGAAAATAATAAGTCAGATTCTATCTCCCCCTCCCTTTTATGGGAAACCTTTAAAGCGGTGATACGAGGAGATATTATTTCGTATGTGGCTCGCTCTAAAAAACAAAAGTCGCAAGAACGGCGGGACCTGATAGATGCAATTAGTGAGGTGGACGGGAGGTACTCGTGTTCTCCCACCCCTGAACTATATGCTGAGAGGCTTAGGCTGCGAACCAAGTTTGATTTGCTCTCCACTGAAAGGGCAGAGTATCTTCTTAGACGTACAAGAGGAACTTATTATGAGTACGGTGATAAGGCCAGCCGCCTTTTGGCATTGCAGCTTAGACGCCAATCAGCCTCTCAGTCCATCACCCAGGTATTTGACTCCTCTCATTCCCTTACTACAAACCCAATTGAAATTAATAATGTCTTTTCCACATTTTATTCCGACCTTTACACCTCTGAACCTCCTGTTGATAGCACGACTATGGGTCACTTTTTAGATAATTTGGACATCCCTAATATTGATCCTGCCACACGGGAGAGATTGGACGGCCCTTTGTGTCTGGAGGAGATAACCAATAGTCTTAGGAGTATGCAGAGTAACAAGGCGCCGGGGCCGGACGGCTTTCCTATTGATTTTTATAAGAAATTCTCAGTCCAGTTAGCTCCCCTTTTATTAGACATGTATAATGATTCACTGTTAAATGGTACCCTCCCCCCAACACTAACTCAAGCTTCAATCTCCCTTATTCTCAAGAAGGGCAAGAGGGCAGAGGACTGCGGCAGCTGGAGGCCCATAAGCCTTTTGAATGCCGATGAAAAACTTCTGGCCAAGGCTTTAGCGGGCCGTCTGGACCCGTGTCTATCAGATATTATCTCTGAAGACCAAACCGGATTCATTAGGGGCCGGCAACTGTCCTCTAATATTCGTCGTTTACTTAATATTGTGCTTTCTCCTACTGTCTCCCCATATGCTGAAATGGTTATCTCCCTAGACGCAGAAAAGGCTTTCGACCGGGTGGAGTGGGACTATCTATTTTTTGTCCTTGATAAGTTTGGTTTTGGGCCTCAGTTTATTTCGTGGATTAGACTCCTCTATACTAACCCTTCTGCCAGCGTCAAAACAAACTCCCAGCAGTCTAGGTACTTTCCTTTATCAAGAGGGACCCGCCAGGGTTGCCCGATCTCCCCCTTATTATTCGCCCTGGCAATGGAACCTCTTGCCATTGCTCTTAGGGCCTCTCCTGTCTTCACAGGTATTCGTAGAGCCGGGCTTGAGCATCGGGTCTCATTATATGCTGATGATCTGTTGCTATATGTCACAGACCCAGTCAATTGTATTGGTGAGGTATTGCAACTCCTTAATACTTTTGGGTCATTCTCAGGCTATAAGTTAAATATTGACAAAAGTGAATGCTTCCCCATAAACGAAGTAGCTAAACGCATCCCAGCTGATGCCCTTCCTTTCCATTTGGCTTCTACGAGTATCTGCTATTTAGGTGTCACCATCTCCCATAGTCTTGCCTCCCTACGTGATAAAAATTTCTCTAAACTAGTCAACGATATCAAAGTAGATTTACAACGATGGGATGCTCTCCCCCTCTCTCTGTTTGGTAGGATCCAGACTATAAAAATGAACATTCTCCCCAGACTTTTATTTCTTTTTCAGTGCTTACCAATTTTTTTGCCCAAACTGTTCTTCAATAAGTTGGATAGGTCAATTTCAGGATTTATTTGGGCGGGCAGGTCTCCAAGGGCGCGCAGGGCAATTCTTCAGCGACGTAACAAAGATGGAGGCTTATCCTTGCCCAATTTACTATTCTACTACTGGGCAGCTAACATTCAGAAACTACATCTTTGGTATAGCTCTTCTGACACTGATTGGTGCCTGATGGAAGCTCATGATTGTCGTGCTACCTCTCTGCCTGCCCTGCTTTGCGCCCCCACGGCCACTTGCCCTTCCAAATTTACTTCAAACCCTATAGTTTTATCATCTCTACGAATTTGGAATCAATTCAGACAACACTTCAGGCTCACAGCCCCTTCTCCCCGTAGCCCCATCTGTAACAATCACTTGTTTGTCCCATCCAAACTTGACAAAGCGTTTGCATTGTGGGAAAGGAAAGGCATAGTTTGCTTCTCAGATTTATTCATTGATGGAACATTTGCCAGGTTTGATGTTCTTCGCAAAAAGTTTGATTTACCACACTCTAGCCTGTTTCGGTACTTCCAAGCACGGGACTATGCTCGTACTCACTTTTCTTCATTCCCGTCATTGGCTGCTAGTTCTTTGATAGATGACATCTTCTCACTTCCCAAATCTAGTGGTAGGATAACAACCCTGTATGATATTATTATATCTGCTGAGACTTCCTCTCTCTCGAGGACCAGGGATAGCTGGGAGGGGGAACTTGGGTTTGTCCTAACGGACAGTCAGTGGGAGTCAGCACTTGACAGGGTGAACTCTACTTCTTCATGTGCTCGGTTAACTTTAATCCAGTTCAAGGTTCTGCACAGGATACATTTTACCAAAGCCAAACTCTCTAAAATATTTCCAGGCTCGAGTGATATGTGTGAAAGGTGTTTGTTATCAATTGCTGATCATACTCACATGTTCTACTCCTGTCCAAAATTGGCTGGGTTTTGGTCTGGGTTCTTCAATACTTTGTCTAAAGCTCTTAATATCACATTGAAACCCAGTCCTCTGATTGCTATTTTTGGTGTGCCTGATGAGTTGTCTGGCCTGTCTAGAGGGGAGACTGATATCATAGCCTTTGCTTCACTCATAGCTCGTAGACGCATATTACTTCTGTGGAAGAGCCCGTCCCCTCCCTCTGCGTCTTCTTGGTTAGAGGATTTGATGTCTTTTCTTCATTTAGAAAAGGTTAAATATACAATACGAGGTTCCTCTGACAATTTTTTTAAGAGATGGAATTCTGTACTTACTTTTGTTGGCTCACTTACCTCCCTGGACTGTGTCTAATAAGCGTGTCTGTATGGTCTATTGTGTGGTGGCGCTGTGTGTGAATGGTGTTAAAAAATTGCAAATGTGTGAACTATTTCACTTTGTACTTTACTTTGAATGACTCTTGTTCGTTAGTGGGTGGGTTTTTATTTATGTAAAAGAAAGAAAAAAAGTGGACTACATGCTTGTGTGATGGCTACGAATAGTATTGTATATTATGTCATGTTTTCCAATAAAAATACTTGTGAAAAAAAAAAAAAAAGTTACTGTGATTGCGAGCCTAGCCTACATGTGACTTATTTTCTCTAGATTATAAAGTATTCGGTTTATGTATGTAAAATAAAGAGATTGTTCAGCTTCTCAATTTTTTTTCATCTTTTTGTAGTCTACTACACAAAACAAACAAAAACACGCGTCCTTCACACAGTGAGGCTACCCTTCACAATAACGACGTCCACAGTTAACTCAAACAGCGAATGCAAACAGTTTTATGGGTAGGGTAGACACATGACTTCTTCCGCCATAGCCTACACTGTGTCTGACCGTTCCTACATTTCAATACTCGCCCAAAATCCACAACACGCTGCAACGTGCAAGTTTTCACCCTTGTGGTAACGGATACAAAATACAGGTTTTGGGAAAACCACTTAGTATAGAGTTCTGTGGGGAAAACACACTGAACCAACATATTATTTAGTAACGCATCCTGCTGTTCTAGAGAGTGGGAGTGAGTGATGTTAGGCTACATGCACAGCAACCTCACAGTCTATTCTCGTGAGAAAGGATAGCAGAATACAGATTTAGGCATGGCTCTTGTTAGGCGTGGACAATCAAGGACTGCATTTCATAATTTAAATCACATTATTGAAGACTCGAAACAGAAAAATCTGAAAGCTAAAGATGGTTTCAGCTTTTGGGTTTGCGGCCGAGAACTAAATGAGTAGATAGCCTACCCAGCTGCCTGATTGCTATGGCAGCTGGCTAGATACAATGGGGAAAATAAGTATTGGACACGTCAACAATTTTATTATCAAACATATTTCCACTGTAGCTATTCACATGAGATTTTGACCAGACATTGGTATTAACTCAATAAAACCACAGCTAAAGAAATTGTAACGTTCCAATTCTTTAAAAAAAGTTATGTGCAACAAAGTGAAATGACACAGGAAAAAAGTATTGAACACGTTAAATTAAATGTGGTAGAAAAGCCATATTTTTTATATTTGGTTGCATATCCTTTGCATGCCATGACTTTATGATGTCTGTGACCCAACAACATCAAAAGGCTCTTGATATCTTATTTGCTGGTACTCTTACAAGTGATACTATAACAGCTCTGCATTTGAATGGATCTCTATGGGAATTGGGGGGTGAGACAAGATTTAGCTGTAAATTACACTGGAACAATATAGAACACATGGTTGGCTAAGTGGCTCTAAGTCATCAAGGGTCTGATGTATTAAACAAGCCTTTAACCATCACTCTGCTGCCAGAAATACAGTAGATATGGAAGGATCACTTTAAGGGTTGTTTCTCCTGACAGATTTTCCTATTGAACTCTATGGAAAAATAAGTCAGGAGAAGAAACCCTTCAAGTTATCCATCAGCTGGCAGCGGTGGTGGGGAGGGAGGGGCAAGCGGCGACGGACAGGAAGCTGGACAGCAACTCTCGAGATGCGGGGCATGAGCCCCGCCGGCAGAATGTAGAAAAAGAAAGAGAGAGAACAGTTAGGAAAAGTGTAATAGAGCAGGCAGCAGGAACACCAACTGGGGTGGGGGGTGGGGGTGGGGCTGGGGGGGTTGGACAAGTACCCCCGCCAGGAGTCATTTATGGCTGCATCGCTATGAAGACAGAGTTTGAGAACCCATCCAGTCATGAGAGAGTAAACAATCCTATCCACCCCTCAAGAGCCAGCCCAGGAAGATGGGGTCACAGCTGTTGACAGGTGACAGTAAGGAAAGGATGTCACTCCACTCTACGACTAAAGGCTTCTCTGGTCCTGTCTCCGGACTACAACTCGTTATAAGCCTGATCATAAAGGTGTGTTTTTAATCTAGACTTAAATATTGAGACTGTGTCTGATTCCCTTATAAATTTTGGAAGGGTGTTCCACAGTAGTGGTGCTCTGTAGGAGAAAGCTCTACCATCCGTCAAGTTTTTAGATATTCTAGGGCAGGGGTTTTCAAAGTGGGGGCCGCGGCCCAACGGGGGGCCGCCAGGGGGCACCAGGGGGGCCAATTGGAAGGGAGAGGAAAATGGAAAATGGAAAATGCAAAAAAATAATAATAATAAAAAATAAAAATAAATTATTTTTATTTTATTATTTATTTAAAAAATGTATTTCAATTCAATTCATAAGATTACTGTGCCGGTTTAAAATAAGATACCAATTGTTATAAATCCTTTCATACCGAAATTAGGTCTTTGCCATGCCCTTCTTTCAATCGCAGCCAATAACTAACCGTCTGCCTGTCAGTCAAAGCATTACGTTGAGCTGCTAAAGGCCCGATTATGGAATCAAAATAGGGTCAAAAGTATTGTGTTGTGTATTAAGAAGCTGTATGTTAGATTTTTTAATATTTGCCAGTGTAATTTAAAAGTAAAAAAAAAAAAAAGTCATTTCGCAATAGGGGGGCCCCAGCCAGAGGCTACGACTATTTGGGGGTCCTTGGCATGGAAAAGTTTGGGAACCCCTGTTCTAGGGACTACTAAGTAGCCTGCATCTTTGGAACGAAGGGATCTTTTCAGCTTATATGCTAAAAGCAGATTACACATATACATTGGTGCAAGTCCATTTATCGTATAAACTGGGTAGAACCAGAGATTGTATAGACAAGTATAGTATAGTATAGCCCTGCCGGCAGTATGCAGCGGAAAGTTGAAAAACATTTAGGAAAGTGTAGTTGTAGTTTTAGTAGTTGAACTCATACCAGACAGCCCTATAGGAGGGGTCTTCAGTGAAGCCCAGTTTTTTAAAGAGCTTGTAGGACAGGTGGTTCTCCTCCTCGATGAAGCAGTACACAGGGTGCATGGAGCCTTGTTGCCATGGTGCTTATCAGAATCTTGGCATAGCCCCTCCCCCTGTACTCTGGGATTGTGTACAGCAGGCCCAGGGCACAGTCGTCATATTGAAGCACCTAGGAAACTGGACGATCTTCTTCATCAGTGATGCAACATGTGGGCAAGTGGCTTATGAGATGTTTAATTCTTTGGAAACCTTTCTCATCACCTCCATATTTCCAGGTATTATTCACCAAACTGACATGTGATTCATTCAGGGAGGAGATCCTGGCCTCTATATCACTGTGGGAATGGACAGAAAAACAGAGATGAGGGAGAATAAAAAGCCCCTTGAGGGCTGAAGGGTGGTGTTAACTCTTCCTGTTGCCCGTCGTTGTGAAACTGAAAGTATTTCAAACTCAAACGCCATTTCACAGACGGATGAGAAACACGAGAGTAAAAGAAGGAATAAAATGGAATAAAGGAACGGAGTAAGTAGCCTGGTGTGGAGTGGGATGGAGAGAAGAGAAGCTAAAGGTGAAGGGGTGTGGGGAGTAAGTAGCCTGGTGTGGAGTGGGATGGAGAGAAGAGAAGCTAAAGGTGAAGGGGTGTGGGGAGGAATGGGAATCTGCGAGTATAATCGCACGAACACGCTTAATTCACTCTTAAAACAGAAAACCGACAAAATGGCGCAATGTAGGTGTAATAGGCCCAGGAGTATTTTTTAAAAAACAAAAAAGTAGGTTCATTTATATTTACATTTTAAAAGGTTTTGTGCGGTATTCTTTTTCATGATCTGCCTATTTTATGACGATATTTACCTCGTTGGAGATGACGGACGTCACATATACTACCGTGTCGTATGATTAAAATAGTAGACTAAGCTAAATTTTGATAAAGATATATATATAGCTAAGTAAATATAAAGGTAAATAAATTAAAGTACCGCGGGAAAGCACAGCCGAATAAAAGTGTATGTTTACTATTAAAGTCGGCGGTTAGTGAAGTGCGTTTGTGAAATGTTGTGCCCGTTTGAATCCTATTGTATTGAATTCGTACTAGTTTCAATAACATAAAATTCAGCAACTACTTTAGTCACAAGAATTGAATTAATTTTGTGCATATTTTTGTACCACAAGGTGGCAGTATTTAGCTGTAGCCGACATGTAAAAAGCCTGTAATCTCAAATCCAGTGAAAAGCAGCACCATGTTACAGTTTTTTGCAATTGCTAAGACACAAAAACTGGTACTTCTGGCACAGTTATTGAAACCACTAACTCATGTAGCCTATCTATTGACCAGGTATGCTAAACCATAAGCACATTGTCTGCTTTACACTAAGTTTGAAATTCTAAAACACACTTTTTGCAAATAACTACACATGGTTATCTACATTAGACACATCATTCTAATTTAAAAGACTGTGTGTGTTGTTTGCTAAACACTGCCATTGAAATACCACACTCAATTATCAATCACCTGCACACAGAATGCACATGTGAAAACACCTGTAACCAAAGAGATCACTTAGAAATCAGAGCTTGAACACTATAAATAGGATTCAGATTTGCTATTTGGTGTGCACAACAATGGAGGCCAATTTTGGAGAGAGCTAGAAGAAGAGGTGTTTGTGTAAGAGGAGGACGAGGAGAAGGAGTGAAACAACTGCGCTATGAATATGTACAAGTAAGTTACATTAGATATATTAGCCTATTACAATATTGGTACTGTATTCCAGTTTACTGTATTACTGTGCTACACTATATGGACTGATATGTGTATCCTTTCTTTCATTCAATATGATTTTTCCTGACTGTTTCAGAGAGTCATGGAGCTAGATGCTGCTGAATACCAGCATGTTTATATATATATATATTGATGAGGTTGGCTTCAATCTAGCCAAAACCAGACACCGAAGAAACATTATCGGGCAGCGTGCCATTGTCCATGTTCCTGGGCAGCGTGGTGGAAACATCACAATGTGTGCTGCAATTGGTCATAATGGTGTCTTTCACCACCATGCCACTCTTGGCCCATATAACACAGCCCATATTATCGCATTCCTTGACTCCCTGCATGACATCCTCATTCCCAATGACCAGAGGAATGTGCCAGGGTACTCCAGATATGTTGTCATATGGGACAACGTAAGTCTCCACCAGTCTGATGTGGTCCATAATTGGTTTGACAATCACCCACTATTTCAAGTTCTCCCCCTTCCACCTTACTCACCCTTACTTTCCTGATTTCCTATTGAGAAATTATTTTCGGTGTGGCGTTGGAAGGTGTATGACCGCCGACCCTACCAACGCGCAACTCTCCTCCAGGCCATGGAAGAGGCCTGTGGCGACCCTCCCAACGCACAACTCTCCTCCAGGCGATGGAAGAGGCCTGTGGTGACATTGATGTGGAGGCGTGCCAAGGCTGGATACGTTACTCAAGACGGGACTTCCCCCGATGTTTGGCAAGAGAGGACATCACTTGCGATGTTGATGAGGCGCTGTGGCCAGATGCACATCCAAGACAGGATGGACTATAATTTAAATATACTGTATTACTGTTTACAGTACAATGATCATGTAATCTTCAGTTAAAATTATTGTGTCTGATACTGTTATTGAGAATAAACAAATGTGTTTGTTTCCCCATTGCATTTGTGTCCAGTCTATATTTACAGCATGCTACAAATGAAAATGCCAAAGACTCTAGATAATAGTGTTTTATGCTTAGCAACCAGTGTGTGGTTGGCATGTGGAAAGAGCTATTTATTTGGTGTTTGTGTGTAAACTTGTGATGCAAAAATAAAATTTTTGGCAGTGTTTATATAGTTTTGAATTAAGTGTTTGCTTTTGCAAGAGATGTAAGATATTTAGTATTTTGTGTATGAGTTTTTGGTTTTTGTGTGTAGAGTTTAGACAAAGATTTAAGAGTTCAGATATTGTGTCTTAGCAATTGCAAAAAACTGTAATGCGAGTCTAGGCTACATTATGCACATAAAGCACCGGTAAAATTTCTCTGTCAAGCTAGAAAACCACATTCATGGACATGACAGCTATTTGAATAATAGCCAGACCATAGAGGCACTACTGACTCACTTCTCTAATATGAGGGATTAGGGTCCATCTCATTGAACTCTATGGTCCATCTGTAATCACACTGAAGAACTTTCAATCAATATATTGTTTAAACTGGCATTATTTATACAATACAGTTGTTCACCTTTACCAAGGGTGCCATAGATTTTTGAGGTGAGTATAGTAGGCTACATGTTTACAGTCAATTTTTTTATTCCAGATTACTTCTTGTTAGCGCTAAAATGTGTGTGTGTCTGTGTGTATGAGTGTGTATCTGTGTGTATGAGTGTGTCTGTGTGTATGAGTGTGTATCTGTGTGTATGAGTATGTATCTGTGTGTATGAGTGTGTATCTGTGTGTATGAGTGTGTGTCTGTGTGTATGAGTGTGTGTCTGTGTGTATGAGTGTGTATGTGTATGTGTGTGTATGAGTGTGTATCTGTGTGTATCTGTGTGTATGTGTGTGTATCAGTATGTATCTGTGTGTATGAGTGTGTATCTGTGTGTATGAGTATGTATCTGTGTGTATGAGTGTGTATCTGTGTGTATGAGTGTGTGTCTGTGTGTATGAGTGTGTATCTGTGTGTATGAGTGTGTATGTGTATGTGTGTGTATGAGTGTGTATCTGTGTGTATCTGTGTGTATGAGTGTGTATCTGTGTGTATGAGTGTGTATGAGTGTGTATGAGTGTGTATCTGTGTGTATGAGTGTGTATGTGTGTGTATCAGTATGTATCTGTGTGTATGAGTGTGTATATGTGTGTATGAGTGTGTCTCTGTGTGTATGAGTGTGTATGTGTATGTGTGTGTATGAGTGTGTATGAGTGTGTGTCTCTGTGTGTATGAGTGTGTATCTGTGTGTATGAGTGTGTATGAGTGTGTATGAGTGTGTATCTGTGTGTATGAGTGTGTATGTGTGTGTATCAGTATGTATCTGTGTGTATGAGTGTATATGTGTGTATGAGTGTGTCTCTGTGTGTATGAGTGTGTATGTGTATGTGTGTGTATGAGTGTGTATGAGTGTGTGTCTCTGTGTGTATGAGTGTGTATCTGTGTGTATGAGTGTGTATGAGTGTGTATGAGTGTGTATCTGTGTGTATGAGTGTGTATGTGTGTGTATCAGTATGTATCTGTGTGTATGAGTGTATATGTGTGTATGAGTGTGTCTCTGTGTGTATCAGTATGTATCTGTGTGTATGAGTGTGTATCTGTGTGTATGAGTGTGTGTCTGTGTGTATGAGTGTGTATCTGTGTGTATGCCATAGTGCACAGAATCCCCAAAAAAGACAATATGCCTAATGATCGATCAACATGGAGAGATATATCTCTCCTAACTCCCATCTATAAAGTGTTGATGAAGTGTATTCTAGCCCGGGTCCTTCCATGGCTGGTAGAGGCTAATATCTTCTCCCAAAAGCAGAAGGCCTATATCAACAGGCAGGGAATGAATGAGCTCGTGCTTTGTCTTAAAATAGGGATTGATGATTTCAAGCAAGTGAGTGAGTTTTAATTCAAGTGTTTATTGTCATTGTTAAAGATGTGTATAGTGGCTCTCTGTGGAAAACAGCTCACAGACCCCATACCTCTCCAGGTTGGCATTACAGTTTTTTGCAATTGCTAAGACACAAAAACTGGTACTTCTGGCACAATTATTGAAACCACTAACTCATGTAGCCTATCTATTGACCAGGTATGCTAAACCATAAGCACATTGTCTGCTTTACACTAAGTTTGAAATTCTAAAACACACTTTTTGCAAATAACTACACACGGTTATCTACATTAGACACATCATTCAAATTTAAAAGACTGTGTGTGTTGTTTGCTAAACACTGCCATTGAAATACCACACTCAATTATCAATCACCTGCACACAGAATGCGCATGTGAAAACACCTGTAACCAAAGAGATCACTTAGAAATCTGAGCTTGAACACTATAAATAGGATTCAGATTTGCTATTTGGTGTGCACAACAATGGAAGCCAATTTTGGAGAGAGCTAGAAGAAGAGGTGTTTGTGTAAGAGGAGGACGAGGACTAGGAAGAGAAGAAAGAGAAGGAAGACAAGGAAGAGGAGGAGGATGAGGAGAAGGAGTGAAACAACTGTGCTATGAATATGTACAAGTAAGTTACATTTTATATATTAGCCTATTACAATATTGGTACTGTATTCCAGTTTACTGTATTACTGTGCTACACTATATGGACTGATATCTGTATCCTTTCTGTCATTCAATATGATTTTTCCTGACTGTTTCAGAGAGTCATGGAGCTAGATGCTGCTGAATACAAGCATGTTTATATATACAATGTATATATTGATGAGGTTGGCTTCAATCTAGCCAAAACCAGACGCCGAAGAAACATTATCGGGCAGCGTGCCATTGTCCATGTTCCTGGGCAGCGTGGTGGAAACATCACAATGTGTGCTGCAATTGGTCAGAATGGTGTCTTTCACCACCATGCCACTCTTGGCCCATATAACACAGCCCATATTATCGCATTCCTTGACTCCCTGCATGACATCCTCATTCCCAATGACCAGAGGAATGTGCCAGGGTACTCCAGATATGTTGTCATATGGGACAACGTAAGTCTCCACTGGTCTGCTGTGGTCCATAATTGGTTTGACAATCACCCACTATTTCAAGTTCTCCCCCTTCCACCTTACTCACCCTTACTTTCCTGAACCCTATTGAGAAATTATTTTCGGTGTGGCGTTGGAAGGTGTATGACCGCCGACCCTACCAATGCGCAACTCTCCTCCAGGCCATGGAAGAGGCCTGTGGCGACCCTCCCAATGCGCAACTCTCCTCCAGGCGATGGAAGAGGCCTGTGGTGACATTGATGTGGAGGCGTGCCAAGGCTGGATACGCTACTCAAGACGGGACTTCCCCCGATGTTTGGCAAGAGAGGACATCACTTGCGATGTTGATGAGGCGCTGTGGCCAAATGCACATCGAAGACAGGATGGACTATAATTTCAATATACTGTATTACTGTTTACAGTTAAAATAATTGTGTCTGATACTGTTATTGAGAATAAACAAATTTGTTTGTTTCCCCATTGCATTTGTGTCCATAGTCTATATTTACAGCATGCTACAAATTAAAATGCCAAAGACTCTAGATAATAGTGTTTTATGCTTAGCAACCAGTGTGTAGTTGGCATGTGGAAAGAGCTATTTATTTGGTGTTTGTGTGTAAAGTTGTGATGCAAAAATACAGTTTTTTGGCAGTGTTTATATAGTTTTGAATTAAGTGTTTGCTTTTGCAAGAGATGTAAGATATTTAGTATTTTGTGTATGAGTTTTTGGTTTTTGTGTGTAGAGTTTCGACAAAGAGGGCTCTAGTTTCAGAAATTGTGTCTTAGCAATTGCAAAAAACTGTAAGACAGGCTGTCCATGGAGTGCAGTCAGTTTTGTGATGGCCATCAATCTGTGGTTAAAGTGGCTGTGTCTATGTGCCCCTCCCAATGTGATTTCCCCACATGCATCTGATAGAAGCCCTGTGTTCATTACAGCATCTGATAAAAGCCCTGTGTTCATTATAGCATCTGATAAAAGCCCTGTGTTCACTACAGCATCTGATAAAAGCCCTGTGTTCACTACAGCATCTGATAGAAGCCCTGTGTTCACTATAGCATCTGATAAAAGCCCTGTGTTCACTACAGCATCTGATAGAAGCCCTGTGTTCACTATAGCATCTGATAAAAGCCCTGTGTTCACTACAGCATCTGATAAAAGCCCTGTGTTCACTACAGCATCTGATAAAAGCCTGTGTTCATTATAGCATCTGATAAAAGCCCTGTGTTCACTACAGCATCTGATAGAAGCCCTGTGTTCACTACAGCATCTGATAAAAGCCTGTGTTCATTATAGCATCTGATAAAAACCCTGTGTTCATTACAGCATCTGATAGAAGCCCTGTGTTCATTATAGCATCTGATAGAAGCCCTATGTTCATTATAGCATCTGATAAAAGCCTGTATTCACTACAGCATCTGATAGAAGCCCTGTGTTCACTACAGCATCTGCTAGAAGCCCTGTGTTCACTACAGCATCTGATAGAAGCCCTGTGTTCACTACAGCATCTGATAAAAGCCTGTGTTCACAACAGCATCAAACCAGATTCATGTATATTCTCTTCATGAGACATATATTACCTTGGACATAAGTTGAATATAGCTGGTGAATGGAGGGAGCAGGTTAATGACATCATCTCTGAGTTTACTGCCAGCCTGCGTATGATTGATATTTCCACACTACCGCTGACTATGAAGTTAGAGGCAAGTAGACGGGTGGCTTTGTCTGAAATTCAACATTTTCTCAAATGTTCATATTCCACACAACGTGCTATTTGAGCTGACTAATAAAACAGTATGGCTAGTCAGGAAATGGTTTGGCTTAAATACCCACACCACCAGAGACTGTTACAGTTTCAGAGGACATTATAACTGATCAGCTCACTAGCGTAAGAGCAACTGTTAGATACTGGGCCTCGCAGCACCAGTTACCATCATCTAACGGCCGGAGGCTCTTTATGGACTTACAACAACTCAAACAACAGCAACACTGGACTGGTCTACATTTACAGGGACAACTAGCATGTCTTCCCTCTGCTGATCATTCTGTATCACATCCTATATTTAATAATATTGTAATTGATGAGGAGATTGTCTGCTGTGGAGGAAGGCTGTGCTTTTGACTCCAGTCTAGAAGCCTTCCTCACGAAGGTAATGAAGTATCAGCCTCTGGTTTCAGCTCTGGAACAACTCGGCTATAAATGTAGGTTACTAGGTTTTATATTTGGTAGCCTTGGCAACATTCATAGACTAGTGGTGAGGGGTCTGCAACTGGCTGGAATGATAAAATTGCAGGCAAAGCAGTTGGCGAGATATTGCTCCATGTCAGCAATTGTAAGACGCCGTCCTATCTGAAGATTAAGTCATAGAATAGCCTACGATTCATCATATTATATAAATTGTTTCTATTATTCATATATTCATAATTTTAGCCAAAAAACATGTAATTTTTCCAAAACATTGTCGTGTCAACGTCATTTCACTAAGTTGGGCTCGACTGATGTATAGAATTCTAATTGAGTGTTGAGCTTTATTCAATCTGAATAAAACTGACCAAACCTCACGACACAGTAAATTCACAGTAAAATTTTCAGTGTTAATTCAACTCTAGCAGTGTACATATGAGCCGACTCAGACCAGATTAAGCCCATATGAACTCTGATAGAGTTGAATTAACAGCACCTGTAAATGTAGACCTTCTCAAAACAGCACACTTAGAGTCGGTTCAGCAGCAGCTGAATTCGCTCAGAAACGAGAGTCTTTTTTTAACATAAGCGCTGAGCTACTCAAAGCAGGCTACGCCAGGACCGCAAAGCAATGCAGGGAGAAGGTAAAGAAATTAAAAGCTGAATTCAAAAAATTGAAAGACCACAATAACCGTAGTGGAGTTGAACCAAAATAAAAATAAATGTACGATTTAATCGACTCCGTTATTGGGCATAGACCCTCCATGGATCGGGCTGTAGCCAGCAACTCTGCGACCATCATACTGGAGGAGATGTGTGCCTCGCTTTCCAACTCCCCAACAACGGGTAAGTTAAGTCGAGTTGTCAGTGTGTGTGTGTGTGTGTGTGTGTGTGTGTGTGTGAGAGAGCAGCGGCAACAAGAAGTAGCCTAATTCGCAACATTGTTTCTGGCGCATATGAAACGGTGGTAGGCATAGGCTATATCACTAGAGAGACACTGTTACACTTTGAAAAGCCTTTTCATTTTCAAAATAATCTCGTAATCAATGTGTTGATGTATATTTGTAAGTGTAAATGTTACAGAAGACATGCCTGATGGCTATCGCATCGGGATGGCTAGACGTTTTCTATCTGTAAGTTAGGCTACTCAGTCTTACAAAACATCCCCCTCCTCCCAAAACACTGAACTCACACGCACATAGGCTAAACGGTGATGCTGACTTTCTATGATGATCGACCTACGCAAATGTAATTTAAACCTGCACATCAACAAAGACAGTCACAGAAGAATGATCCGCCTGTTGTTGAGAGAGTGACTAGCTAGTTGTATGTGTTTCTGTAAATTATATAGTTGCGAAATACTGTGATATGAAAAATAATTACAAATAATATTTCTTTATAGAGTCATATGACATTGACACAACTGACCAACCATCAACTTCACAGTTGGTCACAGAAGTGCCAGCTTCATCTAAAACCAGAACCAAGAAAGGTAAAATAACAAACTCCATGGATATCCAAAGCTAATACTAAAATGCTTATTAGGCCTACATAGCTAATTTGAGAGTATTATATATCACCCCCCACCAGGGAAACGTAAGCCCTCCCCCACCCAGGATCTGCTGGAATACCTGAGGGAATCTGACCGACAGCATCAGCAGGAGGCTCAGGAGATCCAGGAACGTTACCTGGCAACAGAGAAGGAGACCAGCCAGCAACAAGCTGCCTTGCTGGCTATTCTCAGTAGAATAGCCAATGTCTTTGAGAAAAAGGTCACTCCCTGAGCCCTGACTGTGATACATACTAGTGTAAATGTTTATGTGATTAACTTTATAACTTTATAAATAATAACTACATTTTATGAATCTATATTAAATACAATCTATTTATTTATTTATTAAATGTTTTATTCTGCCAAAATAAAATATTCTAATTTAAATCTTCAATTCCTTCTTATTCATGTGATAAGTAAATTAAGTACACATTATACCAATAAATAACAAACCATGAAAAATAAACATATTGGTTAGCTATGTTACAAGTCTAAATGTTTACTGAACAAATAAAACATTCTGGATTCCTTTTCCAGTCATCATTTCAAAAATCATGAAAAGATAAGTGGAAAATGTTAGTTGCACAGTATAGCAAATAAAACATGCAATAAAAGACAACACCTTATTTGAGTTAATAAACAATATTTTAATACAAATAAATGATTCACACATAGACTAAGCTTTTGGCAACAACAAATAAATAAGGGTAGATAGGCTCTGGAGGTGGAATTATCTAAAATACAAAATTCTGAATTGGTCACTGGCTGCTGAAAAAATGCATCAAGGCAGTTCTGATCTCTGGACCACCTTGGTCCATGCGGTCTGGGAGGGCATGTCTTGGAGGCATTGCATGCATGTCAGGCTGAACAGCCAACCAGTCTTCATGGAAATGGTCTCCATGTTCCTCACACAAATTGTGGAGAACACAGCAGGTCAACACCATTTTTTTTGTCAGCTCAATGTTGCAGTCGTTACGTTTTAGTAAGCAACGCCACCTGCCCTTCAGCCGTCCAAAGGCATTTTCAACAACAGACCTCGCCCTACTGATCTTATAATTATATTGCCGCTGCTCTGCAGTGAGACGGCCGGTGTCAGAGAAGGGCTTCAAAAGCCATGTTTGCAGAGGGTAAGCCGGATCTCCAATAATGTAGAACCCCACATCTTGACCGCTAATGGCTCTGCTGTGACATGTGAGGAGTTGACCATTGCTACTGAGCTCCTCCCATAGGTAGGATTGCCGGAAGACCCTGGCGTCATGTAAACTACCTGGGTGTCCTGCACACAAGTCCCAGAATAGTCCCCTTCCGTCCACCACTGCTTGTAAAATTATTGAATGCCAGCCCTTGCGATTGAAATAATCCTGGTGGAACTCCTCTGGTGCTATGATGGGTATGTGAGACCCATCTATGGCTCCAATGCACTGTGGCACTCCCCACCGCTGCTCAAAATACTCTGCCATCTCTGTAAGTTTTCTGATGTCAGGAAACTGTATATGCGTAGGCAGGAGTATCTCCGTCACTGCTTTACAGAACTCCTGCACACAATGACACACTGTTGTAATACCCACCCCAAAAAGATGGCCCACAGTCCTGTACTCGGAATTTGTAGCCAGTTTCCAAAGGGCAATGGCCACTCGCTTATGCACAGGCACACACAAACGGAATGACGTATTTCTTTTCTCTATTGCTGGCTTAACTTTAATGCAGATGTATTCAAAAGTCTCTTTGGACATCCTGAAATTCTTCACCCATTGGGCTTGAGAAAATCTGCTCACTACCCTCTCCCACCATTCTAGTGACCGTGGATGTGCCCAGATGGATGACATTCTTCTTCTCATTTGAGAATGGATTCTGAGCACCTACAGGAAAAATATAGGATCTACCATAAGTTACACAGTTCATGTTCATATGTAAAATTTGATACATTAATATAGCTATTTGCTTTTGGAACTGACAAGCAATTTGGGTTTGAAATTTGCATGTAACATTATCATATTCACATATTTCAGATAACATAGCATTAACTATGTTTATTTCATATGAATGCTAAATCATAAATATTTTTATAATAACAGTGTGTAACGTTACACTGCTCTGGTAGACAACGACTAACGTTAGCTATGGACAACATTTTACAGACATTAGGGCCCTCTAGTGGATAAGTTAAGTAGGATCATATATTTGCTAGTAGGCTACAGTAGACTTACCCTTCATTTGATGACCATTCTGCGCCTCCTTAACTCAATATATATTAATATATTATAATAATGTCAATGTCATAATTTTGCCACAATTCAATCAGTATATTTAATTAAATACACAAAACACATCAGATCAGCTAACTACAATTGCTTTCAATTCATCCATTAATTTATCCCACGCATAGGCTATTTTCAACATGTAGGCTACTAAATTAAATTAACTAAACATTTTTATTATCACTTCAGTTCACTTATTTGTGGAACCTTTCAAAATACAGTACATTACATAAACTATACATACCTGATAGCTTTTTGGTAAGTATGACTGCAGAAGCTTTTGTGCTTGCTTGAATTCAGCCTTATTTAAAATCTTCATCTTTTTACGGCACAACCTACAAAGAAGCATGGAGTACGTTTACATTTCCAAAAATAGCCTTCAAGTACAAACAGGTAGAGACTGTCCATCACAGGTCCTCAATCTTATCCAATAAGGACTGGTGTGGGTGCGGGCTTTTGTTCCAACCAAGCAGTAAGACACCAGACTCTACTAATCAAGGTCCTTAGCAGAGGCTCTCGGGGTTGATTAGTAGAGTCTGGTGTGTTACTACTTGGTTGGAACAAAAGCCCGCACCCACACCGAACCTTACTGGATAA
This sequence comes from Ilyophis sp. 1 JC-2022, assembly GCA_022702515.1. Lineage (NCBI taxonomy): Eukaryota > Metazoa > Chordata > Actinopteri > Anguilliformes > Synaphobranchidae > Ilyophis > Ilyophis sp. 1 JC-2022. Next base: position 104,640,978 of record CM040396.1, on the reverse strand, counting down.
GATTGAGTACCCCTGCTGTATATCAACAATGATCTTATATTAAAGCTGGCCATATTAACTAGACACCGCCATCTAACAATAGCAATAATCACTGCTATTTTTACCTTTATCTGTAATTCATTATGTTTATCTGTTATTGATTCAATGTGCAGCACTATAACCCATATACCATTGTAAAGCTTCACACTTTGATGCAAAAAAAACTTCCTGTCTCAATCGGTAAAACCAGTACAGAGATTGTAATGGGTTTATGATAGTTCAGAGATGTCATGGATCTGACCTTTCTTCCCTTATCTCCACGTCGCTTTATTCGTTTTTATCGTTTACCGGTAATCTATCGGATTTTCCTGTGTTCCGTCACGGGTTTTGCTTTCACCTTGTCATTAGTGAGTTCACCTGGCAGGTATTTCCGCTCACTATTTATACCCCGCTTCCGGCCTCTCTCGTTGCTTCCATGTTATTTCACATGACATTCGAGCCGGTAAAAAAGGGTATAGGAAGTTGTATTGCTATCGACCGCTTTGATTAGCAACGCGGGACTTGTTAGCAGTACAACCTTAGAAAGAAAGCTGTTCTAATTATACGCTCTTATTTCAGAGCAGAGGTTTTGTTTTCTTTTGTTCTCTACTCTACCTACGAGTGTCTCACCCAAAGTTTTTGGGGTCTTTTCAGTTCACTGTTTTTTGTTGTTTCGCTCCACATACGGGAGTTAGATAAGCGTTATTGCTTATTCCTTTGTGTGGCGAAGTGAGTTAGACCACTCGTAAAATAACCAGGCAGAGTCAGATAATTCAGGAAACCGTGTGTTTTATTGGGTCAAAACACACGCACTCGCAATCCTAGCTCCTTTTCCTCCTCTGTTCCAGCCCTTTTGAAGGCTCTCAGGCTCACTGTTGAACAATCAAGGCAATTGGTTAATTGATAACACCAAACATATAATCAATCGTCCCCAATTGCCTGATTGCCAACAGCTGTGCCGGCTCCCTAAACCACCCTCGTTCACTCTCTCTCTTGCTAGCTGCACCTAAAACCACGCCCCCCTACCACATACCCCCACCGCCCGACTTAGGCCGGGAAGCCATCCGGCCAATGCTCAACTCCCCCCCCCCTCCCCCTCCTCCACCGGACGGGAGAGAAAATCAGCCACCACCATCTGCGCTCCCGGCCTATGAATCACCTTGAAATTAAAAGGCTGTAAAGCCAGATACCACCGAGTGATTCGGGCGTTGGTATCCTTCATGCGGTGAAGCCATTGGAGGGGCGCATGGTCCGAGCAGAGGGTGAATGAGCGACCCAGCAGATAATAACGGAGGGACCCGACCGCCCATCTGATGGCCAGGCACTCCTTCTCGACCGTGCTGTACTTCGCTTCCCGCTGTGATAGCTTTCGGCTAATGTACAGCACTGGTCGGTCGACCCCCTCCACCTGCTGAGTCAAAACGGCCCCCAGCCCTCTGTTCGATGCGTCAGTCTGCAAATTAAAGGGGAGAGAGAAATTAGGGGTGAACAAGAGCGGTTTCCCACACAAAGCTTCCTTTACCCTCTCAAACGCCTGCCGACACAGCTCCGTCCACTGAACCGGATCTGAGGCACCTTTCCGAGTCAAGTCGGTCAGGGGACTGGTCAGGTCCGAGAAAGCCGGGATGAACCTTCTGTAGTACCCGGCCAGTCCCAAAAACCTCCTCACCTCTTTTTTAGTCTTAGGTCGTGGACAGGTCGCGATCGCCGCGGTTTTGTCCACCAGAGGTCGCACCTGTCCACTTCCCAAGTGGTACCCCAAATACCGTACCTCCGCTCTGCCAATCGCACACTTCTTTGGGTTAGCCGTGAGTCCCGCCTGTCTCAGGGACTCCAGTACCGCCCCCACATGCCGCACATGCTGAGCCCAGCTGTCACTGTGTATTATTATATCGTCCAGATAGGCTGCAGCGAAAGCAGCATGCGGACGCAGTACCCTGTCCATGAGACGTTGGAAAGTGGCAGGGGCTCCGAATAACCCAAACGGAAGTGTCCGGAATTGGTACAACCCGTCCGGAGCGGAGAAAGCCGTTTTTTCTTTGGACTCTGGAGACAAGGGAATCTGCCAGTAACCCTTGGTCAAATCCGAGAAAAAACGAGCTGTGCCCAGCCGATCCAATAGGTCATCTACCCGAGGCATGGGATAGGCATCGAATCGTGACACTTTGTTTACTTTACGATAGTCTACACAGAAGCGAACAGATCCATCCGGCTTACTCACCAGCACGATGGGGCTATTCCACGCACTGTTAGACTCTTCTATTACGCCCAATTCCAACATTGTCTTTATTTCTGCCTGAACCACTTTTTTTTTATGTTCAGGCAGTCGGTAGGGGCGCGAACGCACCGTCACCCCCGGGGTTGTCTCAATATGGTGATTTATCAGATTGGTGTAGCCTGGTAGAGGGGAAAACACATCAGCGAACTGCTTTTGCAACTTGGCAAGATCCGTTCTCTGATTCGGTAAGAGATGGCTATCAAAAAGGGGGGAGGTTTGATCGTTCGAATTTGGTACCTCCGGTCCCAGCTCATCTCTCTCCTGATCTACCGACATCAAGGAGACCGGTATCACCTCTTTCCACACTTTTAATAGATTGAGGTGATAAATCTGTTTCGCCCCCTCTCTATCAGACCGCTCCACCTCATAATCGACTTCCCCTACTCGTCGTGTGACCACGAAGGGTCCTTGCCACTTGGCGAGTAATTTTGTGCTGGAAGTCGGTAGTAATACCAAGACTTTCTCTCCCGGTGAAAATTGCCGTATTTTCGTTCCTCTATTGTAGTGCTTTTGCTGACGTTCCTGAGCCTCTAGCAAATTCTCTCGTGATAATCTCCCCAGTGTATGGAGTTTTGCTCGCAGGTCCATAACGTATTGAATTTCGTTTTTACTGGGGCTTGGACCCTCCTCCCAGCTTTCTTTAACCAGGTCCAAAATACCCCGTGGTTTTCTACCAAACAGCAATTCAAAAGGAGAAAATCCCGTGGAGGCCTGGGGAACCTCTCGCACTGCAAACAATAGAGGAACTAACCACTTATCCCAATTTCGGCTGTCATCGTGTACAAACTTCCAAATCATGGATTTCAAAGTCCTATTAAAACGTTCCACGAGACCATCCGTTTGTGGATGGTACACGCTCGTTTTAATTGACTGAACACCCAAAAGTTCATACAGTTCGCGTAGTGTGCGTGACATGAACGAAGTGCCTTGATCAGTCAGAATCTCTTTCGGGATTCCAACTCGGGAGATTATTTGAAACAATGCCTGCGCAACACTCTTAGCCGAGATATTGTGCAATGGCACTGCTTCGGGATACCGGGTTGCATAATCCACCAGAACTAATACAAATCGGTATCCCTGAGTGCTCCGTTCAAATGGTCCGATGAGGTCCATGCCCACTCTATCAAACGAGACCTCAATTAATGGTAGGGGCCGCAATGGGGCTTTTGGGATGGCTGGGGAATTTACCAGCTGACAATCTGGACAGGACGCACACCACTTACGTACGTCCGCCCAGATGCCCGGCCAATAAAATCGGGCCATTATCCGGTTCAGTGTTTTTTCATACCCTAAGTGAGCAGCCATGGGGTTGAAATGAGCCGCCTGGAAAATCATTTCCCGGCGGCTTTTTGGTACCAACAACTGGGTCGTCTCCTCACCTGACCAGTGTCACGACTCACTCGATACAACCTATCTTTAATAATTGCAAAATACGGGTGAGAGCGTGCAGCGTCAGGGCGCACCAGCTGACCATCAATACATATCACCTGGTCGAAGGCAAAGCGTAGGGTATCGTCTCGAGACTGAGCGAGTGGAAAATCTTCCATGGGTTGGAACACCGGCACCTGGGGAGTCTCCACTGGAGGCTCTCCTGGAGCCGCCCCCCCCCCCGTCAGTGTCGGACGACCCCGCGTCACCACTTTCCGCTGCACACACCTCACACTTCCCTACCAGTCGTGATCGTACCCCCATCAGTTTTTCCGCTATTAGTTTAAACCCCGCCCAATCTGTACCCAAAATCAGAGGGTGCGAGAGGTGGGAGCTAACCGCAGCCTCTATGATATGCTTTTTCCCTTTTATCCGAATTTCCACTGGTACTATTGGGTATTTGTGTCGATCCCCATGCACACACCTAATTACCACCCAATGTGCCGATCTCAAAGCCTCGGTTCGAACCAGGCTCTGGTGAATCATGGTCTGCATAGCCCCTGAATCCAACAGAGCCCGGTGTTCACTCCCTTGCACCCTTACCGGAATGCAGTACGCCCCGTCTGAATCGGGAGCGGAGGTGGGCGGTCCGACATTCGCCGGCAAATGTCAGGGGTTTTTGACACAATGTCAGATTTTTTTTAAAATACAGCCCTCGCGGAGTCCAGAGTAGCCTTCATTCTCTCTCTCTTGACCGGTAATGCTCTCGCATGGGCCGACCCACTTATTAGAGCTAATTCATCCATTGTTAGTAATACGGAGCGGCTTATGGCGGAGATGGTGTCAGTGTTCGATCAAGACGTTTCTGGCAAAGAGGCTGCCATGCGTTTAACCCGTCTTCGTCAGGGCACTGACACCGTGGCCGCATTTGCTATTACTTTTCGTGCTCTTGCGGGAGTGACAGGGTGGTCCGATGAGCCTCTATGTGCTCTGTTCCTAAATGCCTTATCGGAAAACATAAAGGACGCCATTGCGGGTATCGAACCACCCGCTACATTCGGGGCTCTTGTATCTACGGCCATTCGGTTGGATAACCGGTTTAGAGAGAGAGAGAAGGAGAGGACTTATAAGGGTTTTAAACAGCACCCACCTCGTTACTCTTCCTCTCACATGCCAGCACCGGCTCACAGTCCTTTTGTAGCCCCCATTGAACAGGAGGAGTCCTTGCAGGTGGATAGTTCCTCCATGCGCGAGACAGGGGATGCTAAGTCTCGTGAATGGCGGTGTAGGTATTGTAAGAGGAAGGGCCATTTAAGGGACCACTGTCCCAAACTTGTGGGAAAAGATTAGTCCCTCTAGTGGAACCGAGTCGCATAGCGGGACTAGAATTAAATTACCCTCGGACCTTCCTGTCGGTCTATTTGCGCTGGAACGACCGCCAGATTTCCTGCAATGCGTTCATTGATTCAGGGGCAGTTGAGTGCCTCGTTGATTCCAACTGGGTTAAATCCCACAAAATTCCCACCCACCCTCTATCTCTACCTCGCCTGGTTACGGCTCTAGATGGCCGTCCCCTAGGCACTGGCACTATCTCCCGGGTTACCGCCGCTATACGCATGCGCGTTCCGTTTCGTAAACATACGGAGGAGATTCAGTTTTTTTTAGTGGAGTCCCCAGTTTATCCGCTGGTTTTGGGTCATTCCTGGCTCACTCGCCATAACCCACACATTAATTGGGGGGGGCGGGTCCCGTTATTCAGAAATGGAGTCCCAGATGCAAACGCCACTGTTATGTCGCCAGTCATTTTTTGTTGAGAGAAGGGGGTGAAGATTATGCACAGTCTGACTCAGAGAGTGAGGATAATTACGCTAGTAACCAGCAGTCCTCTCATGTTCCCTCCGAGAATGGAGAGGAAAGTTTAGACTGGGATTACTCTGCGGAACGACCTCCTGCGTGGCAGGAGTTGACGTCCGAGTCAGATATTGATTGGGAAATTCATTCTGTCTCGGACACTGAGGGTGTTGAAGTGGGAGGGGCACTCGAATTCCAGCTGCCCGCTAATGTTCCTAAACAGTACGCCGATCTGGCGGAGACATTTAGCAAACAACGTTCCACTTCACTACCACCTCACAGACCATATGACTGCGCTATAGAGCTATACCCAGGCACTACCCCCTCTAGAGGGTCTCTTTATTCGTTATCCATCCCTGAGAGCGCAGCTATGCATAAATATATTGAGGAGGCTTTGGTCAATGGGTTTATTAGACCTTCCACCTCGCCTGCAGGGGCGGGTTTTTTTTTGTTAAAAAGAAAGACGGAGGTCTCAGACCCTGTATTGATTACAGGCCCTTAAATGACATAACGGTGAAGAACAGGTATCCCCTTCCTCTTATGAACTCCGCTTTCGAGCGCCTTCAGGGGGCGTCTGTTTTTACTAAACTGGACCTACGTAACGCCTATAACCTCATTCGTATTCGCGAAGGCGACGAATGGAAGACCGCTTTTAACACGCACAGTGGTCACTACGAATATCGCGTCATACCGTTCGGGCTCACTAGCGCCCCCTCTGTGTTTCAGGCGTTGATTAACGATGTGCTGAGGGAGATGCTGGAAAAATTTGTCTTCGTGTATCTTGACGATATTTTAATATTTTCGCCCGATTTTACCACACATGTCGGTCACGTTCGTCAGGTTCCTGCTGCACTTCTCAAAGCCCAATTATTTGTAAAGGCAGAGAAGTGCGTTTTTCACACTGGCTCTGTTTCATTTTTGGGTTTCATTATTAAAGAGGGTAAGGTACAGATGGATCCGGAAAAGGTTTCCGCTGTAAAGAACTGGCCCATGCCATCTTCCGTAAAACAGGTACAACGTTTTTTAGGTTTTGCAAATTTTTATCGGCGATTTATTCGGAATTTTAGTGCGGTAGCAGCGCCCATTACTGCGCTCATTAAGAAAAACCGCCCCCCCCCCCGTCAGTGTCGGACGACCCCGCGTCACCACTTTCCGCTGCACACACCTCACACTTCCCTACCAGTCGTGATCGTACCCCCATCAGTTTTTCCGCTATTAGTTTAAACCCCGCCCAATCTGTACCCAAAATCAGAGGGTGCGAGAGGTGGGAGCTAACCGCAGCCTCTATGATATGCTTTTTCCCTTTTATCCGAATTTCCACTGGTACTATTGGGTATTTGTGTCGATCCCCATGCACACACCTAATTACCACCCAATGTGCCGATCTCAAAGCCTCGGTTCGAACCAGGCTCTGGTGAATCATGGTCTGCATAGCCCCTGAATCCAACAGAGCCTGGTGTTCACTCCCTTGCACCCTTACCGGAATGCAGTACGCCCCGTCTGAATCGGGAGCGGAGGTGGGCGGTCCGACATTCGCCGGCAAATGTCAGGGGTTTTTGACACAATGTCAGATTTTTTTTAAAATACAGCCCTCGCGGAGTCCAGAGTAGCCTTCATTCTCTCTCTCTTGACCGGTAATGCTCTCGCATGGGCCGACCCACTTATTAGAGCTAATTCATCCATTGTTAGTAATACGGAGCGGCTTATGGCGGAGATGGTGTCAGTGTTCGATCAAGACGTTTCTGGCAAAGAGGCTGCCATGCGTTTAACCCGTCTTCGTCAGGGCACTGACACCGTGGCCGCATTTGCTATTACTTTTCGTGCTCTTGCGGGAGTGACAGGGTGGTCCGATGAGCCTCTATGTGCTCTGTTCCTAAATGCCTTATCGGAAAACATAAAGGACGCCATTGCGGGTATCGAACCACCCGCTACATTCGGGGCTCTTGTATCTACGGCCATTCGGTTGGATAACCGGTTTAGAGAGAGAGAGAAGGAGAGGACTTATAAGGGTTTTAAACAGCACCCACCTCGTTACTCTTCCTCTCACATGCCAGCACCGGCTCACAGTCCTTTTGTAGCCCCCATTGAACAGGAGGAGTCCTTGCAGGTCGATAGTTCCTCCATGCGCGAGACAGGGGATGCTAAGTCTCGTGAATGGCGGTGTAGGTATTGTAAGAGGAAGGGCCATTTAAGGGACCACTGTCCCAAACTTGTGGGAAAAGATTAGTCCCTCTAGTGGAACCGAGTCGCATAGCGGGACTAGAATTAAATTACCCTCGGACCTTCCTGTCGGTCTATTTGCGCTGGAACGACCGCCAGATTTCCTGCAATGCGTTCATTGATTCAGGGGCAGTTGAGTGCCTCGTTGATTCCAACTGGGTTAAATCCCACAAAATTCCCACCCACCCTCTATCTCTACCTCGCCTGGTTACGGCTCTAGATGGCCGTCCCCTAGGCACTGGCACTATCTCCCGGGTTACCGCCGCTATACGCATGCGCGTTCCGTTTCGTAAACATACGGAGGAGATTCAGTTTTTTTTAGTGGAGTCCCCAGTTTATCCGCTGGTTTTGGGTCATTCCTGGCTCACTCGCCATAACCCACACATTAATTGGGGGGGGCGGGTCCCGTTATTCAGAAATGGAGTCCCAGATGCAAACGCCACTGTTATGTCGCCAGTCATTTTTTGTTGAGAGAAGGGGGTGAAGATTATGCACAGTCTGACTCAGAGAGTGAGGATAATTACGCTAGTAACCAGCAGTCCTCTCATGTTCCCTCCGAGAATGGAGAGGAAAGTTTAGACTGGGATTACTCTGCGGAACGACCTCCTGCGTGGCAGGAGTTGACGTCCGAGTCAGATATTGATTGGGAAATTCATTCTGTCTCGGACACTGAGGGTGTTGAAGTGGGAGGGGCACTCGAATTCCAGCTGCCCGCTAATGTTCCTAAACAGTACGCCGATCTGGCGGAGACATTTAGCAAACAACGTTCCACTTCACTACCACCTCACAGACCATATGACTGCGCTATAGAGCTATACCCAGGCACTACCCCCTCTAGAGGGTCTCTTTATTCGTTATCCATCCCTGAGAGCGCAGCTATGCATAAATATATTGAGGAGGCTTTGGTCAATGGGTTTATTAGACCTTCCACCTCGCCTGCAGGGGCGGGTTTTTTTTTGTTAAAAAGAAAGACGGAGGTCTCAGACCCTGTATTGATTACAGGCCCTTAAATGACATAACGGTGAAGAACAGGTATCCCCTTCCTCTTATGAACTCCGCTTTCGAGCGCCTTCAGGGGGCGTCTGTTTTTACTAAACTGGACCTACGTAACGCCTATAACCTCATTCGTATTCGCGAAGGCGACGAATGGAAGACCGCTTTTAACACGCACAGCGGTCACTACGAATATCGCGTCATACCGTTCGGGCTCACTAGCGCCCCCTCTGTGTTTCAGGCGTTGATTAACGATGTGCTGAGGGAGATGCTGGAAAAATTTGTCTTCGTGTATCTTGACGATATTTTAATATTTTCGCCCGATTTTACCACACATGTCGGTCACGTTCGTCAGGTTCCTGCTGCACTTCTCAAAGCCCAATTATTTGTAAAGGCAGAGAAGTGCGTTTTTCACACTGGCTCTGTTTCATTTTTGGGTTTCATTATTAAAGAGGGTAAGGTACAGATGGATCCGGAAAAGGTTTCCGCTGTAAAGAACTGGCCCATGCCATCTTCCGTAAAACAGGTACAACGTTTTTTAGGTTTTGCGAATTTTTATCGGCGATTTATTCGGAATTTTAGTGCGGTAGCAGCGCCCATTACTGCGCTCATTAAGAAAAACCTTGGCAGCCAGTTCCAATGGAATTCTAAGGCAGGGTCAGCATTCTCTGAATTAAAGAGAAGGTTCACTTCCGAACCCATCCTGGTTACACCCAACCCCTCCCTTCCCTTTGTGGTAGAGGTAGACGCCTCCGAGCTAGGCGCCGGAGCCATTCTTTCCCAATGTTCGCCACTTGACCACAAGATGCACCCCTGCGCTTATTTCTCTCGCACCCTAACATCGGCAGAGAGGAATTATGACGTAGGGGATCGAGAATTGCTTGCGGTCAAGTTGGCTTTGGAGGAATGGCGCCATTGGCTTGAAGGAGCGGAACATCCATTCACGGTCTGGACAGACCATAAGAATCTTGAGTACGTTCAGCTGGCTAAGAGGCGTAACTCACGGCAAGCTAGGTGGGCGCTGTTCTTTCTAAGATTTAATTTTATTATCACGTATCGCCCCGGGTCTAAAAACGTCAAACCTGATGCTCTCTCGCGGATTTACGATGTACTCAGTTCCCGAGCCTATTATCGCCACTGACCTCATTGTTGCCCTGGTTATTTGGGAGGTTGAGGCAGCGGTGCAGAGAGCCTTGCGCTCGGACCCAGGTCCTGGTGGGGCACCGGTCAACTGTCTTTTCGTCCCTCCTCGTCTTAGGTCGCGGGTCCTCCAATGGGGCCACGCCTCCCAACTCACCGGTCACCCAGGGGTTCATCGAACTAGGGACTTTTTATCCCGGCGTTTCTGGTGGCCTAGTCTGGAGAGAGACGTACGCTCATTTGTCGCGGCTTGTCCGGTTTGCGCTCTCACCTTCCTCCCTCGGGTTTTCTTCGCCCTCTACCTATTCCCACCCGCCCCTGGAGTCATATTTCCCTAGACTTCATCACGGGGTTGCCGTTATCTTCAGGCAATACTACCATTTTAGTGGTGGTCGACAGTTTTTCCAAAGCGGCCCATTTTATTGCGCTGTCCAAGCTGCCCTCGGCACCTGAGACAGCGCAACTTATGATTGACTATGTGTTTCGCCCGCGTGGCCTTCCGTCGGATGTGGTGTCCGATCGCGGTCCACAGTTCGCCGCCAAGTTTTGGCGGGCGTTTTGCTCTCTGCTGGGGGCTTCGGTTAGTTTATCTTCCGGGTTTCACCCGGAGACTAACGGCCAGACAGAGCGTACTAATCAGACTCTAGAGAATACTCTTCGCTGCCTTGCCGCATCCAAGCCTACCTCCTGGAGCCGTCACCTCGCCTGGGCGGAGTACGCTCACAACACGCTGCGTAATGCCTCCACCGGCCTCTCCCCCTTCGAGGCTCAGCTGGGTTACCAACCACCTCTTTTTCCTGAGCTTGAGAAGGAGGTGGAGGTACCCTCCGTAGGATCTTTCGTTCGTCGGTGTCGGTCGGTTTGGAGACAAGTGCGGTCGTCTCTTATACGGGCTTCGGCTAAACAAAAAGTTGCGGCTGATAGGCATCGTCGAGCTGCACCATCCTATAGAGTGGGACAACGGGTTTGGCTTACTACTCGGGACCTTCCGTTGCGGGTCGAGTCCGGCAAACTCGCCCCTCGTTTTGTGGGTCCCTTCAAAATTATTAAAAGAATCAACCCAGTCACATTTCGACTGCAACTGCCGCGCTCAATGCGCATCCACCCCACGTTTCACGTCTCCCGTCTGAAACCGGTACTCGTAAGCCCCCTCGCCCCGTTTGAGAGACCACCTCCGCCTCCCCGACTCATAGAAGGGGGTCCGGCTTATACCGTTCGCCGCATTGTGGCCGAGAGACGTGTAGGTAGAGGGTGGCAGTTCCTTGTTGACTGGGAGGGTTATGGTCCGGAGGAACGTTGCTGGGTTCCATCGAGAAACATCCTGGACCCTCAGTTAATCACCGACTTCCGCAGAGATAAGGTTGTGGAAGCGTCCGGTGCCGTTCCTTAGAGGGGGGGGGTCCTGTCATGGATCTGACCTTTCTTCCCTTATCTCCACGTCGCTTTATTCGTTTTTATCGTTTACCGGTAATCTATCGGATTTTCCTGTGTTCCGTCACGGGTTTTGCTTTCACCTTGTCATTAGTGAGTTCACCTGGCAGGTATTTCCGCTCACTATTTATACCCCGCTTCCGGCCTCTCTCGTTGCTTCCATGTTATTTCACATGACATTCGAGCCGGTAAAAAAGGGTATAGGAAGTTGTATTGCTATCGACCGCTTTGATTAGCAACGCGGGACTTGTTAGCAGTACAACCTTAGAAAGAAAGCTGTTCTAATTATACGCTCTTATTTCAGAGCAGAGGTTTCGTTTTCTTTTGTTCTCTACTCTACCTACGAGTGTCTCACCCAAAGTTTTTGGGGTCTTTTCAGTTCGCTGTTTTTTGTTGTTTCGCTCCACATACGGGAGTTAGATAAGCGTTATTGCTTATTCCTTTGTTTTGCTCGTTTAGCGAGCTCCTCGTTTATATTGCGAGGTTTGTTGTTCTTTCATTTTTAGTTGTTTCTCCACTACGGATTATTGTCCGTTTCTAGTGGTGTTCTTACGGACACTTTAAGATTGCCCAACTACTTGCACTTGGATCTCCAATATTCCCATCTCTGTTTCTGACAGAGATCCCTCATAAGAGATTCAAACGCAAAGGTGGGGAGATCAGAACAAGTCGCTCACAACCATGAGGACCACAAATTAGGGGGAGAGAAATAATAAAGGAAGAAAGAAAAGACAGGAAAACTAATTCCTTAAGGCTAACAGCCAAAGCAGTAAAATACAGTAAACCCACAAAAAACAGGCGAACTAGAAAACTAGTAAATAACAACTAAATCTCCCGAACACAAATAAAGACACAAGAACGGGAAACTTAGTAAACAAAAGAACACCCTCGGCTGCCTTAGCTCAGAGCCGAAGAAGTGTAAAATCAAAACGAAAGTAAAAAAGAAAAAACTGTCGCCTAGAGAACAGCAAAGTGATAAATAGATAGCACAGAACGCTACCAGGAGAAAAAATAAATCCTATACCTGATTAAGTAGCTAACTAGCAAGTCCCCCCTGAACATAAACAATGTTTCATATCAGGAGGTCGCTAGTAACCTAGCTATACCTGGCTCGAATGCAATGTCGTAAGACAATCAAGCACCAGAGAAGCGGAAGTGAGAAACTTAAGTACCCTGCAGATAGAAGCACAGGTGAAAACAATAATGAGGACGGCAAACCACGAAACGTGGAAAAACAATCGGGAAGGCTGGACAAGTGCCGCAAAAGGAAAGCAAACAAACAGCCACAAACCACTACAGGACTTCCCCTCTAAGGGAGGACCCCAGACGATCTCTCAGGCCAACTTCTACGGAAATCTTTAATTAAATCCGGATCTAAAATATGTCTGGCCGGAACCCAACTGAATGTTGAGAAAGAATGGCGCCAACGCCTAACTCGGAAGGATCCACCTCAACCACAAAAGGGAGGGAGGGATTGGGCGTGACGAGAATAGGCTCAGAACTGAACCTCTTCTTCAGTTCCTCAAATGCAGAATCGGCCATCTGATTCCAAACAAATTTAGTAGCCGATGGTTTCTTTGTAAGGGCGGTAATAGGTGCGGCGAGCGCACTAAAATTACGAATGAAACGCCTATAAATATTGGCGTTGAGAAAACGCTGAACTTGCTTCACAGAATTGGGAGTAGGCTAATTAAGTACAGCAGAAATTCTCGGGATCCATAAAGACCTTGCCCTCTGAAACAATGAATCCCAGGAAAGAAACCGTGCTTGCACGAAATGAGCACTTCTCTGCTTTGATGAACAGTTTGGCCTGTAACAGGGCCTTCAATACTTGTTTAACATGTCATCCACGTAAACAAAAACTAATTTCTCCAACATCACTTGTAATACGTCATTAACTAATGCCTGGGAAACCGAGGGGGCACTAGTGAGCCCGAACGTCATGACCCGGTACTCGTAGTGGCCGTTATGGGTATTACGCGGTCTTCCATTCATCACCCTCACGCATGCACACTAGGTTATAAGCATTACGGAGATCTAATTTGGAAAAAATGGTAGCTCCTTGGAGACGTTCAAACGGCTAATTCATAAGGGGAAGTGGGTATCGGTTCTTTATTGTAATGGTGTTTAACACGCGATAATTGGTACATAGCCTTAATGTACCATCCTTCTTTTTAACAAAAAAGAACCCCGCGCCAGCGGGCGAGGTTGATGGTCTTATGAAACCGTTAGCCAACGCCTCATCGATATAATCTTTCATAGCCGCACTCTCGGGAGCTGACAGGAAATAAAGACTCCCTCTAGTAGGAGTAGTACCCGGATACAACTCAATAGCGCAATCAAAAGGACAGTGGGGCGTCAGGCTGGTTGCCCTCTGTTTGCTAAATATCTCTGATAACTCGGCGTATTCGGTCGGCACGTTAGGAGGTAAAGGAAATACAAGTGTTCCTGCCATCTCCGCATCAGAGGGGTTCTCAGAAGATATCTCCTTCAAATAAGAATCTACGTCAGCCAGAGAGTCCCATTCCAGACTCTCGTCACCAACCTCAGTCTCAGAAACAGACCCTCCGTGATTAGGCGGAGACGCAGTCTCCTCCAGCATTAAAACACTCCCCGAACAAACTGGACGGAGCGATGTGATCGTGCGCAGTACATGCGGAACCCCACTGCCGAATAACCCTCTTATCCTCTCCCTACTTAATATGGGGTCCATGCTTAACGAGCCACGTATGCCTCAATGAGTGGGAGAATCGATAAAAAAAACTAAATTCTTTCAGTATGGTTATCCGGATGAACAGACACAGTAAGCAGAGCCGTAGTTTCCTTAATAGTACCCGAACGAGCGACCGTCGAGAGCGGTGACAAATCGGGACTGTTCGAGGAGCTGAATAGGGATGTGGTGTTCTTTAGCTCACCGGGCATCCATAAAACAATCCACAGCCCCAGAGTCAATAAAATTGGGAGTAAATTGTCTCGCCTGCCAGCGCTCTAAACTTTATAGTGAATTCAGCCACCGTATCGTTACCCTGGCGAAGGCGATGAAGCCGTCTAGCTGATTCCCGACCTGAAATGTTATGGTCAAAAACAGACTCCATTTCGCTCATAAGTGTCTTAATATTATCTAAAACCAAGGACCTGCCCCTGATTAAAGGAGTAGCCCAGTCAAGCGCGGCTCCCGTAAATAGCGAGAGCACGAACGCCACCTCAGAATCCTGAAAACTAAAGCGCGATGGCCGAGCTTTAAAAAATATATGACACTGTGCCAAAAACCCTCGGCACTTGCCGGCCCGATCGTCATAGCGGAGCGGGAGCTGAAGTTTAGGCTCTCGGGGTGGGATGGGCAAATGGGCGGAATTCATTTGTGCTTGGGGAACTGGAAAAACGGGAGAAGTAATTGTGAGAGACTCTGTGTCTGTTCTTTTATACACTCTCCATGCAACCGTAGCTGTTCACACAGCCGGGCCTGTTGAGTGAACATATCCTGTTACCTGGTCTGAAGAGAAAATATGCCCTCCTCATACGAGGACCAGGCAGAACACTGAGCGGTCAGAGTAAATAAACCCTATACCTGATTAAGTAGCTAATACCAAGTCCCCCGTGAAGTACCCTGCAGGTAGAAGCACAGGTGAAAATAATAATGAGGACGGCAAACCACGAAACAGAACGTGGAAAAAATCAGATTGATTCACAATCGGGAAGGCAGGACGAGAGCCACGAACCACTACAGGGATAACAAAAGAAAATAACAAGGCAGTACTCACCAAAGCGGGGGGAAATTGACAGCTCAGGTTGATGATTATGATATTTTATCATCCAAAAACAAGACAAACAGCTGCTAACCTGAGAGTATGAACTAGTGAGAAAGGAATCCCCATTCCCCCCAAATTAACGCGATCCTTTCACTTCTTCCGTCCAATGAAGTGAGCCCTCCGGTGGCGTGTCATATGACATGTCTGGGAGCACATTGCCCTTCCCTAACGAGTGGAGCGATCGAGGGGAGGGGTCAGAGCTGTTTGAATTGGAACACCCACATGCCTCTTCTGCACTTCGCCATTCGCTACCTTAAATTCATGATGCAAATTCTTTATCATACCGTTGCGATGTGCAATTTTTTATGTTCATCGGATGAAAAACAATGAAACATCACAGACGATGGTTTTGAAAAACGTTGCATGAATTCACACTGACGTACCAAAAATATGGTATAGCCTACCACCCAGCACTAGTTTCAGACAGCCAGACATGTCAAACGAAACCACGTTAAACCAAGTTAAAGTCAAAATCAAAGCATGATAATTTACCAGAGGTCACAAACTATGTTACGTTTTTTCACTTACCCAGAAAATTTTAGATACAACATTAATGAGCACGCAGGCTTAATGTTTATTCATATTCAGCTTTGGGAAATTCTTGCTACAGGCAGGTGAGTAGGCATAAAAATGTAAAACCACAAAAACATATACATACAAAACAGAGGACAACAATAAAATAACAACACAGCCAGCCTATTCCACAAAGCAGGTTAAGAACGTTAGCCAGATAACTCTAAAAATACAACACTCCAAAACTTTTTTCAATATCAGCAGCTAACAATATGTATGACTCAATCACATACCTAAACCAGACTCTAGTGCACATTCAACGACTGAAACCTCACTAATGTGACAACACAATCTTTTCATTTTCAGTTATCTGAATAACTTGATAATCCTGTTTTGTGGAATACCCCCCTGGCCACGAGAAAGCCATGTAACACCAAGAGTGCCACAATGATAAATAAATACATAAAATAATAAGTACATGTGGGAATATAAAAAATTTATAAATAAAATAATCTGGAAATACATAAATGAATCTGGGAATTAATATAGAAACGTAAATGCATGGGTGGCACGGTGGTGCAGCGGCTCGCACTGTCGCATCACAGCAAGGAGATAGGCCTGTTGAGTGAACATATTCTGTTACCTGGTCTGAAGAGAAAATATGCCCTCCTCATACGAGGACCAGGCAGAACACTGAGCGGTCAGAGTAAATAAACCCTATACCTGATTAAGTAGCTAATACCAAGTCCCCCGTGAAGTACTGTTGTGGATACTGGATCCAAACCTGTCTGATTATGCCAAATTTGTTGTGGATCTCCGAGTGAAAATATCTCAGAGTTGTTTTCAGAAATTCAGAGTTTTTCAACTTTACCTCTCAAATTTCTCTAAGTGTTTAATCAAAGAGGACGAGGCAATAATTCTCAGAGAATGCTAGACTTTATTTCATTAAACATACAACAAAAGTCCAGCGGAGTGCCCCCGCAGAGACTATCAAAAATGCCAGACCTTATCCCATACACCGCACGATCAAGGTCTTGCCATCTCCCCAGAGACACTCCCAGGGCAGTGCCTCTCCCCAGAGACACTCCCGCTCTTCTTGGTTTACAGTCCATCTTTATACAGTTTCTTATCAGATTGTACATCTCATTATTTGTCCATCTGACCTATTTGACCATACAAACACAGGCAATCTCTATCCCCGCCTTTCTTCGAGAACTTTCCAAACTTTTTCTTTGTAGGGCCTATGCCTATTGGATTGTATCTAGGTGACACCTGCCACCCGGCTCCGCCCCACAAAGATAGCTCTCAAAATCCCCCCCCCCCTTTAGATCCCCAGCCACCCATGTCCAGGTGTGGGCCCCCCCCCCCCCCCCCCATGGCATCGCCCTTCAGGCCTGGGAAACCACCTCTTATCAGACCCTGGTTGCTTGGATACTATCTAAGTTCTCCTTCACATTCCTGGACTGCTGACTGTGTGCAAGAATAACAATGGCTAATTAGTATATTACTATGTGTTTTTCTGCTTATTTTGTACTGAGCCTTGGTCGGTCAGACAGCAGGTGTCTAGGTGCCAGGAGCGCCAACTTCTCTTATCTTATCAGACTCTCTGGACTCTCTGAAAACACCAGCTTTAAAATCCCCATTGTTTAGGAACATCTTATCTTCTTATCAGACTCTCTGAAAAACAGCAGCTTCTGACTGGCCTTCAGCTCCCTCTAGTCAGAGAGACAGAGAACATGTCTCTCTGCTCTTATAATATTTTACTGTGCTTATGAATGCGTTTCTCTGTTCTTAATACATTTATACATTCTGTATATTGCTCTTAATACATTCACAGATACATATTCAAATATTATCAATACATATTGTCACAGGTGACCAATGGATTTAATGGAATTCCCAACAGTACCCTGCAGGTAGAAGCACAGGTGAAAATAATAATGAGGACGGCAAACCACGAAACAGAACGTGGAAAAAATCAGATTGAATCACAATCAGGAAGGCAGGACGAGAGCCGCAAAAGAAAAGCAAACAAACAGCCACGAACCACTACAGGGATAACAAAGAAAGGAACAAGGCAGTACTCACCAAAGCGGGGGGACATTGACAGCTCAGGTTGATGATTATGATATTTTATCACCCAATAACAGGACAAACAGCTGCTAACCTTAGAGCGCATATAAACTGGCGAGAGAGGGAGTATTCCAATGCAAATGAACAAATGAACATGCTCCCTTCACTTCTTGTGAGCCCTCCAGTGACGTGTCATATGACATATATGTCAGGGAGCCCTTTGCCCAACATTTTAATTATCAGAAAGGTAAAAGTACAAAATTATAGAGAACTGTGTACAATAGCTCAAAAACATGGACAGCACAGGTTATGCATATAGTAATGAATAGATACAAAAAATCTGCAACTTTTCAATATATGTACACATATCATTATACAGGTATTGAAGTCAGATAATATATTTATAAGAATAATACCATAGATAAATTAATCAAATTAATTACACCCTAATTTCTACAGCTAGACTATCTGCAATGGTGTTCCTATTTTCTGAAATCAAAAAGCCAACTTTTATTCATAGGCAGATCTGGTTCAAATCAATGTTTAAGAATTACTTTCTTAGCAACCGTGAAAGCAGTAAAATACGTCTCTGGTTTTGGGTTATATCTAGAGAGTAGTCACCGTTTAACAGATAAAGAACTAATTTCCTGCCACTAATTCCAGATTTAATTTCTGTTACATAATCCCAGAATAATGGAATTGGTTTGCATTACCAGAACATATGCAAATAGGTGCCCACTGCACCAGAGCTACAAAATGTGTGAGTCGGAATGGGAACCCTTTGCATTTTATATTACAAGTATGGTGTGGTATATGCTTTATAAATCAACTTAAAATGTATCAATTGATGCGCTGGATTTTTAGATACTGCTTGGATGACCTTCCATGTCCATTTTCAGTTTTGGAGACAACAAATGCTGCCCTCACGCTCTATTTTTATCCTCCTGGATCTTACTGCTGCTTTTGATACAATTGATCATCGCATTTTAATTGACGGACTTGAAAAGTGGGTCGGTCTCTCTGGTAGTGTCCTTGGTTGGTTCTGCTCTTATATAACTGAGAGACAGTTCTTTGTCCAGCTGGGTGAGCATGTTTCACAGACCGTCAGCATTGATTATGGCAATTAAATGAAGATAAAGCTACGATTTTAGGACCCAAATTAAAAAGAAACCTGGGAGTTTTTCCTTGCCGCTGTTGCCTTTGGCTTGCTCTTGTGGGGTTCAGGCTGTTGCCTTTGGCTTGCTCTTGTGGGGGTTCAGGCTGTTGCCTTTGGCTTGCTCTTGTGGGGTTCAGGCTGTTGCCTTTGGCTTGCTCTTGTGGGGTTTAGGCAGGGCCTTTGGCTTGCTCTTGTGGGGTTCAGGCTGTTGCCTTTGGCTTGCTCTTGTGGGGTTCAGGCTGTTGCCTTTGGCTTGCTCTTGTGGGGTTCAGGAGGGTTTTTTCTGTGAAGCGTATTGTGACAACTGGTTGTGAAATGCGCCATATAAATAAATATTGATTTGATTTGATTTGACAATTTGCTCTGGGCTGTCTTGCGAAACAAAGCAAATCTGAAGTTAGGAACATGGGTGTGAATTTAGATCTAAATTCTGATCTAAGTTTTAATTCTCATTTTAGCAAAGTAACTAAGATGGCCTTTTTTCACCTAAGGAACACAGCCAAAGTAAAACCTTTTTTTTTACTCAAAAAAAAATGCTGAAATGCTTATACATGCTTTTATTACGAGCCAACTAGCCTATGAAACCCCTGAGGGAGTCTGTTCTCAGTGTATTTTTGTCAGTCTAATGTCAATGCAAACCATAGTTTTTGTGTACTGGAACACTCCAAAACCCAGTAGACATATCTAAAACATGAAATACACAATGATCAGGAAACATTTGTCCCAGTATTGTAGAGGGATCAGCTATAACAGTCATTCTGTGACTTTGTTTATCCCTTGTTGTCTGTTTGGTGCCATCAGGCTTTCTCACAAGCCAATCAGGAGAGTTAGTAGGACCGGCACATTTTTGTATTATGTTTCTGCTTTCCAAAACTTTGACACTGTCCTCGACAGCTGCTACAGCTTCTGTTTTGATTGGGTATTGTTTTAACAGTGGGGGGCATAATTCCCTCAACCTTGACTGGTTCCCCTGCTGGAACGCCGCATCATAACTTGTCATGACTAAGCGACTAAGTTCAGCCCATTTGCACCTTGCGCTGTACTTAGCGTTCAAATAACACGCCGTCTAACTAGCAAAGGTGGACTGGGACAGGCCCTAAATGCACTTGCACCGTGTGTTTTAGAGCAAGCGTTAAGATCGTCAAGCTAGAGCCCTTTAGGGGGTAATAATGTAATGGAACCGATGTATATAGGCTAATATAATAATGTAATGGAACCGATGTATATAGACTAATATAAAAATGTAATGGAACATCTGCTGTTTCTCTCAATATTTAAATTGACTTCTCCATTAATGTAGGCTACTTGCTCACATTCAGAAGCACTGTGAGCAACTCTGAATACATGGAAGGCTGGAACGGGGAACGAAGCAAGTTGATTGACAGATTGTGCTCGTTTAGGGAAATAAATGGGGAAATCTATTTTGGAAATAAAATGCTGCCAGATATGCAGTCGATATGGTTTGATCACTTGAAGGGTTGTTTCTCCTGAGTTATTTTTTTATAGAGTTCGATAGGAAAATGAGTCGGGAGAAACAAGCCTTAAAGTGATCAATCCATATCTACTGCATATCTGGTAGCAGAGTGATGGTTTGAGACCTCAGACCCTTGATGACTTTCAGCTCTTTAGCCAACCGTCGGGTTCCATACTATTCCTGTGTAATTTACAGTTTAATCTAGTCCCACCCCCCAATTCTCATAGAGATCCATTCAAATGCAGAGAGATTATAGTATCACTTGTAAGAGTACCTGAAAATAAGATATAATTTTTGATATCCTTTTATACCCAGTCATGATAGCGTCACCTGTTTACCTGTGGAATGTTCCAAACAGGTGTTTTTTTAACTTCCCAGTTTATTTTTTTGCCCCTGTCCCAACTTTTTTGTAACGTGTTGCAGGCATCAAAATCGTAATTAGCGTATATTTACAAAAATCAATAAAGTTGATAAGGTAAAACATTAAATATCTTTTCTTTGTACTGTTTTCAATTAAATATATGTAAAAGAGTATTTATGAATCACTGCTTTCTGCTTGTATGTGCATTTTACATACTGTCCCAACTTTTTTGGAATTGGGGATTGTATATTCAAAGTAAATATATATGAACATAAATGTATAAACATTTTTATAACTTAAATTAACTGGACATACATTTAAATTCATCCATCATCTCAACCGCTTATTCTGGGTGATGGTCGCAGGAGGGCTGGAGCGTATCCCAGCATGCATTGGGCGATGGATTTGCAACCCTGGACAGGTCGCCAATTCATCGCAGGGCGCACACACCCCATTTACTCACACATACGGGCAATTTAGAGTTCCCAAGTTAGCCTAATTTGTATGTCTTTGGACTGTGGGCGGCAACCGGAGGAAACCCACACGGAAATGGGGAAAACATGCAAACTGCACACAGAAAGGCCCTCGGCCAGGATTTGAACTCGGGAGGCCGATCTCCTTGCTGTGATGCGACAGTGCGAGCCGCTGCACCACCGTGCCACCCATGAATTTACGTTTCTATATTAATTCCCAGATTAATTTATGTATTTCCAGATTATTTTATTTATACATTTTTTATATTCCCACATGTACTTATTATTTTATGTATTTATTTATCATTGTGGCACTCTTGGTGTTACATGGCTTTCTCGTGGCCAGGGGGGTATTCCACAAAACAGGATTATCAAGTTATTCAGATAACGGTGAGAATGAAAAGACTGTTGTGGCGAAGTGCTCTGTAGTGCGTGGAGAATGAATACGCCAGTCCGGGAATTTCCGTTTAACTTTGTTTTATTTTCGTTTGGTCACACAGTTGTACAGCTTTCAGCTCTCAACAACCAACCCTCTCTCTTCCGTTTCCGCTCCTTTTGTAGCTCCCAGGCTCACTGTTGAACAATCAAGGCAATTGGTTAATTGATAATAACAATCCTATAATCGATCGTCACCAATTGCCCGATTGCCGACAGCTGTGCCGGCTTCCTAAACCACTCGCGTTCACTCTCTCTCTTGCTAGCTGCGCCTAAAACCACGCCCCCCTACCACATACCCCCACCGCCCGACTTAGGCCGGGAAGCCGTCCGGCCAATGCTCAACTCCCCCCCCCCTCCTCCTCCTCCACCGGACGGGAGAGAAAATCAGCCACCACCATCTGTGCTCCCGGCCTATGAATCACTTTGAAATTAAAAGGCTGTAAAGCCAGATACCACCGAGTGATTCGGGCGTTGGTATCCTTCATGCGGTGAAGCCATTGGAGGGGCGCATGGTCCGAGCAGAGGGTGAATGAGCGACCCAGCAGATAATAACGGAGGGACCCGACCGCCCATCTGATGGCCAGGCACTCCTTCTCGACCGTGCTGTACCTCGCTTCCCGCTGTGATAGCTTTCGGCTAATGTACAGCACTGGTCGGTCGACCCCCTCCACCTGCTGAGTCAAAACGGCCCCCAGCCCTCTGTTCGATGCGTCAGTCTGCAAATTAAAGGGGAGAGAGAAATTAGGGGTGAACAAGAGCGGTTTCCCACACAAAGCTTCTTTTACCCTCTCAAACGCCTGCCGACACAGCTCCGTCCACTGAACCGGATCTGAGGCACCTTTCCGAGTTAAGTCGGTCAGGGGACTGGCCAGGTCCGAGAAAGCCGGGATGAACCTTCTGTAGTACCCGGCCAGTCCCAAAAACCTCCTCACCTCTTTTTTAGTCTTCGGTCGTGGACAGGACGCGACCGCTGCGGTTTTGTCCACCAGAGGTCGCACCTGTCCACTTCCCAAGTGGTACCCCAGATACCGTACCTCCGCTCTGCCAATCGCACACTTCTTTGGGTTAGCCGTGAGTCCCGCCTGTCTCAGGGACTCCAGTACCGCCCCCACATGCCGCACATGCTGAGCCCAGCTGTCACTGTGTATTATTATATCGTCTAGATAGGCTGCAGCGAAAGCAGCATGCGGACGCAGTACCCTGTCCATGAGACGTTGGAAAGTGGCAGGGGCTCCGAATAACCCAAACGGAAGTGTACGGAATTGGTACAATCCGTCCGGAGCGGAGAAAGCCGTTTTTTCCTTGGACTCTGGAGACAAGGGAATCTGCCAGTAACCCTTGGTCAAATCCAGTGTCGAGAAAAAACGAGCTGTGCCCAGCCGATCCAATAGGTCATCGACCCGAGGCATGGGATAGGCATCGAATCGTGACACTTCGTTTACTTTACGATAGTCTACGCAGAAGCGAACAGATCCATCCGGCTTACTCACCAGCACGATGGGGCTATTCCACGCACTGTTAGACTCTTCTATTACTCCCAAGTCCAACATTGTCTTTATTTCTGCCTGAACCACTTTCTTTTTATGTTCAGGCAGTCGGTAGGGGCGCGAACGCACCGTCACCCCCGGGGTTGTCTCAATATGGTGATTTATCAGATTAGTGTGGCCTGGTAGAGGGGAAAACACATCAGCGAACTGCTTTTGCAACTTGGCAAGATCCGTTCTCTGATTCGGTAAGAGATGGCTATCAAAAAGGGGTGAGGTTTGATCGTTTGAATTTGGCACCTCCGGTCCCAGCTCATCTCTCTCCTGATCTACCGATATCAAGGAGACCGGTATCACCTCTTTCCACACTTTTAATAGATTGAGGTGATAAATCTGTTTCGCCCCCTCTCTATCAGACCGCTCCACCTCATAATCGACTTCCCCCACTCGTCGTGTGACCACAAAGGGTCCTTGCCACTTGGCGAGTAATTTTGTGCTGGAAGTCGGTAGTAATACCAAGACTTTCTCTCCCGGTGAAAATTGCCGTAGTTTTGTTCCTCTGTTGTAGTGCTTTTGCTGACGTTCCTGAGCCTCGAGCAAATTCTCTCGTGATAATCTCCCCAGTGTATGGAGTTTTGCTCGCAGGTCCATAACGTATTGAATTTCGTTTTTACTGGGGCTTGGACCCTCCTCCCAGCTTTCTTTAACTAGGTCCAAAATACCCCGTGGTTTTCTACCGAACAGCAATTCAAAAGGAGAAAATCCCGTGGAGGCCTGGGGAACCTCTCGCACTGCAAACAATAGAGGAACTAACCACTTATCCCAATTTCGGCTGTCATCGTGCACAAACTTCCGAATCATGGATTTCAAAGTCCTATTAAAACGTTCCACGAGCCCATCCGTTTGTGGATGGTACACGCTAGTTTTAATAGACTGAACACCCAAAAGTTCATACAGTTCGCGTAGTGTGCGTGACATGAATGAAGTGCCTTGATCAGTCAGAATCTCTTTCGGGATTCCAACTCGGGAGATTATTTGAAACAATGCCTGCGCAACACTCTTAGCCGAGATATTGCGCAATGGCACTGCTTCGGGATACCGGGTTGCATAATCCACCAGAACTAATACAAATCGGTATCCCTGAGTGCTCCGTTCAAATGGCCCGATGAGGTCCATGCCCACTCTATCAAACGGGACCTCAATTAATGGTAGGGGCCGCAATGGGGCTTTTGGGATGGCTGGGGAATTTACCAGCTGACAATCTGGACAGGCCGCACACCACCTACGTACGTCCGCCCAGATGCCCGGCCAATAAAATCGGGCCATTATCCGGTTCAGTGTTTTTTCATACCCTAAGTGGCCAGCCATGGGGTTAAAATGAGCCGCCTGGAAAATCATTTCCCGGCGGCTTTTTGGTACCAACAACTGGGTCGTCTCCTCACCTGTCTGAGTGTCACGACTCACTCGATACAATCTATCTTTAATAATGGAAAAGTATGGGTGAGAGCGTGCAGCGTCAGGGCGCACCAGCTGACCATCAATACATATCACCTGGTCGAAGGCAGAGCGTAGGGTATCGTCTCGAGACTGAGCGAGTGGAAAATCTTCCATGGGTTGGAACACCGGCACCTGGGGAGTCTCCACTGGAGGCTCTCCCGGCGCCGCCCCCCCCCCGTCAGTGTCGGACGACCCCGCGTCACCACTTTCCGCTGCACACACCTCACACCCCCCTACCAGTCGTGATCGTACCCCCATCAGTTTCTCCGCTATCATTTTAAACCCCGCCCAATCTGTACCCAAAATTAGAGGGTGCGAGAGGTGGGAGCTAACCGCAGCCTCTATGATATGCTTTTTTCCTTTTATTCGAATTTCTACTGGTACTATTGGGTATTTGTGTCGATCCCCATGCACACACCTAATTACCACCCATCGTCCCGATCTCAGAGCCTCGGTTCGAACCAGGCTCTGGTGAATCATGGTCTGCATAGCCCCTGAATCCAACAGCGCCCGGTGTTCACTCCCTTGCACCCTTACCGGAATGCAGTACGCCCCGTCTGAATCGGGAGCGGAGGTGGGCGGTCCGACCACCCGGACCACCTGCCCCACCTCCATGAGCGGACAATTGCGGCGCAGGTGGCCCAGCCGTCCACACCGCCAACACTCCGGTCCAGGCGTTTGAGGCACTCCCTGTGAGTCGGACTGCACCGCCACTGAGCCTGGGGAGGGAAAAGAGGGCAGAGCGTTACGGGGTGTGCTACTGGGGAAGGAGGGGTTTTGGGACCGATAACCAGGAGGGGGGGCGGAACGAGGGGCGAACTTCTTCCTGGGCGCCGGCTCCGGCTTCTGCTGCTGGGCGAAGGGGTTTTGCGCCAGGTGGTCCTCCGCCAGGGTGACGGCGGTATCCAGGTTGGTGGGTCTGTGACACTGGACCCACCTCGCGGTCTCCGCCGGCAACCCCACTATGAATCTCTCCAGGACCACCTGCTCCACGACTCCCGTAGCGGATCGTATTTCCGGCCGGAGCCAGCGCCTCGCCGTGTCCGCCAGCCGCTGGGCGTAGGCGAATGGTCGGTCCTCGCCCGTCAGGTCCGACCCCCGGAATTGCTGCCGGTGCTCCTCCGGGGTATGACCCGTCCGGTCGAGGATCGCCTTCTTTACATTCCTGTACTCCGCCCTCACGGCTGCCGGCAGGCTATGCGCCGCTCGTTGCGCCTCTCCCGACAGGAGGGGTAGGAGGCGCACGGTCCACTCCTCCTCCGGCCACCGGGATGTTTCCGCCGCCAGCTCGAACGCCTCCAGGAATGCCTGCATGTCGTCCTCCGCCGTCATCTTCGGGATATTGAACTTGGGGGAGGCGATGCTCTGCCTTCCCGTGACACTCCCGCCTGCTGAGATCTGCAGCAGGGCTTGTGTCTGGAGGCTAGACTGCTCACACAGGGCCTGCATCTGCTCCGCATGAGCAGCTGCCTGTCGCACCTGTATGGCAGCTAGTCCCTCCAGCACTCTGCCAAGTGTTGTCGTCGGCCCCGCCTGTTCCATCGGATCACTCTCCATTCTTCGCCGTTTAATTCGCCCCCCGTACGGGCCACCACTGTGGCGAAGTGCTCTGTAGTGCGTGGAGAATGAATACGCCAGTCCGGGAATTTCCGTTTAACTTTGTTTTATTTTCGTTTGGTCACACAGTTGTACAGCTTTCAGCTCTCAACAACCAACCCTCTCTCTTCCGTTTCCGCTCCTTTTGTAGCTCCCAGGCTCACTGTTGAACAATCAAGGCAATTGGTTAATTGATAATAACAATCCTATAATCGATCGTCACCAATTGCCCGATTGCCGACAGCTGTGCCGGCTTCCTAAACCACTCGCGTTCACTCTCTCTCTTGCTAGCTGCGCCTAAAACCACGCCCCCCTACCACAACTGTGTTGTCACATTAGTGACGTTTCAGTCGTTGAATGTGCACTCGAGTCTGGTTTAGGTATGTGATTGAGTCGTACATATTGTTGAATGTGCACTCGAGTCTGGTTTAGGTATGTGATTGAGTCGTACATATTGTTGAATGTGCACTCGAGTCTGGTTTAGGTATGTGATTGAGTCGTACATATTGTTGAATGTGCACTCGAGTCTGGTTTAGGTATGTGATTGAGTCGTACATATTGTTGAATGTGCACTCGAGTCTGGTTTAGGTATGTGATTGAGTCATACATATTGTTGAATGTGCACTAGAGTCTGGTTTAGGTATGTGATTGAGTCGTACATATTGTTGAATGTGCACTCGAGTCTGGTTTAGGTATGTGATTGAGTCATACATATTGTTGAATGTGCACTAGAGTCTGGTTTAGGTATGTGATTGAGTCGTACATATTGTTGAATGTGCACTCGAGTCTGGTTTAGGTATGTGATTGAGTCATACATATTGTTGAATGTGCACTAGAGTCTGGTTTAGGTATGTGATTGAGTCGTACATATTGTTGAATGTGCACTCGAGTCTGGTTTAGGTATGTGATTGAGTCGTACATATTGTTGAATGTGCACTCGAGTCTGGTTTAGGTATGTGATTGAGTCGTACATATTGTTGAATGTGCACTCGAGTCTGGTTTAGGTATGTGATTGAGTCATACATATTGTTGAATGTGCACTAGAGTCTGGTTTAGGTATGTGATTGAGTCGTACATATTGTTGAATGTGCACTCGAGTCTGGTTTAGGTATGTGATTGAGTCATACATATTGTTGAATGTGCACTAGAGTCTGGTTTAGGTATGTGATTGAGTCGTACATATTGTTGAATGTGCACTCGAGTCTGGTTTAGGTATGTGATTGAGTCGTACATATTGTTGAATGTGCACTCGAGTCTGGTTTAGGTATGTGATTGAGTCATACATATTGTTGAATGTGCACTCGAGTCTGGTTTAGGTATGTGATTGAGTCATACATATTGTTAGCTGCTGAAAAAAGTTTTGGAGTATTGTATTTTTAGTAACGTTCTTAACCTGCTTTGTGGAATAGGCTGGCTGTGTTGTTATTTTATTGTTGTCCTCTGTTTTGTATGTATATGTTTTTGTGGTTTTACATTTTTATGCCTACTCACCTGCCTGTAGCAAGAATTTCCCAAAGGGGATAATAAAGCTGAATATGAATGAACATTAAGCCTGCGTGCTCATTAATGTTGTATCTAAAATTTTCTGGGTAAGTGAAAAAACGTAACATAGTTTGTGACCTCTGGTAAATTATCATGCTTTGATTTTGACTTTAACTTGGTTTAACTTGGTTTCGTTTGACATGTCTGGCTGTCTGAAACTAGTGCTGGGTCGTAGGCTATACCATATTTTTGGTACGTCAGTGTGAATTCATGCAACGTTTTTCAAAACCATCGTCTGTGATGTTTCATTGTTTTTCATCCGATGAACATAAAAAATTGCACATTGCAACGGTATGATAAAGAATTTGCATCATGAATTTAAGGTAGCGAATGGTGAAGTGCAGAAGAGGCATGTGGGTGTTCCAATTCAAACAGCCCTGACCCCTCCCCTCGATCGCTCCACTCGTTAGGGAAGGGCAAAGGGCTCCCTGACATGTCATATGACACGCCACCGGAGGGCCCACTTCATTGGACGGAAGAAGTGAAAGGATCGTGTTAATTTGGGGGGAATGGGGATCCCTTTCTCACTAGTTCAAACTCTCAGGTTAGCAGCTGTTTGTCTTGTTTTTGGATGATAAAATATCATAATCATCAACCTGAGCTGTCAATTTCCCCCCGCTTTGGTGAGTACTGCCTTGTTCCTTTCTTTGTTATCCCTGTAGTGGTTCGTGGCTGTTTGTTTGCTTTTCTTTTGCGGCTCTCGTCCTGCCTTCCCGATTGTGAATCAATCTGATTTTTTCCACGTTCTGTTTTGTGGTTTGCCGTTTTTTATTTTCACCTGTGCTTCTACCTGCAGGGTACTTCACGGGGGACTTGGTATTAGCTACTTAATCAGGTATAGGGTTTATTTACTCTTATTTTTTACTCTTATTTACTCCGCTCAGTGTTCTGCCTGGTCCTCGTATGAGGAGGGCATATTTTCTCTTCAGACCAGGTAACAGGATATGTTCACTCAACAGGCCCGGCTGTGTGAACAACTACGGTTGCATGGAGAGTGTATAAAAGAACTGACACAGAGTCTCTCACAATTACTTCCCCCGTTTTTCCAGTTTTTCCAGTTCCCCAAGCACAAATTAATTTCGCCCATTTGCCCATCCCACCCCGAGAGCCTAAACTTTCCACGTTCCGTTTCGTGGTTTGCGTCCTCATTATTATTTTCACCTGTGCTTCTACCTGCAGGGTGCTTACGTTTCTCACTTCCGCTTCTCTGGTACTTGATTGTCTTACATTACATTACATTACAGTCATTTAGCAGACGCTTTTATCCAAAGCGACATACAGTAAGTGCATACAGAAAGGTCATCAAAGTAACTACAGAACAGATAAGAAAGCACATTCTTCCCATACAGTAGCAGCTATCCCTAGTAATGAACACAATGCAGTTCACAGTGAACTGGGTAAATCAGCTCTAATACAATTCTATTCTAAATATTATAAACTTGAATACCTTGAATACACAGTTCAACAAGAACACATACCATGAGGTCCCAGATAAGTATTAGTCCAGGTGGAGTCTGAAAATGTGTGTTTTCAGGCCACTACGGAAAGTAGGCAGGGTTGGCATAGAACGTAGGGGAATGGGAAGTTTGTTCCACCACTGGGGAGCTAGGGTGGAAAAGCTCCGCAGTCGGGACGAGCGAGTGCCATTGACACGGAGGGGGGGAAGTGCAAGTCGCCCTGCAGTAGATGAGCGAAGTGGTCAAGCAGGAACATAGTTCTGGATCAAGTCCTGCAGGTAGACAGGGCCTGTCCTATTGGCTGCAGTGTAGGCCAGGGTCAGAACTTTGAACCTGATCCTGGCTGCAACTGGCAGCCAGTGGAGTGACCTCAACAGGGGGGTGACATGTGAAAATTTCGGGAGGTTGAACACAAGCCGGGCAGCTGCGTTCTGGATGAGTTGAAGAGGCAGGATGGTGCAGGCTGGTAAGCTTGCGAGCAGGGAGTTACAGTAGTCCAGGCGTGAGGTGACCATGGTCTGGACCAAAAGCTGGGTGGAGTAGGTGGTCAGGTACGGTCGAATCCTCCTGATGTTGTACAGACCACCCCCAGGTTCTTTGCAGAGCGGGAGGCGGTCACCATAGTCCCGTCAACAGTGATGAAGAGGTCAAGTAGTGGGGAGGTTTTGTATGGCATGAAGAGGAGCTCTGTCTTGTCGAGGTTGAGCTTCAGGTGATGGGTAGTCATCCACTCAGAGATGTCGGCCAGACAAGCAGATATCCTCTCCTTCACCTGTTGGGTAGAGGGAGGGAAAGAGAGGAAGAGTTGAGTATCGTCAGCATATGTCTTACGACATTGCATTCGAGCCAGGTATAGCCAGGTTACTAGCGACCTCCTGTCAATTTCCCCCAGCTTTGGTGAGTACTGCCTTGCTTTTACTGATTGAGACAGGCAGGTTTTTTGGCATCAAAGTGTGAAGCTTTACAACAGTATACAAGTTATACTGCTACACCTTGAATCAATAACAGATAAAAGCAATCATTTAGGAATAATGTTATTGTTAGACGGCGGCATCTAATTAACTTGGCCAGCTTTGGTCAGAACAGAACTGTTGGTCGCCCCTAAATTTACTTGGAGGCTATTTTTAGAAAATGTTACTAATGTAGGCCATGTGTTTTTGTAGGATGTTAGCAGTTTATTGTGTCTGATGATTGAAAACATGAAGATTTTATGTTGGCATCCGTCTGTCTCAAGAGACAATGGAGTTTCGCGCCATTGGTCAGTCAGGATTTGGGCTGCAGCGCCTGCTGTGACTGTATAGTCCAATCCGTGAGCTGCAAGCCCGGTTGCAGTTTTTGCAAGTGAAAGTTGAGTTTGGCTGTGGTGGTGTTGATGTTGGTTTTCTCTCTTCTGCGCTCTCATCTCCTCCCACTGTTCAACTCTCCTCTGATCGCTCCTCAGCATGCCTGTCTTCACGACTTGGCTGCGCTCTGCTGCCAAGGCTTCCCAGCTTGTTGGGTTGACGTCACTGGCCTTCGTGTTACGTTCGCAGACATCCTTGTAGCGTCGGAATGGTCTTCCAACAGGCCTCCGCGCAAGATGTCTTTGGGGATTCGGCCGTCTTCTGACGTGACCAAGCCATCTCAGACGTCGCTGTGCGAGGATAGTGAACAGGCTTGGGATTCCTGCTCGTTTGAAGACATCCTTGTTTTGGGATGCGGTTCTGCCATTTGATGTCCAGGATTCGTCTCAGGCAGCATCGGTGGAAGTCGTTCAGATAGATAGATAGATAGATAGATACTTTATTAATCCCCAGGGGGAAATTCAATGCCAATGGCAGCACATCACGACAGCGTAAAAACAAGACATTACACAAAACACAGGGAGAAAATAAAAAGTGCCACAATGGGGTTATCACCATCACCATCATCATCCTCATCATCATCATCGTCATCATCAACATTGTCGTCCCCATCATCACCACCCCCCAAGGTCAACTGTAGGCAGTTTCACTGCCAAAGTCTCATTAAAAAGCTTTATGGCTGCCGGAATAAAAGACCGTCTGAATCTTTCTGTGGAGCACTTTGGCAAAATCAGGCGGCGCTCCTGACTTGTGTATGGTGTCCATGACTCACTGCCATACAATAGAGTGCTGAGCACACAGGCCTGGTAGACTCTCTTCTTTGTGTTGGCGGTCAGCATGGTGTTCTCCCATGCCCGCTTGTAATAAGGCTGCATTACTGCAAGCGGAAAAGGTTCTTTGGTACCAAGGTAGCTGTAATGTATACTTTAGGTAATGTTTTTTGACAGGTTCTACAAATAAATGAAATGATAATTAATTACTACATTCAAGCCCCCATCACACCTGTCAGCCAAGAACGGGTAAAACAGGAGTTCATGGCAAACTTTGTATTTGCTCCAGCATTGAACGCTCTTATATGTGAAACGTAAGGTAGCCTAACATCCATGTGATTTGTGATGCTACGTGTAAGGTTACCCATGTCTTCAAAATTATCCTGCTGGATCAAGCTATGACTATATTGGCCAATAGTTCCTGCAATATTCCGGGAAACAATTTTCTGTTAAGGGACTATCCATTAAAAACTTTGCTGAAAACACCTATATCATAACTATAACAAAGCGTGAATTGTCATTCAATCGAAAACTCACAAAAAAAACGTACTGCAATAGACAGACATTTGGAGTGCTGAAAATGTGCTTCAGATGTCTGGATCATAAGACAGGTGGAACATTACAATTATAGCCCTCTTCATCTACAGCCTGTTAGTACATTTTATGGTTTTGATTGAAAAAACTTTGTCCAGCGAGCTGCCGCGGTCGTGTAGCGGTAAAAGCGAAGACTTTGTCTGTGCGGTTGCGCCCCGAGGATCGGGGGTTTCGATCCCCTGGTTCTGCCAGATCCGAGTATGGCCGGTGCCTTGAGGGAGAGGCAATTAGCGGCTGCTCTCCGGGTGGGAGGAGAGACTCAGAGTTGGAATCCCGGGGTCATGGCACCCTCTTTCCTACTACCGGCTGACGGGGTTGTAGCGGCGATTCTCTAACGGTTGCTACACAGGGGGGAATTTAATTACATAGGGTCCAATTGGCTACCAAATTAGAAAAAAAAGGGAAAATCTGAAAATAAATTTACTTCAAAAATTTACTTAATTTATAGTTTTTCTAATAGGGGATTCACTGTGCATATGGATTTTTCGATACAGTTCAAAATGTTTTGATTCATTTGAATTTCACAGTTTTTAACCGTTTTGGATTCTATACTTTGAGCACTTAAAACCCCACTGATTTCACCTGTTATTCCATCACTGAACAAAATGATTTTAAAGCGAACTGAGAGTCTACTTAAGGCAAATAAGCATTTTCAACAATTAGAAACAAAAACAAATTTGCAGCACATTACACAATTAATTCTGAGAATTTATGCCATATACGTTCTGCATGCGTGCTTTAACTTTGTGCACGAGCAGGTCTGTTTCACCAGCTGTAAACTGTGCTCATATTAACAATCCACCAAGGTGCAAACCCAGGCGGCTTTTAAAGTCAATGGGAGATGTGATGCAGGCCTGGGGATGACGTCTGCATCAACAGACTGAGAACGACAAGAAAAATCTAGTGTTCTGCGGAATTTATTTAAACCGAAAACATTCGTAAACAAAAGACCCCACAAACGGGGGAAACGAGAACTCAAAAAACCTACACAGGAAAAGGCAAAATGTCCAAAACAAACAGACGAGTTTAAGGAAAAGCCTCAGTCCACCAGCCAAAACAGTCCTCCTCAGGTCTGGGTATGAGACTCTTATGTAGGGTGCAATCACTGGGCCATTTGGATCAGCTGGCTGATCATAATCATCCGCAGCTGTCTTCCTGCCTCCATGTAGCGCCAGTGCTGTCCACCAGAGGGCAGCTCACTAAATCCCTTCCCAGCATGACGGAGATAACACTTTCATTGGTTTATTGCATGTTACGCCCAAGACACACCTATAATTAATTAAGAGACTGGTAAGTTCAGCCAATTTGGGCCTTGCGCCCTAAAATTATCCGCTGTCTAATTGGCAAAAGTGGAGTTGGACACGCCCTAAATGCACTTGCACCTAAAAGCAAAGAGACTGCACTTTAACCACATGTGAATTGTTTGATTACAAATCTAAAATTGTGGAGTCAAATCCATACAAAATATGTCTTTGTCCAAAATATTATGCAGGGCACTGTATATATGTGCTTCCTGCCTCAAGAGACAAAGACTGAGAAGGGTCGTTTAAATAGTAGGCTATTTTAAATGCGTAAGTATTATTTTTTAAACGGAATTATTTATGGAAAAATCTAGATAATTTGGCAAAATCGTTTATTCACAATGTTGACTAGGCCTACGTTTTTTTACAACTGGGCGTAATTTTACCGTGGTTAAAGAGTCTGAGGCCATTGATTGAGGCTGTAGTTCACCATTTGTATCAAACATTAAGGACACAATTTCACACAAGATATCCAAGTTGTTTAGTGAAGAAGGCTAGTCACAATGATATTAAAAATAAAATAAAATAAAAAACACAGGAATAACTTCCCACTGTAAGTATGGTTATCATTTATCATATAATTATTTTTTTCCATGGGGTTCAATTAAATAAATAAAAAACATATTACATTTTTGTAATGATACAAAATGTATGACATATACTGTAAATGTTCTAACAATAATAAAACTTACATTTGTTATTGTGTAAAGATTATTCAAATTGAATCTTTTTAACTAAAAAGGACTGTTCTATTTTATCTTATGAGCCAGCTGTCCCATTTTACCTGAACATGTCATCAAAGAGATTTGTGGTCTTGATGTTTTTGAATGTGTGTAGTGTCTAAACAATCATACTTCCAACATATTTTGAACACAGAAATATTGTTGAGATCCATGATAATTCATACACCACTGAAGTTAAAGTTGTCTATATAGGCCTACACTCCCTTGGAATTGAATGTGGCCTTTAACTGCTAAAATACCCCAAAAACCAAAACCAGGCCCTTTACTAATCAGATATTAAGCTTGTTACAGTCTGCTCAAGGTCAAAGTTAGCTTTCATTGGAACAGAACTGTTGATATATGGTCTTTATCCGTTCACCCCTAAATTTACTTGTCGGCTATTTTTTTCAATGTTACTAATGTAGGCCATGCTTCTTTGTAGGTTGTTAGCTGCTAATCGTGTCCTTCATACATGAAAAGATGAAGATTTTAAATACGGCTGAATTACAGCAAGCGGAAAAGGTTCTGCAGTCACACTTACCAAAAAGCTCCAAGGTAGGTGTAATGTATATACTTTATGTAATGTGTTTTGAAAGGTTACATAAATAAGTGAAATGATATTTGAAATAAAATGAACAATTAAGTAGCCTACATGTTGAAAATATGCATGGGACAAACTGATAGATTGCTTGAAAGTAGCCTAATTGTATTTAGCTGATTTGAAGATTGAAGTGTTTTGTGTATTTGTTTAAGGATAAATGTTTCAAATTGCGGAATTAATTACTTTTATACTCTTGTTAATACATGCAATCAACTGTATGTAACATGTATAACTTATGGACTGTGGATTGTAGCTATAACGTGTTGATAAAGTGCATATTATCACTAGATCTGTGGGCTAGAACATTTTGGTATTTTGTCCTTTAGGTGTATGGATATCTGTTTGGTATTAATAGAAACAAACCACTCACACTGGAGTTTGTTGTGGACTCCTGGCCAGATTTTAAAACCATCATTTGTCGACCACTTCCAGAGGTGAATGCATATTACATGGATTTATGTTCAGTCACTTATTCAGTTTAATCCATTTCTGAATTTTACTGCACATCGGTATAAATACATATTACATGTGTCTGTAGTCTGAGTAACTGATTATTTTTTAACTGTAACAGAGTGAACACATCCTGCTTTACACCCTGAGTTTCTACAGCACTGATGAGAAGATTCTTAAGAGAATGTTGACAGAAGACAACATCTTACACTGGAATAAATACTTCAGAATTGGGGGTGGAGAATTTATCTTATTAGTTAACCTTTTTAACTTGTATCCTTACTGTAAATAAAGTTATTATTGTTGTTATTATTATTATTTCAGCATGTGACGGGGTTTTCTTGTTTTCCAAAGGTTTTGACAACAAAGGTCATGCCACCATGTTGAAGGATGTCACCACCGCAAAAGGCGCCACATTCAGACTGTATTCTATAGTTCATCTCCTGGCATTACAAGACTCTAATCTCCTTCCTGAACTATCAGTGAACAGGTACATTGAATGTGGAAAATCCATCCCCATATCTTAGAAAGTTCAAGTTGAAGCCCCCTTGCAGTTTCCACATGTAGTTTCTGTGTGTTTGTTAAGGCATACCAAATAATGAATGAAACTGATCATCTTCTCATTGGCACAGAGCACTCTCTGTTTACGAGACGTCACGGTTCAGCTGAAGTTTATTGACTGAGTGAAATCCAAATGATAATCACAAAACAGGACTTCTCCCTCATTTCTGTTTTTCTGTCCATTCCCACAGTGATATAGAGGCCAGGATCTCTTCTCTGAATGAATCCCATGTCAGTTTGGTGAATAATACCTGGAAACATGGAGGTGATGAAAAAGGTTTTCAAAGAATTAAACATCTCATAAGCCACTACCCCACATGTTGCATCACTGATGAAGAAGATCGTCCAGTTTCCTGGGTGCTTCAATATGATTACTGTGCCCTGGGCCTGCTGTACACAGTCCCAGAGTACAGGGGGAGGGGCTATGCCAAGATCCTGATAAGCACCATGGCAACAAGGCTCCATGCCCAGGGTTACCCTGTGTACTGCTTCATCGAGGAGGAGAACCACCTGTCCTACAAGCTCTTTAAAAAACTGGGCTTCACTGAAGACCCCTCCTATAGGGCTTACTTGTATGAGTTCAACTACTAAAAGAGCATTTGTGCTACATTACAACTGAACTCAACGCCATGGTGACGTTACTCAATTACTCGATATAGGATTCAGAAGTACATGTATGGCTGGATCTCAGTCAGTTTGTAAAAAAATAATGTACCATTGGGTTGAGAAGAAAAATCCACCCACATCTTGTAACAGAGAGGCAATCCAGTCAGACAAACACTTCATTCTTCCAATTACAGTTTAAGGGTCATTATTTCTGCAGAAAGAGTACACCTGCAGAGTGCAGACAGAGGTAAAAAATAAATAAAAAGCAATATTTACTGCAATCCTTTATACCCTCTTAGAGAGACTAATGCAACGTGTGCGTCAGTAAAGGACAACCACCTAATTTGGTATAAAAGCAAAACTTAGTTACCCAGCGTCCAGCTGCATACGCCCTTACTGCTTTTTGCTCAAAGTCTGTAGGAGTTGAAGATGGACCCCGGCCTAGTTAGTCAGTCCTTATCGGATAGAATATACCAAGCAATATTGTAGTGGACAGAATAATAATCATTTTACATAACCTGTTAAAGAATATTTTATATTTTAAAAAAAAGATTGAATTTAAATATTTAAAATATTTAATTTAATAATAAAATGGATAAAAACATGTTAAACATGTTGTGTGCCATATGCAAGCTAAAATAGGGTTATATGGGGGAAAACGCCCCCATTACGAACAATTTTGAATTACTGTTAAATTGGAATCTGCTTTTGCTTAATTCAATGCACTTTTAGGGAAAATAAATTGTAATAGTAGGCAACAAAAGAGTTTTTCAAAAAGCCAAAGCCAAAAAACTGGAATATTCTTGACTGGCCAAGTCAGCCAACCAATCTGAATCCAATCGACCATGCGTTTCATATGCTAAAGAGAAAACGTAAGGCAACTAGCCCCCAAAACAAGCAGGAGCTGAAGATGGCGACAATACTGGCCTGGTGGAGCATCACAGAGAAGATACTCAGAGCCTGGTGATGTCTATGGATGACAGACCTCATGCAGTCATTGCATGCAAACCAAGAATGTGCAACAATCTACTAATGACTACAGTCATTTACATAACATTATTATGTTATGATGTTACAATTATGATGTTATCGAGCCCAGGGCCCGATAACATCGGTGGCAGGATGTTGAAACACTGCTCAGCCCAATTGAGTGGAATTTTCTGCTTGCTCTTTCAACGCTCACTGGATACCCAGGTGGTCCCGTCACTGTGGAAAACATCAATCGTGGTCCCCCTTCCCAAAGTCTCTCATCCATCCTCCCCTAATGATTATAGGCCCATTTCCCTCACCTCACTGGTAGTTAAATCACCTGAGAAGATTATCAAAACTCACATTATCAACTCATGTAAGCAGGTCCTGGACCCACTACAATTTGCTTATCGCTCTGCAAAAGGGACAGATGGCGCAATTGTAATGCTTTTAAACTTTTTGTATATGCATCTGGAGGCTTGTAAAACACATGCATGAGGCCTCTTTGGGGATTTTTCTTCTGCGTTTAATACAATCCACCCATTAATCCTGCTGACAAACTGAAAGAGCAGCTTGGATTGGACTCAAAATGAATCACATGGATTTTGGATTTCCTTATGTGCAGATCTCAAAGGGTAAGGGTAGGCAACACCATGTCAGAGGTGCGTTTTACCTCTATTGGCCGAATTAATCTCAGGGCAGTGTGCTGTCACCTTTGCTGTATATTTTATACACGGACTGCTGTCGCAGCAGATACTCTGGACACCATGTGGTTAAGTTTGCGAATTACACCGCTTTGGTCAGCCTATTGGAGAAGGATGAAGTCCAATATGGTCCAGTTCTAAATGACTTCGTCAACTGGTGTGAGGCCTCACATTTGAATTTGAACACATCCAAGAACAAAACACTGATTTTAGATTTTTATACGTGATTCTCCACCACCTTCTCTTCTATCTAGGATCTGAGGAGAGGAGATTGAGGTGCTGATGGATCATGAGTATCTTGGTCTTATTATAGATTACAAACTCTCCTGGGACCAATGTGCTGATGCTATTTTTAAGAAGGGCCAACAGCGTATTTACTTTCTTAGAAAACTGAACTTTTTTTAACGTTGATAACAAAATCCTCACTCTATTTTACAAATCTTTTATTGAGAGCATCCTTTGTTATTGTATAGTCTGCTGGTACGGACATTCCAAAATCACTCACGACAACAAATTAGGAAAGATTGTGAAGACCTGCGGGAAGATGATGGGGGAGCAGCAGCCTGATCTGTACCTGACCAGGCTGACCTGTACCACCTGTACCTGACCAGGCTGACCTGTACCACCTGTACCTGACCAGGCTGACCTGTACCACCTGTACCTGACCAGGCTGACTGAGATACATCTCATCCACTTTCAGTAGAGTTCCAGCCACTCCCTTCTTGTTTATTCCCGTGGCAATAACTCAATTAAACAAGATGTGGTAGCCATGGGGAGTCTGGGGAAAGACATGGACTAGGGGATGTGGAACATATGGACTAGGGGATGTGATATACATGGTTACATAGGGGATGTGCAGTGTACTTACTATTTATTTTTATTACAATTGTTGGTATAGTTATTGACATGCACTTTAAATGCCTGCCTGGACTGTGATGTTATTTATGATGGCTCCTATAGATGATCTTGGACTATTGTTGTTTTTGTTTATCTGATGTACTTTTAACGTGTCTATATGTTCTGTGCTGTACCACTACTTACCTCTCGGAGGACATTAAAGTCTGAGTTATTATGTCCAATTTGGTGCCCTAAAACGTGCTGTAATCTCTACATGGTGAAATCAAACTATAAATCCCCTTTAATAAAAGCTGAAAATGTGCATTTTAACCACCCACATGTGAATTGTTTGATTACAAATCTGAAATTGTGGAGTACAGAGCCAAATCTACAAAAAATATGTCTTTGTCCCAAACGTTATGGGGCACTCTAGAGTACTGAAGTGAGTACGTCAGACGTGGGCGGAGTTTGGTTTCGGAAGTAAATTCCCTATGACAGATGGAACGGTCTTCAGAGACTATTGGCTATGGGTGGATTCCAATCGCTTATTTTATCCGTCCTCTTCTCCTCGGTCCTCGCCTGACCCGGAAATCTATCGAGGTTCGCCATCTTTAAGGACATTCCAAACCGCTAAATGCTCCAGGAGTTGGGAATGAGGAGGCTACCGGAGGGTGCTTCAGTGAGGAAACACAAGTGTAGCCTTTGCGGAGGCCTTTTCTGTAACGCGTGACGTGTATAAATTATCCACCGCTCTTCACATCTGCCATGTCGCAGGCACAGCCCTCCAATAATGCAATTTTACCGTTCCTTTCCATTTATTATAAAGCGCTAACCCATGACACTCATTCTTTATAACTAATGAAAGCACCGTTTATTAATAAAAAAAAGCTAAAAAACTTTATAGTTAAGCACGTGAGCAATATGACGCTAACGCTTGATTGCGCCTGACGTTCCATTTGCCTAATGCATGTTGCCTCATTTCCTCCATCCTCGTATCTGATCCTTGCATCTTTTCCTCGTTGGGCGGGAGAAAATGAGCGAAGGATGCAAGGAGTGAAAATAAGCGATTGGAATTAACCCCATTTATTGAAATATGATTTATAGAATGAGCCGAAACGTTCCTGGAATAGCCTGTGTGGTATAAGGATAGACCACGCATGTTCCAATTTGTAGGTTAGCCTCGATCAAGGGTAACCTACACTTTAACCGCGGTAAAGTTTAAAAGGCCTAGTGAACGATGAGAAGATCTACATTTTCCAAAAATCCGTTTCGAAAACAATACGACAGAACTACAATCATTAATCCATTACTTTAAAAAAATAGGAATGAGCCATTTGTATCACGCTTTAGCCTAGATATCAAAGTTGTCTGTTTGTTTTTACTGTAGCTTAGCGCCCAGGGAAAGTAGGCACAAGACTTCGACAACTCTAACAAACTAACGTTTTGCAGTGTGAGGCAAGCGCACTCTTGTGTAGTTGATTGGGACTCACTTTGGTCCACGTGTTTTCTTTAAAAAACGTCTTTCTCTATACTGACTTTTCCCCTCCAAAAACCAAGCTTCTTCGCCTACTCCGTCCCCCCACGCTACTTGTATCACTGAATACCTGCTTTACACTGCCACCTACTGGTCAAAGTAAGTACAGCAAATGTAATAATACTGCTCTTAAAATGTTTAATCAGAAATTCTCACAGGTCCTATATGTCACTCTGGATAAGAACGTCTGTTAAATGCCTAAATGTAATGTAAAGTAAATAGGAAAACGCTGGCCAGCAGACAAAAGGGAGAGAAAAACATTACCATGATTTTACAATCATTTATTTATATATGAATTATTTATTGCATAGCTCGCACTGCCAATTCAACTGTTATTTAATCTATGAATCACAAATCTACAAAAGAAAGATAAAACAAACAAAAACATTTAATGGGTTTCATACCACTGGTGAAGAAATAGGGATCATCTAAAAAGTGTGTTAATTTGATTGAGTCTCCTAGCACAGGCAGAGGAAGCTACAACTGTTAATGTCATGTGAGTTTGATTAAAGTAATGCAGCCGTTGTCCCTGAAGTTCTTAGGGCTGGCAAGTGGTCTTCGTCAACTTGATTTCATTTACCCAGGCACGGGTCCACACACGAAAAGTACATTCGTAGGGCTGAAACAAATGTGAGAGAAATTAAGTTAGAGGAAAGTATACACAAAAAATGTTTGTATGTGTGAAGATGCTTGGGAAAACCTGAACCAATATAATGCTGTGAAGAACAGTGCCTCCACATTGTTCTCACACTATGCACACACATGCGCACACACACACACAGATACACACACGCACACACACACAGATACACACACACACGCACACACACACACACAGATACACACACACACATGCAAACACACAGGCACATGCGCACACACACACATGCACACACATGCACACACACACACAGATACACACACGCACACGCACACACACACACACAGATAAACACACACACACACCGACACACACATGCAAACACACACACAGACACACACACACACAGGGACACACACATACACACATCACATCTGTACGCCTATCACTGTAACATCCTCATCCATAAAGGGGAGAGAGAGGGAAACCGATAGTGTGGAAGTAGAGAGAGAGAGAGAGAGAGAGAGAGAAAAAGCAGAGACAGATTCTGACCAAGTACAGGCTCAGTGACCACACACTTGCAATTGAGAAAGGCCGACACTGGAATACATGGCTACCAAAAGAAGAGCGTATATGTGGTCACTGCAAGACAGGAGAGGTGGAGACAGAGATGCACTTTCTCCTACATTGTGGAAAATATACACAAATGAGAGGAGAAGGGCCAACAGCTCCAATAGTATCAAAGTACATATTTGCCTGTCATGAACTGAGGGACACTGGTGGACAACCAAAAATAATTACATTAAATAAAAATGTATTTATTATTAAAAATATATATTTTCTTCTTTCTGCATTATTATTACTACTTACTGTTGTTGTTGTTGGTGTTATTGTTATTAATAATTATAAGATATTATTACTCTGATATAATAGTTGTTGTTACCACAGTTAGATATAGCAATTATTCTGATTTATTCACATCCATGTTTTAGTGTATTTCTGCATTTCTGTATGTACGCTTTGGCAATATTTACAAGTGTATTTCATGCCAATAAAGCATTTTGAATTTGAATTTGAGAGAAACAAATAGTGTGGAAGTAGAGAGAGATTCTGCATCCCAATACTTAAAAATTCCTCCTCCTTTCCTCCACTACCACCTCCTCTCCTCCGTGATCCGGAAACCGATCTTTGTGTCCTAATCTAATGTTGCTGACTACATTTTAATTGCATATTCATGGTTACATATAAATTCAAGTCTCGACGCAAACCGCAATGTCAGGTACATTGTATAGCTGTACATGCAACAACTTGGACTTGAAATGTACAGGCTACTCCAGGTCGGAGACGAGTGGAGGAGACAAGTGAAGGAAAGAAGGAGAGGAGTGAAAAATAAGTCGAGTGGAAGTAGAGAGGGAGGGAAGAACCACGGGTACAGTATGGAAGGCAAGAGAGAGGGAAACAGTGATAAAATGTGGAAGGAGAGAGACGGGGGGGAGGGGCATAGCAACTGGGAAACATTACCTTTCCAATCGCTGGGTCCTCATGGGTAGTGCACACCTTCTCTTCCCCGCCCTTCTTGCAGGACGTCCGGCTCATCTCCACCGTAATTACGTAGATCATTCCGGCAACCACCTTTGTTCAAAAGCAATGCATGCACCATATGTTACCTTACAATACATTAATTTATCCCAGGGGGATCAACAGCAAGAACAGAACCCTGTGTGAGTTACATTAAGTAAGGGTGATATAGACCAGGCTAACAGCACTCTCGTACCAGAAACGGTGTTCTCACAATGTGTGCAGGCTAACCTAGAATCAGGCCCCTGCTCCTCCAGGGGTTATTCCTGCTTCTCGCCCAATGCATGCTGGGATTAGCCCCAGTCCCCCGAAACCCTGAGCAGGTTAGATAATGGTTGGATGAAAATGAGTGAAAAAAAGGCCTTTTGGGTGAATTGCCCCTGTAAGATGTATTTCTACTATAAAAAACAATAACAGCTTTGGTCTGCTATGTGCTACAAATACTGTAGCTGTCAGAGCGAAGGGTACATTTTCCACACACAACATAGTCTAAAAACACGTAACATGTACTAGGTTTAGAAGATGATTTACTGTAAGCACTGTGTGATGCAAGTTTTGGGAAATATACGCTACATGGCCAAAAGTATCCAGACACCCCTTCTAATTAGTGGATTTGGCTATTTAAGCCACACCCATTGTTGACATCTGTATAAAATCATGTATACAGCCATGCGATCTCCATAGACCAACATTTGCAGTAGAATGGGCTGTGTGACTTTCTCAGTGAAGAGCTCAGTGAATTTCAACATGGCACCATCACAGGACGCCAATAAGCCAGTTTGTTTAATTTCTGCCCCAATAGAGCTGGCCCGGTGAACTGTAGGCGTTGTTATTGTGAAGTGGAAACATCTAGGAGCAACAACAGCTCAGCTTCGAAAGTGGTAGGCCACACAAGCTCATAGAACAGGCTCACCGAGCGCTGAAGCGTGTAGTGCGTAACAATCATTTGTCCTCAGTCGCAACACTCACTACCAAGTTCTAAACTGCCTCTGGAAGCAAGGTCAGCACAAGAACGGTTGGTCGGGAGCTTCATAAAATGGATTTCCATTGGCCGAGCAGCCGCACACAAGCCTGATACACCATGCGCAATGCCAAGCTGGAGTGGTGGAAAAATGTTCTCTAGAGTTACGAATCACGCTCCGCCATCTGGCAGTCCGACGGACGAAACTGGGTTTGGCAGATGCCAGGAGAACGCCACGTACCTGAATGCATAATGGCAACTGTAAAGTTTAGTGGAGGAGGAATAATGGTCTGGGGAGGTTTTTCATTGTTTGGGCTTGGCCCTTTAGTTACATGACATTACATTCATTTGGCAGACACTTTAAAGGCCCACACGCATAGTTTTCGTGTTTTTGATCTTTTCATATCATCCTGAAGCTTTTCAATTGTGTTCCATACTGGTTGAAGTAAAAAAAAATTGCAATTTTGGTTGAAGTATGCACGTTTTACAGTTTAAATGCGATTTTTGTGAGTTCTTGGTAAAACGGTTTCCCAAGTGATATGACGTATATGTTTTTGCATAATTTGCGAGAGTCGCAATCCGAATGTATACAGACAGGGGGCGGGGTTTGGGACTTCTCACAAAAGCTACGTCACTGCTCTTTGCTAACGTTTCGTGGGCGTTTCAGATACTAAAACCAGGACGAGAATGCCGATGCATGTAGGCCAAAGTGACGTACAATAAGTGCATACCGAACGTCATTGAAGCAACTACAAAACAGGTCAGACAAAACACATTCCAATAATAATGTAGCAAGTGAAGGCAGTTCCAATGAAGGCAAGTCTTAACGCTACATTCTAGATGATTCTGTGCTTTCAACTTTGCTTCCAACTGGCAACTGTTTGGAAAAGGCGTGACAACGCCCCTCCCCCCGTGCACAAAGCGAGATCCACACAGAAATGTTTTGTCGAGATCAGTGTGGAAGAACTCGACAGGCCTGCACACAGCCCTGACCTCAACCCCATCGAACGCCTTTCGGATTAATTGGAACGCCGACTGAGAGCCAGGCCTAATCACCTAAAATCAGTGCCCGACCTCACTAATGCTCTTCTGACTGAATGGAAGCAAATCCACACAGCAATGTTCCAGCATCTAGTGGAAATCCTTCCCAGGAGAGTGGAGGCTGTTATAGCAGCAAAGGAGGGACCAACTCCATATTAATGCCCATGATTTTGGAATGAGATGTTGGATGAGCAGGTGTCCGGATACTTTTGGCCATGTCGTGTAAATACAGTACAGAGCAGTGTAGGCCTAAGTGAAGTGTTGCTTTCCCAAAACGTGAGCAAAGCCCTCCCAGACCATGTTGGTAAGCATGATGTGCCTTGAGGTTACTG
Source organism: Ilyophis sp. 1 JC-2022 (assembly GCA_022702515.1). Taxonomy (NCBI): domain Eukaryota; kingdom Metazoa; phylum Chordata; class Actinopteri; order Anguilliformes; family Synaphobranchidae; genus Ilyophis; species Ilyophis sp. 1 JC-2022. The sequence goes on along the minus strand of CM040396.1, from coordinate 104,596,301 downwards.
GCACAATTACATTGTCTTGTGTATACCATACAATGTGATCTTTCATTGGCCAAAAAACATATTGGCCGCCACCCTGCTCATTGTGTTTTGAGTTGATGATACCCGGGTATGGCTCATTGTCATACAGAACAACACACAACTTACCAACCAGTTCAATTTGGAACCAAACTTGAATAATGTTGAGGCTATCTCACTAAAGGTTACAAATTGAACAAGAATGTCTATAAAGGAAAGTTGACCTTTTAAAATCCTGTTTAAGTCCACATTAACTGGGAATTATTTCAGACATGCTATCAGGCCCCGTTCACTTCCATTACCATAGTTAACAAGTGCTAACAATGACTAATTCCTATATCTTCCTCGTTTTCTAAGCTAAATTTGTCTTTACCGCAACAGTATAGGTTGTTGCGTAAGGACGAGTTACGGTCATTTTGGATTTTTTTTTCAAATAAACGGCAGGTGGGAGGTCTTCTTAGCTTTGAGAGCTAGCTAGTAATACATCTAAATTACAAAAGAATATGAAATTGTTTAAAAGTTCTGAGTCAAAATATTACGTTTATAGGCTGATTGGTAAGAACACCTAATACATACTGAATACAAAAGGCTGAGATTTACCTTATTTTTTCCCAATTTAAACGTCCCTGCCTTTTGCGCAGTTCTTCTCTGCTCAGTTTACATGAAAACCAAATTTATTTGGCTTTTTTTTTAAATACATTT